>CM032484.1:4449724-4488878 GCA_019059595.1 Marasmia exigua | reverse complement strand
TTAGAGATTCCGTCTCTGGAATTCTTTAACAGTGTAGAAGCATTTTTGCAATAGCCATTGTTTCAGTACGTATTTAAACTTATTCATTGGGAGTGCTCTAATTGTTGATGGCAGTTTATTAAATATTATAATTGCATTACAATATACATTGTTCGTGTGTATGACTAGTTTTTGTGCCGGTACATACAGTTTATAAGGGTCCCTGCCATTTTTACCAAGCACTACATCACGCAGAAGAAAAAGATGGGGATGCTTTTAAACAAATAAGCAGATGTCCAAAATAAACTGACATGGTAGGGAGAGAATTTTAAGCTCTTTAAATATGGGTGTACAATGAGCTAAATAATCAGCACCACATACCGCTCCGTGCCGAGCCGTGTGTGTGGGTGTGGTCCCCGGCAGAGTAGAATAGGCCACCCTCACTCATACCGAGGTGTCGTAAAAGGCGACTAAGGTAAAGCTGCTGGCATGATCATCAGCACCCAGAGAAGGAAAACTCTGCATGTATATCAAAACCCTCGCCAACCCGTCTGCCAAGCGTGGTGAGTATGGCAATTACCCTCATGTGATTGAGGGAAGCTCGTGCCCCAGCAGTGGGGACTTAAATGGGCTGACGATGACGATGACGATGACATACCGCTCGCATGCATTTTTTTTTAGTTCTGAATGCTCTTTCGACATCCACTGACTCATCTGAAGTATGTGGTATGCCCATCAACAGAAAACATACACTTTATTGCACAAAGTTTAAAAATCTTTAAAATCTACAGTATTATCCCAGCACAATATTAGCGGCGTTATAGCGAATCTTTTTCAATCAACTTAATGACAAAATTAAAAAAAATACAATATTTAGCTACATTTTTTTTTATCTCTGATAAACGCCGCCAGCCCGAAGTGCTATAGGCCGACGTCCTCATGCATGCCCTCCTGTAGGAGGGTTATATCGAGCTCTCCTCTAGCAAAGGCTTCTCCTAACGAGAAGCCGGCCAGGGGCATACCGACTAAACCCCAGCCGTTTTCCTTCATCATCACTGTAGGTAATACCTGCTTTTTGTCTAATCAGACACTGGCAATATTTTGACACTGATTTGAATTTAATGTATGTACTTTGTTTATAACAATATATCATGTTTGACTGTCTCCATGTGACCAAGATACCATGTATACTTAAACCTATTAAATACAACTAGGTAATTATTTGGATACTCTAGCGGCTATTATTCCGGCTTTTTTCCACTGCGTCCTTCCTCTGCATCAGAAATCACCCTTGAGTGGGGAGGAGTTATCAAAACCTACCATCCTACTAACCCTAGCACCATGAAAAGGCGATGCCTACACGGAGAAATGGTCGGTTTGGCTGCCAAATATTTCAAAACGATCCTAACAACGGTTCTTAATGCGTCCCGAGGCTACTGTAATGTTTCAATAAATTAAATTAAATATTCATTTATTTCTGGCTACAAAATATCGGTACCGAATACAAAATGTTTTTGGCATATTTTTTCATAGAGTTACAGTATATTGGCTCCCCTCAGGTATGGTTGACTGCCTCGGTGGCGTAGTGGTTAGTGGATCTCACTTTGAAGCGACTACTGCGCAAGAGTCGGACCAAAAAATTGTACCTAATTTTTTGGTAAGAAATTTTTAGTGGCAGCCCGGAGTCTGGAAGTTGGCGGTCTTGTACCCCCGTGCCTCGGAAAGCATGTTAAGCTGTTGGTATTGCGCCCGATCCCTCTCCGGTCGTGTCTCAGTAGTGTCCCATCGGAATATAAGGGTAAGGGAATAGAGAGTGCACTTGTGTTTGCGCACACACTTGAGCACTATAATATATTCTGCGTACGTGGCTGATCGTTGAGGTTGGCTGCCGTAACCGTAATCGTTTGCCATATTATATTTATTGGCTTTCCTCAGCCTGATGGTAAGCAAAAGGAAAACCCATGTTGCAATTACAACGGATGCAAATGTCAAGACATCCCTTCCATTGGCACTCCCATACTGCTCATATTAAAACAGACAAACATATATAATATGTTTAATATAATGTTTAAGCTGCCCTTAATGATTTGTCTGTTTCGGCAAATTTTATACAGTACCGAAACAGACGCGACACACGTGGGTTCCTTCAAACGAAGCGGGCCAGTATGGCGGTGCCGACGGAGGTGATGCCTTGACATCGCTTCCGTTGTAATTGCAACTTGAGCTCTTCTCTTGCTTACCATCAGGCTGAGGAGAGATAATATACTGTGTCACTACAAAAACAAAACCCGCTGATAACCAGCGTCGTGGCGCGATATTTGTTGTCACGGTACAACATTATGCTGAGTGGGCGCCTGTTTCCCCAAACACATTTTAATGCATATGGACTTATTACTACTGTGTTGTTTTTATGTATTGTAACGTCAAAATTCTGTGTATAAATCTTCAGTTTCTACCCTGTGTCGAAATAAATGCAATATTCATTCATTCATGCATATGAACACCAGGACAGTTAACCCCAAAAAGGGACTGTCCCGTTCAAAATGGGATGTCTGATATTGTAACGTCAACATTCTGTGTATAAATCTTCAGTTTCTACCCTGGGTCGAAATAAATGCAATATTCATTCATTCATTCATTCATTCATTCATATGAAAACCAGGACAGTTAACCCCAAAAAGGGGCTGTCCCGTTCAAAATGGGATGTCTGGTCACTATCTATCCCCCGTCGGCCTCACAAGAGGCGCGCTAATGAGCTGGTGCGATCCAGTCAGCAATCTATGACATCTCGTTACAGAAACGGAAAACGTAGCGTTTTGGTGTTAACTTAGTCAGTAATGAAGTACCTACCTTCTATATGATAGAAAAATACCTAATAATAATAATAATAATTCTCACAACATCTCATACGTTGACCTGATTCCGTACTAAGTAGCTTAAGCACTTGTGTTACAGATATCATAGAGGAACACAAATATATACTTAAATACATATATTACACCCAGACACCGAACAATTACAAGTGTTCATCGCACGAATGTTTGTCCAGGGTGGGGATCGAACCCACGACCTTTGGCGTAAGAGGCAGGGTCACTACCAATTGCGCCATCCGGTCAGTCAAACCTACTTATGTATTATGTTTAACCTGCGAAAACACTAGTGTTGCCGAGTAATCGATTAGACGTCGATTATTAATCGATTTTCCTAATGGGCACAAATAATCTAATAAATCAATTAAATCGATTTTTATTTTTGGTTGATATAATCGATTATAATCGCTTAAAGAGACGATACTATCTCGATACGATACTATCGCTTAAAGAGACGATATCATCATCATCAGCCCATTTAAGTCCCCACTGCTGGGGCACGGGCCTCCCTCAATCACATGAGGGGTAATTGCCATACTCACCACGCTTGGCAGACGGGTTGGCGAGGGTTTTGATATAAATGCAGAGTTTTCCTTCTCTGGGTGCTGATGATCATGCCAGCAGCTTTACCTTAGTCGCCTTTTACGACACCTCGGTAAGAGTGAGGGTGGCCTATTCTACTCTGCCGGGAACCACACGGCTTGACGAGACGATATATCAATCTGCAATTATTTGTAGATATAATCGTCACTTACATTATGCCTTTTTGACATCTTTAGTATGAATGATGATTATATCTAGAAATTCCGATTCCGGTGGTAGAATCCATTATTTTTTAATTAAATTTTTAGTAAATTTTATGTATCGATATATTATATATGTAATTAAAGATAGACAGATTGTCCTGGCGCAGAAGGCCCCGTCTAACGGGGAAGAGGCAAAGAAGAAGTAGACAAGTATATTGTACATACCTACCTAAATAATAGTTATTACAAAGATTTCTGTATTCTTCTTTTCTTTATATAATGTAGGACGATTTTTAAGAGCTGTTTTAAACGATTAATCGATTATGTCGGCCAAAAATTAAAATCGATTCAATAAATACTATCGCTAGTATAATCGATTAAAGATTATTAAGGGTGAAAATAATAGATTAATCCATTGTCGATTTTATTCCTTTTTTGACATCTTTTTACCCGACTACGGCAAAGCAAAAGGAGGGTTATGATTTTGACAGGCTATGTATGTATGTATGTATGTATGTATGTATGTTCATCTGTTTCCACGTAACTTCTTAACTACTTATCAGAATTCGACAAATGACATATCATTATAAGCGTCTTGATCGTCCGCTGGTTATAGGCTATATGAAGTTTCACAAAATCTAATGTGGCGCCCTCTAGCGGACAAAACATACAGAGTAAAAAAATAAAGTTATGATAAATATGCCGTGTTTGGTATCATTTGAAAGCGCTTGACTTGTACATTTTGAATATATATATATATATATTACTAGCACTTGGACACCAAAATAGTACAAATAAAATAAAAGTAAAAAAACTAAAACCCAACTACGACAAAAAACGTCGCTGAAAAAGTATAAAACAAGCCTTCGTTGTCAATTTATGCCATATTCACTATGTAGAGATAAAATTTCATGTTTGGAAAGGCGTAGTCACACGTTAAATATACTACCCTTTGACAACGTGTGACTGCGGATTTCCAAACATGAAATTTTATCTCTACATAGTGAATATGGCATAAATTGACAACGAAGGCTTGTTTTATACTTTTTCAGCGACGTTTTTTGTCGTAGTTGGGTTTTTTTTGGAAGACTTAGGCACAATGCTTGACGACCTCAGTATCTCCCAACAAGTGGGTCTGAAAATGAACATGGACAAAACGAAAATTATGTTCAATTCTCACGTCGTACCCACTCTTGTACAGGTTGGAAGCTCTACACTGGAAGTTGTAAATGAGTACATCTACCTCGGACAAAAAGTCCAACTTGGTAAATCCAACTTCCAGAAAGAGATCGACGAATCCAACTCGGCTAGGCAGCGTATATTTTCGGCCCATCTACCACAGTGTCTTAAGACAAAAGTCTTTAATGCGTGTGTGTTGCCAGTGATGACATACGGATCCGATACGTGGCCGCTTACAATGTGCCGATTAGAGAGGCTCAAAGTCACCCAGAGAGCAATGGAGAGGGCTATGCCTCCGAAGAGACCTCAAAGTCTTTTTTCTTAATCGTATCAGAAATGATGTGATCCGCAGGAGAACTAAGGTCACAGACATAACCCAACGGATTGCATGTCTCAAGTGGTAATGGGCAGGGCACACGTCTATTGGGTGAAATGATGATGAAGATGATGACATCTTCTGTATGAATGACGATTACCGAATAATCGGCAACACTAAAAGCCTAGCTAACACAATATTACTTTCAACCAGAGATGTGCTACGCTACGTTGCCTGATATCCATCAATCATGTTCAACGATCCACGTCGCATAATAATAATAATAATATCCTCTAACCGATTACGGCTACGGCAGGCAATCTCAACGATCAGTCACGTTCGCAGCATATATTATACCTAGTGCTCAAGTGTGTGTGCAAACACAAATGCACTCTCTTATCCCTTTTCCTCATATTCCCATGTGACACCACTAGTGGGACACGACCGGAGAGGGATCGGGCACAGGATCATAGGCTTAACGTGCTTTCCGAGGCATAATCCTAGGGGTATAACTTCCAGATGTACATACACACTTTTTTGCCCGAGCCGGGGATCGAACCAGGAGGCACATAAATTTAGTGCACATGGCATAGGTACCAAAGGTGGGAATGGGTTCGACTAAGCTGACTTGATGACTTTATTTAGACCAGAGATGCGTGCTATGTGCTATTGTCGAGGGGATCTTCTCGTCAGAATCAACATTCCGATTCCGGAGGTAGAATCACATTATATCTATTCATTTCTTAGTATATTTTTTGTATAGACATTAATTGGCTATGTATGATATACATAGTTATAATTTATATTTTTCATATATGACGAGTAAAACTCTACGCAAATAATAGTTTTTGATTTTTTGATCCATGCTATGGATGGTCAAATGGTTAATAGGCCATTCGTAAAAAAGGCCCTTGTCATAATAGTTATTATCTACCCTTGCTTGTACGAAAGTTGAAGTCAGTTAACTAGTTACTGTGACAAAGTACTACAGTGTTACATCTTTTAGCAGCTGTATCGTAAGTATATGGTAGGTACATTTAATTTTTTCATAAATCTTCACTTAAAATCGATTAACTCCCTAAATTAGGTTTAACGCTTTTGATCCCTATCGGCTTGGCCTAAAACCAATCCCATGTTTTATCCTACCCCGTTCCTGGAACATGCGACTCATGTAAATTTTTACAAGGGAAAATATCCCCAGCCGGAGACCGTGTGGTAATTACGACATGGCGTTGGTTACGGGCCATTTCCATGCAAATTGACGCGTATCACCATGGGTTAAGGTGCACATTTGCGGTTAGACGCTGCGTTTAGTCGTAAATTTATAGATATGTCGCAGCCATCTGGTTAAATTAGCCATCCAATCGGACGCCTAGGGCGTTCGTCAAACGCCCCGGCATTAGAACAAATGATTGAAGAACAACGGGGTATATCGTTGAATGCAGCATTAAACAAGATGACTGAACGTTTTTCGCCACTAACACCCAATTAAATGCCTAGGCTAATAGTTGTTTGAATTAAAATTACTCAACTCAATATTTTTGTAAAATCTTGCGAACGACGTGTTATTATTACGTTTCATATACCTCTTTGTCGTACTAATTACGCTAAAAATAGTTTTATTGTGTGCACAACCAGCATATAATAAGAGTTTCATTCACATAGACATATTCGACGAGAAAGTTAAAGTTAAAATGCACGAGTAATGTAAGCTTTTGAGTAATGCAAACTGCCAGATGGTCCGATGACATCAAGGCTCAAGCCGGAGTAGCGTGGTCCAGGAAAACCGACGACAGAAGGAAGTGGAGAGAAATTGGAGAGGCATATGCTCTGCAGAAGAAGAAAAAGAATGTAAGCTTGACCATGGTGTTTCCAAATTTTTATGTATATACCTATCCAGTATTATATTATTTTATCTTTAGTTTTACCGAATGAGGTGTTTGTCTTACCAGAATTTTATTGTGTACAACTTAACTTAGAAAACTGTTAAGGCTAATGTAATATCTATTATAACTTAGTTTAATAATGAAATATATAAAAAGCTGTATGTTTCCTTAAATAAAATGAATAAATTATAGGTACTATTGGCATTTCAACTATAATGTATCAATACGGGGATTAACACGATGTTTATTATGTGAAACAACATTGTGTACTCACATATTTGGCTCGACGTTACATTATAATTATAATGCAACGCGAAAATCTAAAAAACTATTGGCATTTCCATGTTTATAGATTATTTTGACAATTACTCTTCAATTTTGTTTATAATTGCAGACAAAAACGTGTTAATTGCATCATCATATACACAGCTGTTTTCGCTGCAGATGCCATACCTATTAGTTTTCATGATTATTAGCGCAGCAGTGGAGAAAAGCGGATACCATTTTGAATCACTTGGCTGAGTTTAGATCAGTCATTTTGAATAGGCTAACTTTCAATATGTACGTCAAGCTGTTAAATGTTGAGTGAGTTTAGTTCTAACAACTATCGGCCTAGGCATTCAATTTGATGTCGGCTTTTAACAACCCCTAGGCGTCCGATTGGATTGCTAATTTAACCAAATAGCTGCGAGAGATATACCATAGTACAGTACTTACGACAACTGTATACAAATCTGTTAAACTTCAATCGATTCTCACCTTAATGTCAAATACATTTGGTTCAATATCAATTGAGGAAATTTGACAGATTGTGGTAACCTGATGTGTGGCTACCTGTACCTAATAATAGTCAGAGTCCGATGGTAGCTCAGTGGATAAGAAGTTCGCGCGGCGGTGGTTCGAATCCCAGCATCCGTCCTCTCCTCTGGATTTTTCAATATTAATAATAAAAAAAATGAAAAATCCAGAGGTGACCCCTGCTGGGGTCCACCTCAGCTGGCCAATAAAGGCAAGCCCGATCGACTCTCGGGGATATGGGACCAATTTCCCATTCAGCGCGCCACAACGCTGCCCTGGGGAGACTGACTGCACTGATGACAGTGGTTGATCTTCAAAAAGATCACCAAATCTCACCAGTGGGCGATGGGTTCGTCACTTTCCTACGCCTTTAATATTATTATATATTTAATCTAGATTTATTTTATTTGAAAAAGTCGTCAGTGTAACGTTCGAAGAGAATCAGTTCTGATGAATTCCTGGATGTAAATTATTCAAATGATCCTTCTCACCTGTACCTATTAACAGTTATGTACTATTAATTGGAGACAGGGAAGCTTAGTTATGGCGTGTGCAATCAATAAGCGTTGGAATGTAGGAGTGTTTAATCTAAGTTCTAATTATATCGTATCCGAATTAATCTACATATCAAGGCAAATCTATCCATCAATAGCATATTTTTATATACACCGTGCTTTTTTAACCGTCTTACTCCCTCATCGAGAGCATTATACTGGTTAATACAATAATTTCCCCCCAAGGAACGTAGGGTCTCTTTCTGTATAAATAAATACCCGCATAATATATTATTACACAGGTCCCTAGTCTAATAGCGAAATATTAAAATTAATATTCCTGTATGTATATTGTCAATCAAGATACTTGTAACCAACTTCAATAAATTAACACAAACATTATTAATTTTAACCTTTGAAGAGCAATGAGATTGCTTGCCGCAATATTTAATCAAAAACTTTTTAATAATAATCAACCTCGACGAATACGCGAGATTTCAATAATTACGTATTTGGTTAATTAAAATAGATTCTACGTAATATGTAATTTGTTTGTGGGTATGTATAATATCATATGATAATTTGAATACCTAGTTTGAGTTTTGATAATGAGCTTCACTTTGTAATAAAGATAGCACTGACTGCTTCCGTGGGGCAGTGGTTAGTAAGTCGTACTTTGAAGCGCCAGCAGCGCAAGAGGTCTCGGTTTGATTCCCCGTGTCGGGAAAAAAATTTGTAGGAAATTGATAGTATCTGAAAGTTGGCGGTATTGTACCCCCGTGCCTCGGAGAGCTAAGTTTTTTTTTAATTTTAAGCGGGCGTAAGCAGGTCCTATTCAGACCAGTATCACTGCGACCAGTTTGATCTATTGTGATCGCCACTGTGCTACATATCAGTTCCAAACCTTACACTTTACAGAAAGTGTATTAGTTGTTTGGGACTGAGATCCCTAGCTTCGTTGGGGCTCAAAATGTGCTTTCCCAGATGTAAGCTACGTTTGCGCATCAGTGGTCCGCATTCTGTGATTATGTGTATAGGGGTTTCATCCGCCTCGTTTCACATTCTGCTGATTCTAGTGTTACTCTTAAGCTTAAGCATAGGTCCTGCGCCCAATCGCTTTCCAGTCTTTTCCCATCAGAATATGATTGCAAGAGAATAGAGAGTGCACTTATGTTTGCGCACACTCTTGAGCACTATATTATGTACAGCGTGCGTGGCTGATCGTTGAGATTGGCCACGGTAGCCGAAGCACTATAATAATTATATCCTGCGTGCGTGGCTGATCGTTCAGGTTGGCCGCAGTAGCCGTAAGGGGTTCATCATCATCATCATCATCAGCCCATTTAATTCCCCACTGCTGGGGCACGGGCCTCCTTCAATCACATGAGGGGTAATTACCATACTCACCACGCTTGGCAGACGGGTTGGCGAGGGTTTTGATATAAATGCAGAGTTTTCCTTCTCTGGGTGCTGATGATCATGCTAGCAGCTTTACCTTAGTCGCCTTTTACGACACCTCGGTAAGAGTGAGGGTGGCCTATTCTACTCTGCCGGGACCACACGGCTGACACGGCCGTAAGGGGTTGGGGGATATTAAAGGTATTACCTGCGAGTTTGTTGTTGTTTGTTTTTAGGGTAGTACCATCACTTAGGTCTATAGATGCCTAGTTTTAGGCACGCGAGTGTATGAGGCACAAATTAAGAAGAAGATTCTTGAAGATTTTACGTTTGTACTTATGAGCTTAAGACAAAGTGGTGGCTAAAGTGAAGATGGGCAGACGAAACCATAGACTTAAGATGCCGCATATTCTAATGAGCAGTTTTCATGTAGGTATTTATTAAATTTAAAGTTACTCGCTAGATGGTGTAAGCAGTCTTTATATAGTTGATATTTTTATAGCAATCTTTTACACACTTAAAAATTTCAAATGTTGGATATCGACGGTTAAGATCCAGTACCAGAAAAACACAAGGTCAAAATTGAAGTTTAAACCTTCCTAATTATGTTCAAATTTATGAACCCAAAAAATGTAGACAGATGTTATTGGTTTTTAAACGTCGATATATTCTGTGCTCCCAAATTTATGAGAAAATTTCCCAGAGCTATGATTTTCACGAACTAATATAACTAATATTTCAAAGTGACCATATGGTTGGTTACATGGATAATATCTAACACTTTATACCAACGTCAAGTAGACCTGAAACAAGTTGTAAAAAAATGTCTGTCATGGCGCATGGAGATATTTTTGATTGCTACCCGTTTGAAACTGGGCAGTTTGTTATTAAATATTTCTATCCAATTATAATTTTTACAAGAAGTGCAATTTGTTCTGGTTGATTATTCAAAATAAAAAATATTTTTGAATTAATTTTCTTTCATTCATTCACGGGTAAATGAAAATGAATAATGTGATGTAACTCACAGACGAATTCGGTCACAATATTTGTACAAATTGTTTAGACCCCCAGTAAAACTGACATTGTCTTCAAGAAATTCTTTTATAATGTGTGTCGATATATATAACAAGTTACCGGATTACTTTAAAGAGACCGACATGAATGTAAACATGTTCAAAAAACGTGTTAAGGCATGTCTATTGGAAAATTGTTATTACAGTGTCAAGGATTTTCTAGAGCACAAGAATAATTAATTTTTAGTTGTTATAAAATTTTGTTGACATAAATATTATTATCAATATGTTATGTTGTAAATGTAAGTTACATATTTTAATTTAATTTTGTTGATATAGTATTATTCCTGCGTAAATTGTAATATTTCAAATGTATATACACCTGAAAAGGTAAAATTTAGCTATTCTTTCCGCTAAAGCTAATGCATCTGCTAATTATGTACCTAAATTTATATATACAATAAACTTCATTTCATTTCATCATGGCAACACTTTAAATGCCGCGACCAATCGCGGTAATTTTTATACAGATACGGGTCATCTGTTATCACTTTAGAAAACCGATTGACCAATGTTTTTAGAAAACTTCTCATTCTAACCATAGAGTAAGGTAATAATACTCTCCGCAGAACTTTGAGCAGAACACCTGACAATTCGTAAAGAAGATCACAGGTGGACTAAACAAAATACCGAATGGTAGCCAATAATGGGGCAAAATCCTGTAAGTAGCATATCCAATGCTATATAACCGTAAGGGCTGAGGCAGAATATGTCTTCTATATTACGTATAATATAGCTAGATTAGAATTATAGCTGTGACTTGACCTTTATTTCAATGGGCATAAGGTTTTTCAATTTTACTAAGTTTCATTCCATAGTTTTTATTACCATGTTTTTTAAGATCATTATCCTATGACACAAATAGCTGTCATTCTAATCAAGCTATATCTAACGGATATAGGTAACGCCTGGTAACGCTTATCCGAAACCAGAAGACTACAGGCGCTTCAACCAGAAAACCGAGACGCGGATGAAATTAATATTTGGTGAGTGCAAATGATAGGGGATTCCATAGGATCGACGTGCAGAAGACTACAGGCGCTTTAATCAGAAAGCCGAGACTCTGAGGAAATGAATATTTCGTGAGTGCATAAATTAAGGGATTCCGTAAGATCAACGTGCAGAAGAATACCGGCGCTTGAATCAGAAAGGTGACGCTGATGAAATGAATACTTCGTGAGTGGAAAAGATAGGGGATTTCATAGGATCGACGTGCAGAAGACTACAGGCGCTTTAATCAGAAAGCCGAGACGCGGATGAAATGAATATATCGTGAGTGCAATAGATAGGGGATTCCGTAGGATCGACGTGCAGAAGACTACAGCAGACGCTTCAATCAGAAAGCCGTGACGCTGAAGAAATTAATATTTCGTGAGTGCAAAAGATAGGGGATTCCGTACGATCGACGTGCAGAAGACTACAGGCGCTTCAATCAGAAAAGTACAAAAGATAGGGGATTCCATAGGATCGACATGCGCCATGAAAAGATAAAATAAGATTAAAAACAGTCCGAACACGGCTTTTTGTGGTAAAAGTTGGAACTAACGCTGAATCCTTTACAATTAACATTTTCCCATAGAAAAAATATTGTACAGCGCCCCATGTCAAAGTGCCTTCTGATTGGTCGCTCTGTATAAAACTTTTTCCTAACAACTTCTGATATCATTAAACTGATTTAAAAAAATCTTCTGTCAATCAAAAACCCAAACTTGTCAAGTTACCATAAAATGTAAAGCAAAATTTTCAGTGTAACTAAATAAACTTTTAATAGAAAAATCGTTATTATCATCTCAGTGTTTTGTCCCGGTTGCGACACAAGCCGTCGCTTCGAAGAATTTTAGATAGAAAAATCGTATAACGAAAGATTGTAATAGAAGAAGGAGAGAGAAAAAAGCAAAATGAAGTTGTGGGAACGGTTGCCCACAGTCATCAGCTGTTGTTTCTGCTGTTTCCTCCGGGCTGGGACAGTTATGATCGCAGTATTTTGCTTCGTAAGTATCTAAAGTATTGCTAAGTACCTACTTCTTCATGTTCATCATAAGAATAAGAATAAGAATAAGAATTTATTTATTAAGTACCAATAAAAACATAACAAAAACATAAGGAAAAGCAATTATTGTTGGCACTTATAAGGTCTCCGCTCAGCATTAGCCACGAAGCCGTGAAGTCTTCGTGGCGCTGGTATTCTGCGGAGGCCTTCCTTGAAAGGCTTTCGCGGTACATACACACGGACGGAAAAATTAAACAAAATGTAAAAAAAAATAAATTAAATGTAAAACAAACAAACAAAATCTAATTAATTATAGGAAGAGAAAAAAAAAAGATTATAATAGCAATTAACAATATTAAGATAAATTAAATTAGATTACATACATTGTGCGATAAATAACATTAATTCATTTCATAAAATATAAATTGAAGTGGAGAAGTGGGAGAAACCAAATCATCATCATTATCACTAGCCTGTTGCAGTCCACAGCTGGACACAAGCCTCGCTTAGTGTTCGCCACTCCGATCGATCTTCGGCTACTCATATCCAGCTCCGGCTAGCAATCCCGCGTAGACCCTCACTCCATCTGGTCTGAGGGCGTCTTACACTTCAGCCCGAAGCCTGAAAGTTAGAAAGAACGTTAAGCCGTTGGTCCTGCACCTGATCACTCTTCGGTCGTGTCACAATAGTATCCTATCGAAATATGATGCTAAGGAATAAAGAGTGCACTTATGTCTGCGTAAACATTTCTGCCTCGATCGATCCTGCGAAGATCGTCGCTCCATTTGGCCTGAGAGCCCCCTACACTACGTTTATCGAGACGTGGTCTTCTGCGGCTGATATGGCAAGCCCATAGCCAATTCAACTTGCTAATCTTGTAATGTATCACGTTATGTAATGTAAAGTAGACTCCTGTTATTCTGAAACTACTACTTGATCCCTTATAATAATATTAATATAATCTCTTTTTTCAGTTAATTTACATAAATCAACTAGGTATACACGGTTCCAATGTCATTCAGATTGATAATTAAATTAAAACCGTGGGAGAGCCACGTTTTGGCATGAATGGGCCGGCTGGACTGGAGTGATACCACGGCCTCACAGAAAACCGGCGTGAAGCAGCACCCTGGGTTTTTTTTCGAGCGCTCGACATCGAAGTCAAATTAGAATTTTTTAGGACGAATGTATGAAATCTCCGAATTCGACCTCAATGTCGAGTGCAATAGAATTGCCACTCTGAGCTGTGTTTCGCTGCGTGAGTGAGGGTACCGGAGGGCCGATCCGGGGGAAGGGGGATTTAAGGGTTGGTAGTGCATTTGTGACTCCACTGGTGTCACGGGTGTCCATGTCGACGGCAATCGCTTACCATCAGATGACCAGCCGGCTAGTACCACCCATCGCATTAAAAATCTTTTTTCAGACAATTGGCATGATCCTGGCTCCCAACGTGAATCAGACGCCTGGCCCCTGGGACATGGAGGACGTCCTCTCGAACTACAGCAGCGCCACAGAGGTCACGATCCAGGGCATAATTGGGATGGTGTCCATCATGTTATGTATAGTCAGCGTCTTGCTCCTCGTAGGAGCTTTGTGTGTAAGTAACCTTTTTTTAGTAACGCTGGAGGGATGCCCCCCTCCCTGTCCCGTATCTTGGGTACTGAGAGGAGGCGTGCCTAACCCGCGCCACACCACGTAGTCCACCAAGGGGAAAGGCACCCGTGGCCCTCAGGGGAGGGATCAGACCCTGGCCTGTTGGCGCAAAGCAATCAGGTACAGCTGGGCTCTCCGCAGAAGGATTCGAACCCCTCTTGCACGGCATACCAGCTAAACCCAATCCATCGACTCACCTAGCCGTGGAAATGGGAATGGTGTCACGAGTAGTGTTGCTCATCTAGACTATCGATAGTAAAAGTATAATCAATTGTATTGATAGTATTAATAATCTAATCGATAGTATTGCTGGTTGACAATAGTATCGATACTATCGATAGTTTTTGATTAATTATGTTAGGAAACACATTAAACAACGATAGTATTGGTGTTATCAATAGTATTGATCACATTTTACCAATAGTTTTGACCAATAGCAATACTATCGATAGTACTATCAATAGACTGAATCATTTTTAGGGTTCCGTAGCCAAAATGGCAAAAACGGAACCCTTATAGTTTCGTCATGTCCGTCTGTCCGTCTGTCCGTCTGTCCGTCTGTCACAGCCGATTTACTCGGAAACTATAAGTACTACAGTGATGAAATTTGATGGGAATATGTGTTGTATGAACCGCTACAAAAATATGACACTAAATAGTAAAAAAAAGAATTGGGGGTGGGGCCCCCCATACATGTAACTGAGGGATGAAATTTTTTTTTTCGATGTACATACCCGTGTGGGGTATCAATGGAAAGGTCTTTTAAAATGATATAAAGTTTTCTAAAAAACATTTTTCTTAAAGTGAACTGTTTTTGAGATATCAGCTCTCAAAGTCGTAAAAAGTATGTCCCCCCCTCTATTTTTATAACTACGGGGTATAAAATTCTAAAAAAAATAGAGGTGATGCATGCTAATTAACTCTTTCAACGATTTTTGGTTTGATCAAAGTATCTCTTATAGTTTTTGAGATAGGTTGATTTAACTGTAATTTTGGACTTTGCTGCTACGGAACCCTTTGTGCGCGAGCCCGACTCGCACTTGGCCGGTTTTTAAGGTCAACTATCGACAGGGAAACTATCGTTAGTTCCGCAACACTAGTCAGGCGAACTGCCGAAAGATTTTTCCCAGCAACACCTTCCCGCGTGTGTTAGTGACCTAACCTAACCTAATTTCATATTTGTAAGGGCCTTTCCATCAATTCCTTGTTCGAACTACCACATTCCTTGAACGTGTTCTAGCTGACTTTAAGCGGGGGCGACTTTTATTACCTTGTCTTCTAAAGGACATCATATTTTTTGGTCCAAGTGTGGCCAGTATTTTTTTCCAGTCTTCTGTAGTACTTGCCCCCTTGAGCATTTATTAATAAGGCACCAAAGCTGTAGGATCAATATCTTTGTTTTTATTTAGAATGGAATCGACATCTTCGTACATTTTCAGAGAAATTAACAATTTTTTTGTTAATGCGAAATTGTGACATTTCAACATCAGGGGGAGAAGCCCTAACAAATATTACAGAATTTTTTTTGGTTGACACTTTCGTACTCATACTTGGACCAAAATATTATACCTATGAAAATCCAAGGATCTTCTTTGGCCCGACCGGGAATTGACCTAGGGCTTGGTAACTCATCATCGCATCACTGGCACACTAGCGACACCAATTGATTTAAATTGTTAGCAACTAAACAGGATATCTTATAACAATTTCGAAGCTGCAGCCTCTCGGAAAACACTTATACTATTAATTTAATACTTATGCTTAACTTTTGGGTCTGCTTTGGTTCTCGAAATTTGAATTACCGCCAAAAACGGCTACTTATGGTGTTAATCCAAATTTCGAGTGCAAAAACAGATCAAATAGTAGTGCATTATTATTAAATGAATAGTATAAATGTTTGCTTAGAGACTCCCGCTCTGAAATTGTTTAAAATAGATCCGGGTTAGTAGCTAAGAATTTAAATCGAGTGGTGTCGTTAGTTAGAGCTACCCGTCACCTTGATTAAAACACATCGCATGTACAGCAATGACGGCAAAGTTTTTGCACACTCTCGGCAGCTAGTGACCTCTATGCTTCTCGAAATAAGAGCCACAACCTGTAAAATATTTACAGCTACATCTGCTATTGACTGCACAGAAGTAACGAAGTTTCCACCTTTAATCATTATTGATTGACTCTCGTAACAAATTACAGAAACACCAACAAGAAACACTCCTACTTTTCATTTAATGAGTATATATAATATGAGCCTGAAAATTGTGTAAAATATTTGAATAGATCACTCATTCTAATTTTCCACTCGTCACAAATTACTTCAGCCTTTTTACGCGTTGTCCTACGTGAGCGACGCGACGTATAGCGATACAATACAATTTATTTTACTTTAATTTTTATCCGAATAAGACAAAAGTGTCAATGAATTTAGGATAGAGGAATGACAGAACATCGGTAATCGCTTGCGTCAATGGGTTTCGCACAAAATACAAGATAGACATTTGTCTATCTATCTATCTAGATAAATCTTTATTGCAAGGAAACAAAATACAGATATGGCATTTTTTTTTAATATTGAGCTTGTAGTCATTTCAGGTTGTAGGTACATACGTACATATATCAAAACAACCAGTAAAATAAGGTGGTTTTATTGCTTAAAGCGATTTTTTACAGAAAACCTAAGTAGACGAAAGAAAAAGCGTATTAGTAATGGGGTGAGGAAAATCAGTTAACTGAGCTGGCACCGCTGGCTACGCAGGCGGCGTGGCGGTGTGGCGGGTACCTGCGGTGCACATCCAGCGCTGGTGGTGCGGCGAGGCGGAAGCGGGCGCGGGCGCGGGGTCGGGCGGCGGCGCGCGGCGCGGAAGTTTGTTACAGACGCGTTACTAACGCAACAACGTGGTCTTCTATTGAATATTACGACAATTTATAAGATATTTTCGCGTCGCATCGCGTTATTGTTCACGTAGGACAACGGCTTACGAAGGCTGGGTGACGAGAAGAGCAGCTATAACTTAGTACAATATATAATTACTCAAGACACAGTATACATAAGTATACTGGATATAAATCTTAGTGTTTCAAGATATTAGGGGTAACTTGAAACTAAACGATAGGAGTGGCTTAAATCTTTTAGAACTTGGAGGATATGGTACCCAGAAAAAAAAAAGCCTCACTCGCTTCTGAAGTCACCGTGCGAGAGCCACGCTTCGGCATGAATGAGCCGACTCGACTGGAGTCACACACAGCAGAGATAAGTTTAATATAAAATAATGCGTCTTTAACAACTTCGCTGAGAAAAGAATCGAGTTCTGTTTTGTTCACTCAAGTAGATTTTTTTTTGTGATAGATGACAGGTGAGCAGACGGATCGCCTGATGGTAAGCGATTGCCACTGCCCATGGACACCCGTGACGCCAGTGGAGTCACAAGTATGCCAACCTTTAAACCCCCTTTTCCCCCGGATTGGGCTTCCCGTACACTTACTCAGCGAAACACAGCACAGTGCTGCTTCTCTCTCACAGGGCCATGTTTCCGGGTCTCAACTTATATATTACATCATTGTGTTACCAACATGTTGCAATAAACAATTGTGACTATGACTATAACGGAAGTATGCACGAGAGACTCGATACGATGTACAGTGGCAGACACAAGCTATACAAAACTGTCAACTCTTTTCATTCGATTATAAAACTTATATTGTTACACATTGAGCTCCCAGCGATAAGACCGCCTAAATTGTACATTGTATCTCTGTATACCTAGCTTTTAAGTTTTGTATGTTGTGCAATAAAGAGTATCTATCTATCTATCTATCTATCTATCTATCTATTGAGTTCGAAATCGATTGAGGAAATTTGACAGTTTTGTATAGCTTGACCTGTCCGCCACTGTTCTATGTAGCGTAGGTCGACGAAATTTTTGTGTTCATCATCATCATCATCATCAGCCCATTTAAGTCCCCACTGCTGGGGCACGGGCCTCCCTCAATCACATGAGGGGTAATTGCCATACTCACCACGCTTGGCAGACGGGTTGGCGAAGGTTTTGATATAAATGCAGAGTTTTCTTTCTCTGGGTGGGTAAATTTTTGATATGTAGGTATAAAGAGATATACTTTATTGCAAAAACAAAATATACAAGTTAAGTAGGTACTAGGCATTACATAAATGTTGTGTACAATCTCGGCGATCTTGTCGGTGTAAGCGATTTCTACTAGCGATGAGTAGCTCGCGAGCGAGTTGGTAAAAAAGCTAGCTCACCTAATCTAGCTCAACGTATATCTATCTACTATGATGGGATTAGGCTTAATCACCACGCTTGCCTAATGCGGATTGGTGATCCCAAACCCGAGCTATGTTCGAAAAATTCGAAACATACTTTCCGCTCGACCCGGGAATCTAACCCAGGACCCCGAGATCACGGCCCGGTACTTAACCCACTAGACCATCAGGGCATCCCATTATAATAGCGATGGCTTGATTTCTATGATGGAGGCCTTTGCCCTGCAGTGGGACAGTTTATAGGCTGATACTTTACTTATATCTATCTGGCTCAGGTGGCTTAATTTAAAGCCGTCCCGTAACGAACGAGAATATACCTGTCGCATCCAAACCAAGGAGACACAGCGCGTGTGAAAGAGAGGGAAACTCCAATTCGGTTGTAACGTCAGCTTGAAATGAGGACCTCAGTTTCGTTCGATTCATATCTTTAGCTCAGTGTTTCATCGAGAGCGAGTCGCCGGCGCGCGGCAAGGCGTATAGAAAGAGAGAACACATTACATAGCTTTTTCTCTTTAGCTCTACCTACGAATTCATTCAAATTTTATCTACAAAATTATCGAGTTAAGGCGCCTATTTACAAATATAGAGTTTGGGCGTGAATGCATATATTAGTTCTTTTATGTATTCAAATTTATATTGCTATCAAAATAAGGCGCTTGCTCGTATTTACGATTACAATATTTGAACGCGAACGAAATTAAGTGTTTGTTCACCTAATTTTCAGTAATTGAATTAGTATATGAATTGAGATTTGTGATTCAAATTACTCAAGGAGCACTATCTTACACGAGCTAAATGAGCTATCCAGTTAAGAGCTATACAGCTCTTAACTGGGTAAAGAGCTACATAGCTATAGAGAGAGAGAGAGAGAGCTCTATAGGTGCAATCTATAGAGAGATAAAAAAAGAGGTAAATCCCATTGACAGCGGCAACGCTTATAGGTAATCCGAAAAAACGAAAGGCTTGCGCGATGTAATGGCCATCTAGCGCCATCTATTGGTATTCAATGGAATTAATTTCCCGGAACAAAGTGAAGGCGGGTCACTAGTATTTAAAAAAGTAAATTTGAAAGAATTTATTTTGTGCTTTAAAAGTATTAAGTATGTATTGATGACCCGTTTGAATCAGTGGTAGTGAACGCTGCCTTTGGTCCAAGGGTTGCGGGATCGATCCTCGCACAGTACAAACATTTGGGTACATGAACATGTTTGTTTGTATTGGTCTGGGTGTTTCCTATCTATTAGAAGTATGTATTTACAACAGAAAAGTATTACACCCTGTGCGGATAAAGAATGGGATCAGAAATGGCGGCGCATCTATTCACTTCTCGCTCGTACACTATTTGCGTCTATACTCGCACTCGTGGGGTGCGAGTATAGACGCAAATGATCCCATTCTTTATCCGCACAGTTTGTATAATTATGTATATATTTGTAATCCCACTGCTGATTCTGATATCCGTAACACAGGTGCTTGAGCTACCTATCTCAAAATTAGATCAATGTTTATGATGTTGTGAAATATGTATTTATTTATTACGATTTCGTAAAATGCCTTGCTGCTAGTAAAATATATGCTGTGGTTTGTTGCTACGCAATGGTGATACATTGCTGGCTCTTCATTTCGCTAGCGTAAAATTCGGTTTATTTTTGCACATTTACTTTTGTTCCTTAATTAACAATCTACACGGTTTAAGCGCTGCTTCAAAATTAAAACATGCTTTAAATTTAAACCTCTTGGGCCTGAAACGTTTTGCCAATGAGCAATATATCTAGCTGAATAATTAAGTGGTGTAAAATGTTTTCGGTGTAATTTAAGTGGCTCTCCGAAGTTAGTGTTAAAAATGATGCTCTATATTCAGTATTTTTTTAATTCTTGTTCTAAATAAAATTAAAAGTCCTGATTCTACAACGCTAAATTATTTAAGGTGACGGGTAGCCTTAACTAGTGATGCCAATCGATTTAAATTGTTAGCTACTAAACCGAATCTATTTTAAACAATTTCGGAGCGAGAGTCTCTAAGCAATTCATTTAATTATTTAGCACTACTTTTTGATCTGTTTTTGCACTTGGAATATGGATTAACGCCTTAAATGGCCGTTTTTGCCGGTACTTTAAATTTCGAGTACAAAAGCAGACCCAAAAAATACGTATAAGTATTAAATAAACACCTAAGTGTTTTCCGAGAGGCTTCAGCTTGGAAATTGTTAAAAAGTTATCCGGTTTCATTGCTTACAATTTAAATCAATTGGTGTCGCTAGTGTGCCCTACCCGTCACCTTAATAAAATTTAACATTTTTTAATTTTTAATATATGCTAAGGAAAGCAGTTAGACAAGCGTGTTTTTAATATATGCTAAGGAAAGCAGTTAGGGAAGCGTGTTTTTAATATATGCTAAGGAAAGCAGTTAGGCAAGCGTGTTTTTTTAAATGTTGGCTAATAGATTGTTGAGCAATTCTAGAGCTCTCCGCGTCGGGAAGTTAAGGTGACGGGTAGGGCACACTAGCGATGCCAATCGATTTTAATTTTTACCTACTAAACCGGATCTATTTTAAACAATTTCGGGGTTACACTCTCTCTGGGTACGAGGTCCATATAAAATTACTAATGGTTCTTTAAGTCCATATTATGAAATATGTTTTTTTTTATGATATAGGGGGCAGACAAGCAGACGTATCACCTGATGGTAAGCGATTACCGTCGCCCATGGACACCTTCCACGTCAAAAGAGTCATTGGTGCGCTGCTGGCCTTTTTAAAAGAGAGTTCGCTCTTCTCTTGAAGATTTGCAGGTCGTATCGGTCCGGAAACACCGCAGGCGATAGTTCATTCCACAGTTTTGACACCGTGACACCTGTCACGTCAAGAGTCACAGTATGTAATCTACCGCTTCGATATCCCGTTCAAAAGGAGCATGTTTTTATCCACTATCCGTTTTATCCACGGTCTTGTTACACTGAGGGCGGCGGCATTCCTCCTCCGGGACCGTATCGCGAGACGCGGCACGTGTTCATCTCATGCAATCTAATACATCTCTCATGCATCTGTTTGAGATTCATGTTGCGTAGTGCATTAGGGTGCAATTTTGCCTTTCGGTGTAAGTTTATGTGGTACAGTCGAGAATTTTTAAGGTGAAGTCTCATCTCAGATTTGGATAGGGGACATCCCAGACGTGCCCTCGATATTATGATTCGTAAATACGAGTGCCTGTTTAAAATTGCGTAATTTCTTTAATCACTCGCACTTTAGTTTAGAGAGCTTTAGTACGGTAATAACGTTAGATTTCATTGTTTATATCGGTTGAGAATCAGAATCAGAATCTTTATTGCTTATAACTGTAGGTATTACAATTTAGAAAAACCTATTATTGATAGGACCATGTACCTAAGTGGCCCTATCAGTAATGAGTTAAAATGTATTTACATATTGTCATTTCATTTATCTCATTTCATTCATTTATTTCTTCACTGAGATACATAATGGACTAATGGATTGATATCCTTTGTTTACACAAAGGTTACAGATCTTCATACAAAGTACATAATAGTCATTGATAAACAATCAAGTATAATAAACTGATATAATTAAATATAAAATTAAGATATTACTATAATATAATTTATCAATTAATCTAATATAAACGTGCAACTAAGCGGTTTAAACATATTATAACATATTACGCTATATTATATTGAGATAATATTATTATAATAAAAATGTGTCCGTAAGATTATTGTAATAATGAATCCACGAGAACTACTGCCGACAAACTGTTTCGCAGTTTGGCAGAAAGCTTGTTATTAATATTTCTGTATTATTCTTGAATAAATAAATAAATAAAAAAAAGATATTAGGAGTAACTTGAAACTAAACGATAGGAGTGGCTTAAATCTTTTGGACCTTGGAGGATATGATACCCAGAAAAAAAAGCCTCACTCACTTCGAAGTGACCGTGCGAGAGCCACGCTTCGGCATGAATGAGCCGACTCGACTGGAGTGATACCACAGCAGAGATAAGTTTAATATAAAATAATGCGTCTTTAACAACTTCGCTGAGAAAAGAATCGAGTTCTGTTTTGTTCACTCGAGTTGTTTTTAGGGTTCCGTACCTCAAAAGGAAAAAACGGAACCCTTATAGGATCACTTTGTTGTCCGTCCGTCCGTCCGTCTGTCAAGACCCTTTTTCTCAGGAACGCGTGGAGGTATGAAGCTGAAATTTATATCAATAACTCAGGTCTACTGTCCCTTGAAGCTGTGAAAAAATCAAACTTCTAAGCCAACGCAATCAAAAGATACAGCTGTTTATGCCGCAAATTTTCGACACTTGCAAGGGAATCAAAACCTACAGGGTGCTTCCCGTGAACTCAGAATCTTGAAATTTGGTACGAAGCAAGGTCTTATAGCATAGATAAAGGAAAAATTACGAAAACTATAAATTTTTAGTTACATCACATAATATATATTTTTTTAATAATTTTAAACTTACTACCCATTTCCTCATAAACGCGTAGAGGTATTAAATTGAAATTCATACCAAATACTCAGGTCTATAGTAACTTTAAGCTGTAACAAAATCAAACTTCTATGTCAACGCAATCAAAAGAAACAGCAATTTAAGCTGCATATTTTGAAACTCGCAAGTAATCGCAAGGGAATCAAAACCTAAAGGGTACTTCCAGTCGACCTAGAATCTTGAAATTTGGCATGAAGCAACGTTTTATAGCACACATAAAGGAAAAATTCCGAAAACCTTAAATTTTTAGTTACATTACAAAATATATATTTTTTAATAAATATAAACTTATTACTTTTTTCCTCATGAACGCGTAGAGCTATCAAGTTGAAATTCATATCAAATACTTAGATCTAATTGCCTTTAACCCGTGAAAAAAAAAATTCTAAGTCAACGCAAAATCGCAAAACGCAAAAGTACAACCATTGATACCGCATATTTTGAAACTCGCAACTACACGCAAGGGAATTAAAACCTAAAGACCACTTTCCGTTGACATAGAATCTCGAAATTTGGTAAGAAGCAATAGCTTACAGCACAGGTAACAGAAAAATTCCGAAAAGCTTAAAATTTTAAGTAGTTACCACCAAAAAATTGTGATTGTAAACATAATTGTAGTTACAGCAATGACCGCGAGTTATTATACTATGTATGGGGAGGGCAACATTTTTCAAACGGCAAAGACGACCTCACTCATCGTCATTCAATCCCGATGTTTTGGTGAATGTAGCTGCATAATCTAAATGCGTCCTAACTGAAACAGTAGCACTACACGAAGTTGTACAACTATTGATAACGTTTTTTCGAACTTCAATGTTCAATGTGGTACTATTCATATTTTTTTCAGTCACCATTTACAGGTCTGGTTCAAATTTAATACTTAATTAATATTTTTGAACCAGATTTCTAAATAGTGACTAAAAAACTTAGTAAATAAATAACTTTAATAAAAGAACTTTCGCAAGTCTGCTGCAAGGCTAGTATAAGTGTTTCAGTTATATTATAGATAAATGATATGTGTTAATATAAAATAAAGGATTACTTAAACGATAAAGAGATCTTTGTCTTAAATTTATGCTCCTCCATCTTTCCCCATTGTAATGTTATGAATTTCATTTTGCAATAAAAATACCATAGTTATGACTCGATTGTCGTAATGAACGAACTTTGTTAACCTTGCAGGTTTGTACGGAACCCTCGGTGCGCGAGTCCGACTCGCACTTGGCCGGTTTTTTTTTTTTGTGATAGATGACAGGTGAGCAGACGAATCGCCTGATGGTAAGCGATTGCCACTGCCCATGGGCACCCGCGACGCCAGTGGAGTCACAAGTATGCCAACCCTTAAACCCCCTTTTCCCTCGGATTGGGCTTCCCGTACACTTACTCAGCACTCATACTCGCACTCGTGGGGTGCGAGTATAGACGCAAATAGTGTGTGAGCGAGAAGTGAATAGATGCGCCGCCATTTCTGATCCCATTCTTTATCCGCACAGTTTGTATATGTATATATTTGTAATACCACTGCTGATTCTGATATCCGTAACACAGGTGCTTGAGCTACCTATCTCGGAGTTAGATCAATGTTTGTGATGTTGTGAAATATTTATTTATTTATTACAATTTCGAAAAACGCCTTGCTGCTAGTAAAATATATGCTGTGGTCTGTTGCTACGCAATGGTGATACATTGCTGGCTCTTCATTTCGCTAGCGTAAAATTCGGTTTATTTTTGCACATTTTCTTTTGTTCCTTAATTAACAATCTACACGGTTTAAGCGCTGCTATAAAATTAAAACATGCTTTAAATTTAAACCTCTTGGGCCTGAAACGTTTTGCCAATGAGCAATATATCTAGCTGAATAATTAAGTGGTGTAAAATGTTTTCGGTGTAATTTAAGTGGCTCTCCGAAGTTAGTGTTAAAAATGATGCTCTATATTCAGTATTTTTTTAATTCTTGTTCTAAATAAATTTAAAAGTCCTGATTCTACAACGCTAAATTATTTAAGGTAGCCCTAACTAGTGATGCCAATGGATTTAAATAGTTAGCTACTAAACCGAATCTTTTTTAAACAATTTCGGAGCGAGTCTCTAAGCAATTCATTTAATTATTTAGCACTACTTTTTGATCTGTTTTTGCACTCAGAATTTGGATTAACGCCTTAAATGGCCGTTTTTGGCGGTAATTTAAATTTCTGCTATGGAAATGCTAAGGAAAGCAGTTAGGCAAGCCTGTTTTTAATATATGCTAAGGAAAGCAGTTAGGCAAGCGTGTTTTTTTAAATGTTGCCTAATAGATTGTTGAGCAATTCTAGAGCTATCCACGTCGGGAAGTTAAGGTGACGGGTAGGACACACTAGCGACGCCAATCGATTTTAATTTTTACCTACTAAACCGGATCTATTTTAAACAATTTCGGGGTTACACTCTCTCTGGGTACGAGGTCTATATAAAATTACTAATGGTTCTTTAAGTCCGTATTATTAAATATGTTTTTTATGATATATGGGGCAGACAAGCAGACGTATCACCTAATGGTAAGCGATTACCGTCGCCCATGGACACCTTCCACGTCAAAAGTCATTGGCGCGCTGCCGGCCTTTTTAAAAGAGAGTTCGCTCTTCTCTTGAAGATTTGCAGGTCGTATCGGTCCGGAAACACTGCAGGCGATAGTTCATTCCACAGTTTTGTCGTACGAGGTAGTTCTTGATAAAGCGCACAGTGACACTTGTCACGTCAAGAGTCACAGTATGTAATCTACCGCTTCGATATCCCGTTCAAAAGGAGCATGTTTTTATCCACTATCCGTTTTATCCACGGTCTTGTTACACTGAGGGCGGCGGCATTCCTCCTCCGGGACCGTATCTCGAGACGCGGCACGTGTTCATCTCATGCAATCTAATGCATCTCTCATGCATCTGTTTGAGATTCATGTTGCGTAGTGCATTAGGGTGCAATCTTGCCTTTCGGTGTAAGTTTATGTGGTACACTCGAGGATTTTTAAAGTGAAGTCTCATCTCAGACTTGGATGTCACCTGTCCCAGACGTGCCCTCGATATTATGATTCGTAAATACAAGTGCCCGTTTAAAATTACGTAATTTCTTTAATCACTCGTCTTTGGCAGAGTTATATAAGTGTTAGCAGCCATTATGATGATATGAGCTTTAGTACGGTAATAACATTAGATTTCATTGTTTATATCGGTTGAAAATCAGAATCAGAATCTTTGTTGCTTATAACTGTAGGTATTACAATTTGTGGGTGCATTGCAACATAATATTAAGTACAAAAACAGTTTACCCATATCGGGTATGGGTAGGCCGTGTGGTCCCCGGTAGAGTAGAATAGGCTACCCTCACTCTTACCGAGGTGTCGTAAAAGGCGACTAAGGTAAAGCTGCTGGCATGAACATCAGCACCCAGAGAAGGAAAACTCTGCATTTATATCAACACCCTCGCCAACCCGTCTGCCAAGCGTGGTGAGTATGGCAATCACCCCTCATGTGATTGAGGGAGACCCGTGCCCCAGCAG
The DNA here is from genome assembly GCA_019059595.1 of Marasmia exigua. Taxonomy (NCBI): domain Eukaryota; kingdom Metazoa; phylum Arthropoda; class Insecta; order Lepidoptera; family Crambidae; genus Marasmia; species Marasmia exigua. Next base: position 4,462,173 of record CM032484.1, on the reverse strand, counting down.
TGGGGACTTAAATGGGCTGATGATGATTGCAACATAATATTTTACCCATGGATTTTACCCATGGATCCCTTAGGTCTATTGGATTCAATTGATAAATCTTTTGATATAAGGTGCCATACAAATATAGTCCCGGAAGACCGTAGCATGGTTTTGTCCAAATTTTCACTTAAAATTCTTAACCTAAACATTAGAAGTATGCAAAAAAACTTCGACAATTTTCTAGTTACTAAGAGTAGACTTAATGTGGACTATGACGTTATAGTCCTAGGTGAGTGCTGGTTAAATGAATCCTCGAACATTAGACATATCCAAGGCTATGTTTCTTTTCATTCCAGTAACTATATAAACAAATCCGGAGGAGTCACAATATACGTGAGGGACAAATGGTGCCCTACCTTTACGGAGCTGAACGTGGAAGAGAGCAATTGTGTTCTCGCTCAGGTGCCTGATCAATTCACCGTGATAGCCATTTATAGGTCTCCTAGTTATAATCCGGAAACTTTTATTCGCTCTCTGGACCTAAATCTGAAATCAGTGAATCACACCCCCTGCCTGGTTCTTGCAGGAGACATAAATATTAATATTCTAGGGGCTGCAGCCGATAGTAATAATTCATCGGAATATCTTGGGGTCCTAGCAGAGCATGGACTTATTCCAAGTATAGTTAAAGCAACACATGGTAAATCGTGCATAGACCATATCTTTGTTCCCGCGAGATGCAATGCAGAAGCAGTTATCTGCTCCTCTGACTTGACTGATCATGATATAACTATGGTAGGGATGGCTTTAAAAACAAAAAAAATCACAACGATTCAAAACTCGGCGTTCCAAAACTGTAATAGACTTTGAATCCGTTAGATTGGAATTGGAAAAAGCAGACTGGACATCAGTGTTGACCAGTGCATCTCTGGATCAAGCTGTAAGCAGCTTCACGCAGGCAGTTACGGGTTCAGTAGCTAAACACTCCAAAACTGAAATTATAAGTCGTTCTAAAACTATTCTAAATCCCTGGATGACGCCGGGCCTTATCAGATGCTCCAAACAACGGGACAAACTGCATGCTGACCTTCGCAAAGACCCAGATAACCCTATTAAAAAGCTTACTTATACACGATATCGAAATTTTTACATTAGTCTAATACGTAAACTGAAATCAGATTATAACAACAGAGAAGTAAATGAAAACAAATCAAACCCGAGGAAACTGTGTGACTGTGAAACAGTGACGCTCCTCATAGACACAGTCGTCTCACATCTAGACCAGGGCCGATGCTGTATCGGCGTTTTTCTTGATCTAGCAAAGGCGTTTGATACAGTATCGGTCCCTATACTGCTTAGCAAACTATCCGCTTATGGAATACGTGGGTTATCTTTGGATTGGTTTTCGAGCTATTTATCTGGAGGGCAGTGTGTCAGGGTTGAAGACCGCCTAAGCGATGTTAGACCCGTAAATTTTGGTGTGCCACAGGGGAGCATCCTGGGGCCTACTTTGTTTATTACATATATAAACGATATCATGCGAAATGATATGCAAAACAGTGAGACTATCTGCTACGCCGACGACACAGCCATTCTCTTCCACGGAAGATCTTGGGACGAAGTAAATCGTTCGGCAATTCTGGGTATGAAAGGGATTCAAAATTGGTTAAACCGAAACATCTTAACTCTAAATCCCACGAAAACACAATTCCTGTGTTTTCATAAAACCGCAGCGTCTAGACCTCCAGAGTCCCTCTTGGCTAGTATTAAAGTGCACAACAACATTTCCTGTGTGACATCCGACCCTAACCAGAAAGAGGTCCCGTCATGCCACTGTAGCTCGATAAGGCGCACTGATTCTCTGAAATATCTGGGAGTCACAATTGATCAGAACTTGAACTTTAAAAAACACGTATCAGTAACCTCCGCTAGGGTCCGAAAGCTTATGTATGTTATGAAAACACTGAGAGAGTCCACCGACGGCAGCGTTATAAAATTAGTTTATCTGGCTTTATCTGAATCAATAATTAACTATTGCATTCTGGCATGGGGCGGTGCGGCATCCTCTACATTATTGGTACTGGAAAGGGCTCAGAGAGCGGTTTTGAAGGTATCATTGGGAAGAGGGAGGTCTTATCCGACATTAGAGGTCTACAAAGAAGCTCAAGTATTAAGTGTCCGTAGGTTGTTTTTAATTCGGGCTGCCGTATACATGCACAAACAATTCTTGCAGTTACCAGCAAGAGATAGCATACTACGGAAAAGAGTCTTCAAGCTCCCCACAGTTGAAATTAAATCGTCCTTTGCTCAACGTTTCAAGCCATTTCTATTACCACGAATTTACAACACACTTGCAAATATCACAAATATAAAATACTGCCAAACTCATGACGCTAAAAAGAGGCTTTTAAGCCTACTTTTATCCTGGAACTACAAACAGTCCGAGGAAATTCTCAAAGTATCCTCATAAATGTACTTATTACTGGGATACATATACACTTGCCCCTTAATAGGTAGCGAGCGGCAGAGACCCAGCACCCTCCTGTCGCTCGATTCCAAGACTAAAATCATAGGGCTACCCAAAACCCAACTCCTCCTCACCACACTCACAACATACACATACACATACACACACGCACACACACTACTTCACTAACGCGCTTAAATTTTAGTATTTTTGATTACTTTTCGATATATATATTTTTTTTTTATTTGAAGATTACATTCAGTTTGTCACTTTAGTCTTAATTTAGACAATAAGCCATAGCGGAAATTCATATGATTTGACACCCACGAGACAGGCACTGCCTAGTGTGGGAGTTAAAGAACTTTTCTTTCTGTTAATGTGTGTTTTTGGTTAATAAATGTTTTTTTTTTTTTTTTTTTTTTATATTAAGTACAACAACAGGTTGCCCATATCGGGTATACCTACACTACTCAGGAATAACAACTTACGAAATATAAAATAGAAATTTTAGTGTTTACAGTTGTAACATTCATTGAAATTATAAAATACATTTTCAGTTAACCAATTTTTAAGGCGCATTTTAAATTTTGGCATGTCTATAGCTTTTATATCTGGTATCTGAGGAGCAAAGTGATTGGGCACATTCGTATTTACATACGACATAATTATATTTTGGTATTGAGACAAATGAACACCGGACAGACTGAAATATAGATGGCTTCTTAAAACCAGAGTGTAGACTTTGTCTATAGAAAACCAAGTAGGTTTAACAGATTTGACTGCCTCGGTGGGCGAAGTGGTTAGTGGGCCGCACTATAAAGCGACGGCTGCACAAGACTCTCCCGGGTTTGATCCCCGGGTCGCACTAGAAATGTATACCTAAATTTTCGGTAAGAAATTCCCGGAGTCAGCCCGTAGTTAGGATGTTGGCGGTCTTGTACCGTCGTGTGTCGGACGACGCTAAGCCGTTGGTCCTGCCCAACCCTTCTTCGGTCGTGTCACGCTGGTGACCATCGGAATATGAGGGTAAGGGAATACAGAGTGAGAGCACTATAATATTTTGTGTACGTGGCTGATCGTTGGGATTGGCCGCCGTAGCCGTAATCGGTTGGATATTATTAAATTTTAGATCGCGTGTTAAGACGGGCGTGAGTCGGGGTGTGAATGGACTATAGCAGCGCCGTTCGCGGTTTGAAAGAGACTTAAATGAAACATGGGCGGCGTCAATCGCTTACCATCAGGTGATCCGTCTGTTCGTCTGCCACCTATGACATAAAAAATAACAACTTATATTTTTAGGGTTTGGTCCGCGCCATCTACCGGATACTTAATACTGAAGTACGTATTGTACCGTTGGCTTCTGCAGGAATGCTTTTATTCTGTTAAGGATTTTGAGGACACAAGAATAAGGGACTGTACCTTTGACTAATAACTGACGACTCATGAGAAAATTAATGTTGTATAATTAATAAATATATAATAATTCTCAATTAATAATAATGTAATAGATTATAAGCAATTTTGTAATGTTAATATTTCTACGCCTAAAGTGATGGCAGAATATGTTGAACTTGTGCATAACTTTAAAATCTTCTGTACCATGTTCTTCGAAATAAATTATTTATCATTATCATTATCTATGTTATTACAAATAATCTAAGTAACGTGCTTTCAAAAGCAACACTAAGACATTAAATCGATAGTTGACGCAGACGCCGCTGGCTAGATGGCGCTGGTGAATTATTTTGGTACCTAATTTAACATCATGATTTGTAATAAGGTGGTTTATTGCAGGGTCATTTCACTTAATACTTTTTTCTTTAGTATGGCAAAAATGGTTCAGCGGTTTTCGTTAGATGGAGCTTGTACAAAGCAGATGTAGCTTTAAAAAGTAATCAAGGAAATGGTTCGGCGTTGTTTTGATAGATGGCACTATGCATTTTTAGATAGCGCTAGTAAAGCGTGTTTCCGAAACAATGACCTCAAGCGCCTGTCCACATTAGTAATTTTAAAAAAAGTATGGGAAATACCATAGAGGATCCCCGAACCGCATTTAGCAAGCGTGGTGATTAAGCCTCATCACATCATAGTAGCGATGACTTGATTTCTATGATGGAGGCATTTGCCCTGCAGTGGGACAGTTTATAGGCTGATACTTATCATCATCAGCCCATTTAAGTCCCCACTGCTAGGACACGGGCCTCCCTCAAACACACGAGGGGTAATGGCCATACTCACCACGCTTGACAGACGGGTTGGCGAGGGTTTTGATATAAATGCAGAGTTTTCCTTTTCTGGGCGCTGATGATCATGCCAGCAGCTTTACCTTAGTCGCCTTTTACGACACCTCGGTAAGAGTGAGGGTGGCCTATTCTACTCTGCCGGGGACACACTGATACTTATACTTTATGGGAAATACACCACAGATCTAGAAGGTACTCGGAATTTGTTATATTTTAGAAAATAAAATATTTTTTGATATTTTATATAGTCGTCTCCCTGACTGATTCCCGAAAGTGGCCGTACTACGTGGCCGTTGAGTATTAGTCGTTTTCCTCTAGATGGCGCTAGCACTGGCTAGCCGACTGATGGCTCTATCTCAGTATACATAAGTTACTCTATGGTTTATTGTTACAGAACCTACCAGTCCTGATCGAAGTGTTCCAGTACGGAGTCGCATTGTACACCGGCGTCGTGGTACTCATGTACCTGATCTTGGCCGGCTACTGCTTCTTCGTCTACACCAACTGCTACATGGCTGGTGGCGTCTTACTACTGCTCATAATTTGTAACGTTTTATGTATGTTTTTTATTTATATATTCAACGGTTACAATATTTGGTGTAACAAAAATAGGTCCTTACTAAGTAAATAACACACTTAAAAATTTCATCTCGTCCTCAGGACTCGAACCCACACCTTTCACAATTCGGGTGAATGTTCTACCAATTAGACCACTGATCGCGTTACTGACCCGACGAAATTTGTAAGTGCTTGATTAGAAATGAGTGGATAGTCTCATCAATATTGTAGGTATATTTTAAATATCCGGTGGAAATATTATTACAAGTATTTGACCACCAGCTAAGATGAGACTGCTAAATCAATAGTTGATATTTTTACTTACAAATTTGGTCGGGTCAGTAACGCGTTCAGTGGTCTAATTGGTAGAACATTCACCCGGATTGTGAAAGTTGTGGGTTCAAGTCTGAGCACGAGATGAAGTTTTTGAGTGAGTAACTTAAGAGTAAATTGCAAAAGATTGATATAAAAATATCAACTATAGGTATCTACTTACTAATTTCACTTTAAAATTCCATTTGTAACAAAGCATACATTTAAGCCTATGCAAATAAAGAATTATTTGACTTTGACTTAAAAATATAGTACAATATGTTGTGTTACTAACATGTCCCTAAATTATTGTCATTCAAAAATCGTCTATTTTATAATAGCCTTTCTTCATTAAACAGTTTATTAATAGGCACAACTACAGAATACAATTTAAAGTACATGCTACACAATTACAAGCCAAGTTTCATATTAAAACTGTATCCCGATAAGGGTTGCGCACAGCATTTACTTTTATATAAATCTAAATAAGAAAAAAAAAGGATACTCAAACATGCACACATAACTGCTGTTTCACAATTTTAATAAAAGAGTTTAGGTTCTGCGAAAATATGTCTAATATTATATGATCTACACATTCGAAATAGCGGATCATTGTATGTCACATTATTGCCACAACATGGCTCAAAAAAATATTTACATTTTCTCTTACTACCAGTTGTTTTAAAAAGTACATGGCTCAACAACTCCCCAGCATCCCACTGATTATTCAAAATTGTGAACAATATTGATAAGTCCTGAACTTTACGTCTAGATTCCAAAGTACTTATTTTAAAATACTCCAGTCTAGATTCATATGTAGATAATTTACGTCTCATGCCTAATTTTGAACTCAAATAACGTAGAAAACGTCTTTGTACGGCCTCTAATCTATCTGTATGAGTAGCATATTGAGGATACCAAATTACAGAATTGTATTCCAAGACACTTCTTACCAGACCAAAATACAATATCAACATGCTTTCCGGTTTGCGAAACGGTTTTGCAGTTCTGAAAATGAAGACAATAGTCTTATTGACTTTAGATTTTATGCTTTCATAATGATGTGTGTAACTTATTTTAGAATCCAACCATACTCCAAGATCTTTGACCAGATTCTGGCGGTTTAAAATAATATTATTAATTTTGTAGGGATATTTAATTGTCGATTTTTTCTTGGTGAAAGTTATGAGGCAGCATTTTGCAACATTCAACGACATGCCATTGTTCATGCACCAATTATGAACTTTGTCAATATTAATTTGCATAGATCTTGCATCATCAATACTCATTACTTCATTATATATACTATTTAAATTTAGCTATTTTCTAAATCTTATGAACTCAAACTCAAAAGTGTTTATTGCATTCATGAATGTTACATACAGGTGGTATAAAAATATTCCAGTGCATCATGTTACCCTTTCGGGCATAGCTTACACAAAAATATTACTTGGTAATGTGCAATGGACATTTAGTAAAGAATCATGATGATGGTGTCTACGTTTTATTTTTTAATGTAGTCATTATCATATTAGAAAACACTTTTTTTTTCTTATTTGTAGTTGATATGATTTTGTAGTAGGTAAAGTATAATCATTCATCGTCATCATCGTCAGCCCATTTAAGTCCACTGCTGGGGCACGGGCCTCCCTCAATCACATGAGGGGTAATTGCCATACTCACCACGCTTGGCAGACGGGTTGGCGAGGGTTTTGATATAAATACAGAGTTTTCCTTCTCTGGTTGCTGATGATCATGCCAGCAGATTTACCTTAGTCGCCTTTTACGACACCTCGGTAAGAGTGAGAGTGGCTTATTCTACTCTGCCGGGGACCAGACGGCATAATCATAGTATAATCATTATTAAGATTTTATTGCCAATAACTTCAATATTATTATTATAGTGTGAAGTTTTTGTCATCAAAATATTCGACCAAACTATAGTAGCATTTTTTAGGAGAATTTATTTAATCGTAAGGCTTCTCATACGAAAACTAACTAAATTATTTTATTCCAGTGACTTTATACTTTATATTGGTGGCAAACAGTTTGAGAATATCACTGCTGTTCTTAAACACGGAGATGAAGGAAATAACGGGAGTCGGCCTGTGAAGTCAATGGTTGTAATGTAACATACCTATATTAACAGTAAAGTTTTGTAATGTGGTTTGTTTTTAACTTGGCGTTTTATTTACATCTAAAATTACTTTGACTTTTGGGCTATATTCATAAACATTCGTCGGTTCACGGCGAAGAAAAAAGCACTTACAAAATTCGTCGTTTTACTAAGGTCTCCGTTAGCTTAGTCGGTAAAGCAGTTACCCGGTTAGCAAAAGATCGTGGGTTCGATTCCCACCCGTAGACTGTCAATTTTTTTTAAAGTGCTTTATTTATTTATAAACGTTCTATAAACCTTTCTTAGCGGAAACGGTGAGATTAGTTATCACGTTTTTGGATTTTAATTTTCAGCTACTAAACCAGATCTATTTTAAACAATTCCGAGGTTATAACCTCTCAGCAAACACTTAAACTATTTATTTAATACTTATAGTTAACTGTTTGGTCTGTTTTTGTGTGGGGGGGAAAGGGATGATTCTCAAATTCTAGAGTATACTCGGTACTGCAATGAGAGATTTAAGCACATTAATTTTCCATCTGAAATGTCATATGCGCAAATAAGGTATGTAATATTACAAATCATAAGGAAGTACTGTCTCACTTATATGACCAAATAGTAAATGTTTTGAAAGAGGCCTCTGTGTATACATCTAATAAGAAGCCTAGGCGCAAGAATAAATATGTATGTGGCTGGAATAGGCATTTAAGGGAGGCGCATAGTGAAGCCAGACTGTGGTTTCAGTACTGGATCATGTATAATAGGCCTCGAGAGGGTTTTGTGTATGATAGGATGCGTGATTCCTGAAATGTTTTTTTTTATTAATGGCTCTGCGTCTTGCCGCAACTTGCCAATGTCAAGTGATTAAAGAGACACGTTTCTTTTCTTGTTGAAATTGGACGGTGATGCGAGTTGGTGTTGATGAATCTCTTTAATTGAGTTTGTTATTAACATTTTAAAAAATAAATAAAATTAAATACAGACAAAACACCACCTAAAACAAACAAAACAGTACAATAGACAACACAGTATAACTTGGGAGATTCTTATTCAGAAATGTTTTTAAAGCCAAACTAAAATGGTGTCAAAAAAATGAGCAGCAAATCAAAACTGACATTTTGAGCAGTAGTCACACTAACAGTTTTCCAGTTTCTGGAAACACACAAAGAGGCTTAGTCGTAAACCAAGTACGCCTGTTAGTGTTGAGGGGTCAAATGAACCCACTCATATAGCTGAATTGTTCGGAGAATATTTTAGATTTCAACCTTCAGCAGGTTCACCTGTAGTTCTAGGGTCGTGTGTTGACAGTAAGGACAGCAATGCTGGAGGAAGGGTAACTGTGATTAGGGCAAGAGATTTTCGATCTATACTGAGTAAAATCATCATCATCATCATCATTTCAGCCAATAGACGTTCATTGCTGGACATAGGCCTCCCCCAATGTTCTCCACACAGATCGGTCCTGTGCCGCCCGCATCCAAACGATTCCCGCGATCTTCACCAGATCGTCGGTCCACCTTGTGGGGGGCGCCACGGCTGCGACTTCCTGTGAATAAAATGAAGACTGGTAATTCACCAGGACATGACCATCTGAGTATTGAGCACCTACGGTATGCAGGTTATCATCTACCGCGAGTTTTAGCGATGTTCTTTTCCCTCTGTCTGTCACGGTTACCTACCTGACAGTATGCTAAAATCTATAGGTGTGCCTATAGCCAAAAATAAAACTGGCACTGCTAGTGACAAGTCCAATGAGCAGTTTTCCAGTAGGTATTTATTAACTTTGAAGTTACTCGCTAGATCGTGTAGGCAGTCTCTATATATTTCAGGTGTTGGATGATATATCCTGTGTCTCCTAATTTATGGGAAAATTTCCCAGTGCTAGATTTTTCACGTTTAATATTTCAACGTAACCATATGGTAGGTTACATGGAAAATAATACTTTATACCAACCTCAAGTAGACCTAAAATTATTTGTAATAAAATGTCTGCCGTGACGTTTGAAAATGTTTATGATTGCTGCCCGTTTGAAATAGGGCTATTTTTTATTCAATATTTCTATAGAATTGTAATTTTTAGACGGAGTTCATTGCTGTTGTTGATTATTTAAAATAAAAAATATTTTTGAATAAAACCTCTTTCATTCATTCATGGGTAAATGAAAATGAAATATGGCAACACTTAGAACACCACGACAAATTGATGTAATTTTTATACAGATACGGGTAGCGCCATCTGTTATCACTTTACAGAAAACGACTGACTAATGTCATTCGAAAACTCCTCATTATAGGCCAATATCCCTGGCACCAATTGTGGCTAAAGTACTGGACAGCCTGCTTGATCAGAAATTGAATACCTGTGTCAAACTTCACGATGCACAATTTGGGTTTAGACCGGGCCTCTCTACGGAAACGGCTGTCCTGTGCCTCAAGCAGACTGTTCAGTATTATACGGAAAGGGAAACGCCGGTATATGCTGTATTTTTGGACTAGTCAAAAGCATTTGATCTAGTTCAATATGACGTTTTGTGGAGAAAGTTGAGTGAGGAAACTGATCTACCAGAAGAATTTGTTTCAATCCTTAGATACTGGTACTCTCATCAGCAAAACTTTGTTAAGTGGTTTGGGGAGCTTTCAAGCATGTACAGGTTGGAAAGTGGTGTGAGGCAAGGTGGAGTCAGCTCACCTACACTCTTCAACCTATATATGAACAAGCTGATTGAGGAGCTCAGCGGTGCTGGCGTCGGCTGTTCCATTGACGGTACTTTAGTCAACAATATAAGTTACGCCGACGACATGGTGCTGCTGTGCCCATCGGTCAGGGCTCTCAATAAGCTCATTGGCATCTGTGAGCGATACGCGGTGGCTCACGGACTCAGGTACAATACTGACAAAAGTGAGCTTCTTGTTTTTTAAACTAAGAAAACGTACAAAGTTCCGCCTGTTATGCTTAATGCCAGGCAGCTCAAGCGAGTACAGAGTTTTTCGCGTACGCGTTGGACCCAACATTTTTGCATGGTTATTTAATAAATAGTATAAGTGTTTGCCAAGAGGTTGTAACCCTAAAATTAAGACGTAGAACAAAAGTTGTTCAGAATGGTTGGAGAACACGTGTTAAAGGGATGTAAATGTCCATAGATACACCCTGTAACCTTTTCACATACAAATTGCATCAATCAAGTTCTGTCCAACGGTTTGCCTGCAGGGTTTAAAATATATCCGGTTTAGTAGCTATAAATTAAAATCGATTGGGGTCGCTAGTGTGCCCTATCCGTTACCTTAAGTTGACATCTACCACAGACCTTTGCATAGCAAGGCTTTAGTTATCGTTCTGAGAGAAAGGTACAGACCAAAACATTGAGGTAAAATGGACCAATCAGTGAAAATCTGCGTCAGGGCCGACTCTTTCACATTCAGTGACGTTTTTCCTAAAACGGCACATTCCGCACATTTAAAACCGCACAAACAAATATAATAATAATAATTAATAATAATAATTTTCACAACATTTCATACGTTGACCTGATTCCGTACTAAATAGCTTAAGCACTTGTGTTACAGATTTCAGATAACAGAGGAACACAAATATATACTTAAATACATATATTACACCCAGACACTGAATAAACACAAGTGTTCATCGCACGAATGTTTGTCCAGGGCGGGGATCGAGCCCACGACCTTTGGCGTAAGAGGTAGGGTCACTACCAATTGCGCCATCCGGTATTATTATCTTACTCTGTGGGTGAGCTGATGATTTCGTCAAATATCTCCCACTGGACTCGTGTCCACACCAAGTTCGTCACACTGGTGTGACTACGAGTAATTGACAACTTTTCATATTTTTAACATGTCCATATTGTTTCTTTATATGAAAATAGACATAAAATGAACAGACCCACATTTTTCTTTTTTCAAAATTTGTCCATTTTCATGCATAAAATAATTATTAAAATTCTTTATATTCTAAATAGACGTAAGCGCCAAATGACGTCATCGGACGGCTGAACATAGCGATATTCCTTTGCTTATCATTGTTTTAATAAAAAAAGGTACTACTGTCAAAGGTAAATAATACTAGTGTCAACATTGTCAACGTCATTCATTCATTTAACGTTGACAAGTTGTCTTTTTTTTGACAGTTGCATGTCATGTGTTTGGCATTTCGTAAATTTAAAACTATAGGTAATGTGCTAAGCAAAGAAATATTTTACATTCTGCCGTCCGATGACGTCATCTTACGTTTTTTAGTTTTTAATTTTTTTCTCAGTAAATAAACAATATAAAAAATGAATAAATATATGTTCGCGCAGCGGAAAAGTAAATAAAGAATTGCTATTTTTTGTTTCAGAGCTTAGCAATTTTGAAATGTTGTCCATTTCTATTACTCGTGGTCACGCCGCTTCGCGCTTTGCCGAAATGCATTTAGTATCGTGAAGTACTTGATAAATAAATAATTTTGAGTCATCTAGCGTGCATGATCCTGAGTTAGATTTTACTACCAGAGTGTGACAAACCACAGCGTGGAGATGAGTCACTAGGTAAATATCTAATGCCGTCTGCGTTAGTCTATGGTTAGCTTAAACAATGAGGAGTTTTCCAATGACATTGGTCACTTTAGTCAACCGGTTTCTCTAAAGTGATAACAGATGGCGCTACCCGTATATGTATAAAAATTACCGCGATTGGTTGCAGCATTTAAAGTGATGCCATATTTTATTTTCATTTACCCACGAATGAATTAAAGAGGTTTACTCAAAAATATATTTTT
>CM032484.1:4376351-4405238 GCA_019059595.1 Marasmia exigua | reverse complement strand
GCCCTCGTGTAGGGATACAGCCGGAATTAAAGCCACCCGATCTGGTGTGGCTGTAAACGAGAGCATTAAATTTGCACCATGTCAGACCATATATCATCATATTTATTAGTATCTACTACATTGATGTAGTGCCACAGTTTGATGCTTAAGTGAGTGCCCCTCGTGTAGGGGATACAGCCCGAATTATAGCACACGATCTGGTGTGGCTGTAAACGAGATCATTAAATTTGCACCATGTCAGACCATAATATCATCATATTTATTCGTATCTACTATATTGATGTAGTGCCACAGTTTGATGCTTAAGTGCGTGCCCTCGTGTAGGGATACAGCCCGAATTAAAGCACCCGATCTGGTGTGGCTGTAAACGAGAGCATTAAATTTGCACCATGTCAGACCATAATATCATCATATTTTATGTACAAATTGTGTAAAAAGAGACCAAAACTGTTTGGTAAATAATATCACAATGTATGTATGTAATCTAAAATTCTTGCCAAGACCATCTAGTTCCCTTAAAACGATGTTATTTTGCGTGTGTTAGTATCTTGAGTGGAGTAATAAATGGTAATTATTTTTTTGTGAGTGTATTTGGAACATTTGCCGCGATACACAGGTGAGTTTGCATAACGTTTTATTTTTTGTTAAATTTTCGCTGGATGAATGTTTTACCACGCAACGTAAGAATATGCTAACATTGTATCCGAGACGACGAGTGCGGCGCTGCCGAACCACGCTGCCGAACCTGTGATAAGATCTATTGTGAATCGAATTACTTTTAGGAGGCTCTAACTGCAGCTTCAAGTTGTGCGAACGGTTAGGGAATCGGAGACTCTAACCGCGGTTCCAAGCTATCCGAACGGTTAGGGATTCAGAGACGCTAACGGAGGCTCCAATCTTTACGGTCTTTTAATAGATTGGGAACTTTAACTCGACGATGTATCACTGAGGCGAGCCAGGGCGAGCCAGGGCGAGCCAGGGCGAGCTAGGGCGAGCTAGGGCGAGCTAGGGCTCGCCTCAGTGATACATCGTCGAGTTAAAGTTCCCAATCTATTTACTACTAGGACCAACAGCTTAACGTGCTTTCCGAGGCACGGAGGTACAAGACCGCCAACTTCAAGACTCTGGGCTCCCATGTACTCTCCCATGTATAAAATTGATAGGTGGCAGAAAAGCAGTATGATCACCTGATGGTAAGCCATTGCCGCTTATGGACACCGCAGCTCCAGTAGAGTCCCAAGTGCGCTGGCAACAATTTAGCTATCCCCGGATTGGGCCGGAGTGAACCGGAGTCAAACACTTAGCTAAGTACAACGCAGGCGTTTTATGATTTTTTTTGTAGAAGCACTGTATATTGGCTCTCCTCAGCCTGATGGTAAGCAAGAGAAGAGTCCAAGTTGGAATTACAACGGATCACCTGATGGTAAGCGATTGCCGCCGCCCATGGACACCAGTGGAGTCACAAGTGATCTGCCAACCTTTGAGTTCCCCTTTCCCTCCTGGATTGGACCTCCGGTACCCTTACTCTCGCAGCGAAATACAGCACGGTGCTGTTTCACGCCTGTTTTCTGTGAGGCCGTGGCATCACTCCGGTCAAGCCGGCCCATACATGCCGAAGCTTTGCTCTCCTACGATTCACTGTCAAGCTAGTGTTAAAAATATGAATGTAATGAAAAGCCTTGAACTGTTTGCTTGGATTAGAAACTTACAACGACCCGTTTAAAAGGCGTCGGGTTCAATACCAGCTTGGATCAATATTCTAAATTTGTCTCGAAACTGGGTGTGTTGGCAGATGCCCCCGGTTGTCGTCATTTCCTAATCATAGTACGTCTTATTCTTCTTAAAGTGCCTCTCCGACTAGCGAAGGTTGGCCGTCAATCTAGCATATCCTTCTCGGTCTCTAGCGAGGCGAAACAGCTCGGCGGCGCTCGCGATCTCCGCCCACTCCCGGATGTTACGCTGCCATGATTTTTTCCTCCGACCCAGTGACACGCCTCACGAAAATCGCAATTTCATAGGTAAAGACCTAATATTACTGCACTCTCTATTCCCTTGCCCTCACATTCCGATGGGACACCAATGTGACACGTCCGGATAGGGATTGGGCGCAGGACCATCGGCTTAGCGTGCTTTCCGAGGCATGGGTACATGACCGACAACTTCCAGACTCCAAGCTGACAGTGATGTTTGAACAGAAAAACTAAGGTATGCATTTTGGCCCGACCTGGGACCCCAAGCGCAGCCGTCGCTTAAAAGTGCGACTCACTGCGCCATCTACTCAGTTAATAGCTAAGCTTAGAAGAATACAAACGAAACGGTACTCCAACGTGTCGCAATGACCCGTAACTTTATGTGTCGAGTACAGACTCTTTGGGTCTCTTTAGTTTTTTAATAATGTTTTTACTTATATTGACAGAAGTTGTCATTGCGTTTTTGTTTCTTCTTGTTGTAAAAATCTTGCTTGGAAATTTGGTTTGTATTTTTTATTTATTTATTTTAATCATATTATTTCACTATTTTTATGCGCGTTCTCTTTCGTCTGCCACAATGAATAAATAAATAAAATAAATCTTTATTGTAGAAATTGAGGTTTACAAAATACGCAGGTGTTAAATTATATAATAGTTCTCACAATTACCTGTTTAGGAATATACTAGTCTATTTACTAAATCATTTGATTCAAATTAGATATTGTTTGACATGCATTTCAATACTTTATAATTAACTACATAATGTAGGTATGTCTAAAATTACTTTTAATGTCAAAAGAGGAATGTCAACAAAATAATTAAGTCAGAATATCAAAATAGATCAACAATTATTGAGATGTCAAAAAAGAAAAAAAAACTATATATGTCAAAATTGATATGAATAAAAATGGAAATGGAAATATAAATAATTAATTCATAGTATTGCGATATATATCAATGACTTATCATCTGTATTTGCTATCGAAGTATTCTTTCAGGTCATAAAAACAACCATCAACCAGCCACTTTCTTGCTATCAAAAAGCGGAAAATCGAATACCTAGGTCACGTACTTCGAATACTTAGGCATGACAGGTACGAGTTGCTTCAACTCATCATGATGGGTAAAATAGAGGGGAGGCGACGTGTTGGAAGAAGGAAAAAATTGTGGTTGCGCAATATAAGTGAGTGGATTGGCATCGCATCTGTGGAACGGCTGTTTCGTCTCGCAATGAACAGAGAAGATTTTGGAAAGCTGACGGCCAAGCTTCAGAACTGAAGAGGCACTCAAAGAAGAAGAAGAAGAATAACCTACCACGTTACCGCGCCCTCACAGGGCACTGCAAATTAAACAAGCACCTGCACAAAATGGGGCTTTCAGATACCAAAGTCTGCAGGTTCTGTCGCGAGGACGAGGAAACGATTATCCACGTCCTCGGCGAGTGCATAGCGCTGCACCGCTGCAGAAGCCGGTCACTAGGAGCACACATGATCTCAGCAGACGAGATCAAGAGCTCCCCCATCAGCTTCATTCTCGGGTTTATCCTGGAACTGGAGCTACATGAGGTGCTGTAATAGGTTACGGGGCTGCCACAATAGATCATCTACTGGTCGCAGTGGCTATGAGACGCAGGGCTCACCCCATTTTTATCAAATAATAATACTACGCTACCACGGCTCAACAATTCGTGTGCAATTCTGACCCATTTGTTAATTTCTAATACGGAACCTCAACAGCCTAAAACCTCTCGTCACAAACGTAACATCTGATGGCAGGATATTTTTTATTTTACGAGTTAAACGGCAGAGGGCGTGATGAGCGTTTGTGGAAACGAGTGTAATCCGCCGCGGGTATAAAGAGAGCAGTATTTGCTGATGAGGCGATTCTGGAGACATTGTGATTTAATACAAGTGTTCCTTTTGATATCCTTCCACTTATATTGTAACGCGAAACTTTGTTGTAAGTAAGTACGTTCTTTATTGTGTATGGAAAACAAGGCTACAAAATTGATCTTAAAATAGTTACATATATAACATGAAAAAAATTAGCAATAATACTTAAAGGTGTGAATATCGTCATCATCGTCAGCCCATTTAAGCCCCCACTGCTGGGGCACGGGCCTCCCTCAATCACATGAGGGGTAATTGCCATACTCACCACGCTTGGCAGACGGGTTGGCGAGGGTTTTGATATAAATGCATAGTTTTCCTTCTCTGGGAGCTGATGATCATGCCAGCAGCTTTACCTTAGTCGCCTTTTACGACACCTCGGTAAGAGTGAGGGTAGCCTATTCTACTCTGCCGGGGACCACACGGCGTGAACAAGGTGTGAACATATATCGTGTAAAGACAAAAAAAAAACAGCTGTTCCATAGATACTAAATAGAATATCCGCGCGTCAATAATGTATGGAACAGCTGACTTTTTTGCTCAGATTATGTTCATATTTTGGCAGTGAAGTATTTACACGGTTTCACACCCTAAAGTATTATTGCTCATTTTTTTACACATTGTATAGTATCATTTGATCCTACATTTTCAGGCATATACACATTATGGCTATTGTCTGTTATAAACCATTACCAAATTATTATTACAATTGGATTACGATCTAGACTTAAGTTAATTTAATATGTTAAGTTATTCACTGTAATGATTGTACTCTTTGTTCTTTAATAAATAAATGAATTAATTAATAAATGAATAAATAAATAAATTTGGTTTTCTAAATTTTAAAATCTTAATATTCCTGAACACTATAAAAGCAATTACAAGTTAACCATTTATTTATTACTTTTTTAAATTTCGAAAACTTTAACGACTTGAATTTGTCTGGTTATGTATTATAAATTTTTGTAGACATAAAAAAGGAGTTTTTGGATGAAAGAACTAATTAAAACAAAGGCCTCACAAGTTTATTTTTATACATATGTAGTTAGTAAATTTCAATTAGATATTTGACTATTTTGAACATCTAAATTTTGGTGCTGGTGCACAAATAAACAGCGATCAAAGATATATAGGCAAGGTAATTAAAGTAGTTTAATTTTTTTTTTTGAGAGGTGGCAGACGAGCAGACGGATCACCTGATGGTAAGGACACCCGCAACACCAGTGGAGTCATAAGTGCGCTGCCAACCTTTTCCCCTTCCCCCCCATTAGGCCTCCGGTGACCTCACTCACACGGAGGAGGCGCTGCTTCACGCCGGTCTTCTGTGAGGCAGTGGTATCACTCCGGTCTAGCCGGCCCATTCATGCTTAAACGTGGCTCTCCCACATTTGTGTTTTCTTAAAAGTCCGCTGGAGAACTAAGGTCAAAGTCAGACATAGCCCAAAGGATGGCATGTCTCAAGTGGCAATGGGCAGGGCACATAGCGAGAAGAACCGACGGCCATTGGGGCAGAAAGGTCCTCGAGTGGAGGCCAAGTATAGGAAGTCGCAGCCGTGGCAGGTCCCCCACAAGGTGGACCGACGATCTGGTGAAGATGGCGGAAATCCATTGGATGCGGGCGGCACAGGACCGATCTGCGTGGAGAACATTGGGGGAGGCCTATGTCCAGCAGTAGACGTCTATTGGCTGAAATGATGAAAAAGGAAAATGTCCACCTTGCACAAGATAGTTTGTGGGCCTCTAACCCTAACCAAAACCCCAGGGGTGTTCATCTCAGCGCAATCACGGTCGGATACCCCAGAGACTGGACCTTAACGCTAATCGCGGTCGCCGCGCTCCCTTCTCTGGTGTACGTCTTACCAGAACACCTAGTAACGTCATCCTCCGCGAGCCATATTTTTTTAATTTTTTTTCTATGATATAGGTGGCCGACGAGCAGAGGGATCACCTGATGGTAAGCGATTACCGCCGCCCATGGACACC
The DNA here is from genome assembly GCA_019059595.1 of Marasmia exigua. Lineage (NCBI taxonomy): Eukaryota > Metazoa > Arthropoda > Insecta > Lepidoptera > Crambidae > Marasmia > Marasmia exigua. The sequence continues at coordinate 4,399,396 of CM032484.1, read as the reverse complement.
TGCAACACCAGTGGTGGCACAAGTGCGCTATTTACCTTTTAACCCCCCCTTCCCCTGGTTGGGCCTCCGGTACCCTCACTCACGCAGCGAAACACAGCATACGCACTGCTTCACGCCGGTTTTCTGTGAGGACGTGGTATTACTCCGGTCGAGCCGGCCCATTTATGCCGAAGCGTGGCTCTCCCACCGTTGAATTGTTATGCTAAGCAAACCACTTCTTAGTAGTGGGTATGCCCACGTACTCCAAAGGCCCGATTACTCGCCGTCTTACGACAGGTCGGGAATACCCTGGCACTATTCTAAACGTATTTAAGCTAGCTAACGATAAACCATTTGCTTAATCAGGATTCAAGAAAACAAAAAGGACATCTTTACATGTATTCTAACCTCAAAACCCTTTTGACCTCATGGAAATAAATCTATTACCACTAAATGTCCCAATATAGGGTTGCCAGATGAGATGAGAAGAGCAATGGTAGCTCAGTGGATGAAAATAAAGATATTCTATCCTATTCTATTCTATTGAACGCACACTATCGGTGTCGTGGTTTAAATCCGAGCATGCACCCTCCGGTTTGTACCCAGTAAGTAAGTAATTGTTTATTTTCCAGAATATGGTTACAAATGATCTTATATAAATAAATTTGTCGATGTGCAAATGTCATTCAAAATTTAAATTTTACAATTCATAATTAATTTTATTTTATTTACATTATTTTTATTCAATAGGTGTGGATTAATAATTAATATTTATTTATATTCATTTGATTTATTAAGTTTCATTGATTTTTATTTTGACCCAAATATTTATCCTTTTTCATTTTTAGATAATTTACAATGAGGCTTTTCGCGTGTGAAAAATCCGCTAGATGGCGCATTGTGGGTCTGAGGTCCAACATCTACCGGATTGGTTGTTTAGTTCAAATTGACATTTTGACAGATCACGTTTAAAAATATTCACATTGTATATGGACGGATTTTTCACACGCAAAAATTCTCATTGATGTACGACATAATTTTTTAAATATAATTTTAACATTCAATATTGGACCGGAACCACTGTTTTTATTTTTTTTAATATCGTAATTACCATATTATATTGTCATATTTGAAACATGTGATAGTGCAATAAAGAATTTTCACAGTAAACCGACGTAAAGCAGCACTGCGCTGTGTTTCGCTGCGTGAGTGAAAGTACCGGAGGCCCAATCTGGGGGAAAGGGTGCTTAAAGGTTGGCAGCGCACTTGTGACTCCACTGGTGTCGCGGGTGTCCATGAGCGGTGCAGTGAAACACAGTACGTAAACGGCTTCATGAGTACATGTCACACCTACGATTCGCAGACGACATCGTCATCTTGGCGGAAACCCTACAAGACCTACAGGAGATGGTGAGCAGCCTGGCTGAATCTTCCAAGCACATCGGTTTTCGGATGAACTTGGATAAAACCAAGGTCATGTTCAACGAGCTCGTTGATCCGGGGCCGGTCGCTGTTAATGGAGTACCTCTCGAAGTTGTTCAGGGAATATGTCTATCTAGGACAAACGCTCCAATTAGGCAGAAACAACTTCGAGAGAGAAGCCAATAGAAGAATTCAGCTAGGTTGGGCAGCATTTGGTAAACTTCGTCAAGTCTTCTCTTCACCCATCCCCCAAAGTCTTAAGTCGAAAGTCTTCGACCAGTGAGTCCTTCCGGTCATGACTTACGGTGCCGAGACGTGGACACTCACGGCTTGACTAGTCCACCGGTTCAAAGTCGCTCAAAGAGCTATGGAAAGGGCTATGCTCGGAGTATCTCTGAAGGACCGCATCAGAAATGATGTAATCCGATAGAGAACCAGAGTCACCGACATAGCCGACCGAATTTGCAAACTGAAGTGGCAGTGGGCTGGTCATATTAGCCGCAGAACTGACAGCCGTTGGAGCCGTAAAGTCCTTGAGTGGGGACCGCGACTCGGTAAGCGTAGTGTAGGACGCCCTGCGACAAGATGGGATGATGACATTCGAAGGCTGACTGGTGTGGGCTGGATGAGAGTGGCCGAAAATCGGGAGCAGTGGCGTGCATTAGGGGAGACCTATATCCAGCAGTGGACGAGTGTGGGTTGCTGATTATGAAACGGCTTCACGCCTGTTTTCTGTGAGGCCGTGGTATCACTCCAGTCGACGCGGCCCATTCATGCCGAACTGTGGCTCTCCTAGAGTCAAACCAAAGGTACCAAAAGCTCAATTCGGGGGAGAGGGATAAAGATTTGCATCGTACTTGTAAACGCTTATAACATAAAAAAGATATTTTAACATATTGTTTAAAATTGTTTTTCAACCCTGGAGAACTATACATTAGGCAAATTAAAGTTACACCTCTTACACCACTTGAATCGGATATTGGACCGTATTCTATTTATCTTAAAAACCACCCTTCAATTTAGTTTTGGCATCGACCAACTGTACCTACATTGAATACTTATTCCAAGTTTTGGAGATTTGCCTAAAATACGAAGCTATTTACCACTTTGTACATTAAAATTACGAGGGACCAGAGCTGGACTTGGGACCTGTAAAAAAATAGTGGGTCCCGTTGGATTTGAATGGCACTTGAAATGATCAGTTTTAAAAATAAAAGAAAAGCAATGGTTTTCATTGAGAATACGATTCAAAATGATTAAATGGTTCAAAGTAGTGCAGATCGACCTAGGTGGCGATATCTTGTTTTGGAGGCCAAGATTGTGTTCGAATCGCTGAACCAGAGGAGTAAGTACATATATCGTTCAATGTCCATTGTAGTAATATTTATTGTTTAGAATAAGTAATAATAAATAAATATATTTATTTTCGTTAACAAAGTTTGAATTCAGTAGTTAGTGGATGGAGACTCCATTTAAGCTGAAAAGCCTGTGTTTGGAAACCCCGCTCTTCCTTATTATATTAAAATTTTAATATTGGCACTGTGTTATTTAATACATAATTTACATAGATAGGTAAGTTAGATATTACATTATTTAAATCTAAACTATACTAAGAGGCGACTGTGTATGATTATGAGTATTTGTAAGTACGTGTTTGTTTGTATGTGCGCGATCCATTCTTCTAAGAGCTATTTTGCAGTTACGTAGTTTGTGGCATATATATTTAATTCTTTATTCATTTTATTAAAAAGATAAGTAGAACGTGAGCCAAATTGTCTACTGGCAAACGTAGTTTTAAAAGATTTTGGTCAGATTACATTTTTTCGCCGCCTCGACCAGACTTGTGAAACGTAGGGTATGGATTTGTGTTTTTTTAATGTTATTAAAATTAAATACAATCTTCTGACTGAAAGCAGACCACTAATGCAGTACAAGCTTTCTGTAGGGAATCGCCTTTTTTTAAAATACATGACCTTTATAAGTGAACGTTGTGCTCTTTCTAAATTTATGAAATGTGATTTTGTAGCACCTCCCCAAACTGGAATGCAGTAGGTAATAATTGATTGCGCAAGCGAGATGTATATTTGGTTTAGGAGATGTTTGGGACAGTCATTATTTCCAAAACTTTCCGGTATTACATATCTAAGGGTTTTAAAGATCCAGATAAATTTTCTAGTCCTATTTATAACATGATCTACATGAGCGTACCACGATAATCTTTGGTCCACAATAACGCCAAGGTACCTCGTTTGTGGGACCTTTTCTATACTAAGGCAGTTGCAAGTACTGGTGCTGACATCTTCGGCACACAAATGTATTTTTAGGCAAAAATCATTCGCCGGCTGAGGAGAATTGTTATTGATGCTAAAGCAAATATAGTTATAGTAACATATGTATTGGTTTCTTAATATCGAAGGATTTTTATTAGCAAAAACCGTTATAAGAATTTAATTACAATCAAGTTTTTGAGATAGTTTTGTCTGTACGTTAATATATAATATCAACTGATTCGGCTACGGCAGCCTATCTCAAATTATTTTATTTTTATAGCAGACCCACAGTTCAATTATCCCAGCAAGATAGATATGTAACTAGAAGCCGACGTTAATGGTAAATAATAATATTTTGTAATTTTGTTATTTCATTTGTGTCATTAAATAAATGTTTTTTCTTTCTTCCCAGGCGCTGGTGTACAGTATAAGACCGCGTCGTTAGATACGACTCCGGGCTGACACTGAGAATCTTACATAAAACCCAATATACAAACTTCGGCCAGACTCTCAAATCGAACCCGGGACCTTCAGTAGAGCGGTCACTCCCACTACCCAATGCACTGCCCAAGGCAGTCTTGTCAATAATACGTTCTATAGTAACTACATTGCGAACCAGAATAATTATAAATTTCAACATTTTTACCACATACTTATGGACCTAAATAGAAAATACTGTTTTCATTCTTCATTTTATTACTTTTCAGTGTGTCGTACCAATGTGTGGTTTTCTTCTCCGTATGTTATAAAGTGGGCAACCCCCATAAAATATTCGTATCTTATCTCCCTAACTCCGTCCCTGCCAAAGGTCTATGTTAGCAGTTAAGCATTCAACATTTGTACCAGTCATTCGGCACATCTCTCATGAATATTATTTGTTTACAAGAGAAAATAAAGTCGCCAAGAAAAGTCGTAGACTCGCTCGCTTTAAGTGAGTTGGCATTTTTGTGAAAAATTATTTTCGATTGCGTTTGAGCTGTTCGGCGCCTTTTGTGAAGTTGTGTCTTTTGGCGGGTGTTGAGTTGTGACATGTTGTTAGGTGTAATTTGCGAAAGAAATTTTTATGGTTATCTGTTACTTTTGTTGGTAAACGTCTAAAGTGGTATCTTAATTTTGACGACCTGTTTAGCGCAGTAGTTTGACAACCTGTTTAGCACAGTGGTTTGACGACCTGTTTAGCGTAGTAGTTAGACGACATGTTTAGCAAAGTGGTTTGACGACCTGTTTAGCGCAGCAGTTTGACGACCTGTTTAGCGCAGTGGTTTGACGATCTGTTTAGCGCAGTTGTTTGATGACCTGTTTAGCACAGTGGTTTGACGACCTGTTTAGCGTAGTAGTTAGACGACCTGTTTAGCAAAGTGGTTTGACGACCTGTTTAGCGCAGCAGTTTGACGACCTGTTTAGCGCAGCAGTTTGACGACCTGTTTAGCGCAGTGGTTTGACGACCTATTTAGCGCAGTGGATTGACAACCTGTTTAGCACAGTGGTTTGACGACCTGTTTAGCGTAGTAGTTATACGACCTGTTTAGCAAAGTGGTTTGACGACCTGTTTAGCGCAGCAGTTTGACGACCTGTTTAGCGCAGTGGTTTGACGATCTGTTTAGCGCAGTTGTTTGATGACCTGTTTAGCAAAGTGGTTTGACGACCTTTTTAGCGCAGTGGTTTGACGACCAGTTTAGCGCAGTAGTTTGACGACCTGTTTAGCACAGTGGTTTGACGACCTTTTTAGCACAGTGGTCTGACGACCTGTTTAGCGCAGTGGTTTGACGATCTGTACAGCACAGTAGTTTGACGACCTGTTTGGGACAGTGGTATGACGACTTGTTTAGCGCAGTGGTATGACGACCTGTTTAGCGCAGTGGTTTGACGACCTGTTTTGCATAGTAGTGTAGTATTATGAGAGAGTGAAACGGAATGGAAGACGAGTAGAATGGAACGGAGTAAGAGTGAACAGAGAACGAGTGAACGGAGGGAATCGTGGACTTATCTCTGGGCGTGAGACAACGAAAGACGCGAATAGGTTTGCTCTTCGATTTTATAAAATAAAGAAGACCCTGAAATCCTTTTTTCAATCTCAAGTCCCGCATTTGGGGGCTCGTCTGGGATATGACGTGATTGCTAGGATTGTTCGCTGGGGCAGCGGCGTAACGGTTACTTTAAAACAAAACACGGTGACGACGACGACGTCGAGATTAAAGGCAAAATCGCTACTAAGCTGAACCAGGACAATGCCTAAGGACGTGCAAGGACGGCGACGCAAGAGCAGGCAACGACGATGACGACGACGCAAAAAAGACACGGCGACGGAAGTATGCAAATGGCGGCGGAATTGATCCCCGATTTTAGTGGACAAGATCCGACCTACTCCGTGACGCGATGGATAAATAAGATTGGAACCCTGAAATCCCATTTTTCAATCTCAAGTCTCACATTTGATGGCTGAGTGTGGGATTATGAGAGAGTGAAACGGAATGGAAGACGAGTAGAATGGAACGGAGTACGAGTGAACAGAGAACGAGTGAACGGAGGGAATGATGGAGTTATCTGTGGGTGTGAGACGACGAAAGACGCGAATAGGTTTGCTCTGCCTATATTTTATGTGCTGCTCCATGATTCATCATTTCAGCCAATAGACTTCCACTGCTGAACATAGGCCTCCCCCAATGTTTTCCACAAAGATCGGTCCTATGCCGCCCGCATCCAATGGATTCCCGCGATCTTCACCAGATCGTCGGTCCACCTTGTGGCGGGCCTGTCACGGCTGCGACTTCCTGTACGTAGCTTCCACTCGAAGACCATTCCGCCCCAACGACCGCCTGTTTTCCTCGCTATGGGCTCTGGCCATTGCCACTTGTGGCATGCAATCCTTTCGGCTATGACTCTGACCTTTGTTTTCCTGCGGATCTCATCATTTCTGATACGATCACGCAAGGTAAGTCCGAGCATAGCCCTCTCCATTGCACTTTGGGTGACTTTGAGCCTCCTTAATCGGCACATTGTAAGCGGCCACGTTTTGGTTCCGTATGTCATCACTGGCAACACACACTCATTGAAGACTTTCGTCTTGAGACACTGCGGTAGATGGGCCGGAAATATGCTGCGTAGCTTTTCGAACGCTGCCCAGCCGAGTTAGATTCGTCGATCGACCTCTTTCTGGCCGCAACCGCCTTATTGTTCTTTCTGTTGTTGTTGTATTATACTTGTGTAGATTTTGTGCATTAAAGAATATCTATCTATCTATCTATCTATAATGGTCCTGTACCATCCGCATCCAAGGGATTCTCGCAACCTTCACCAGATCGTCGATCCACCTTGTGGGACTGCCACGGCCCCAACATCCATCTGTTCAAGCTGGTTCAAGCAGTATCATTATCAAACTGAGGACATAGGCCTCCCCCAATGTCCCCCACATTGGGGGAGGCCTATGTTCAGTGGACTGAGAAGTCTACTGAACATAGGGCTCCCCAAATGTTTGCCATTTCAACCCTGTCTTCGGCTTGACGTATCCAATATACTAGACCTGGCAAAAACGTTTCTTTCAAAAGATTGGAATATTTGAATCTGGATCAGTGCAAAGATGAGTAACAGTGAAACGCTTCATTTGAATCATTTGGAACATCAACTCTCAGATAGATCCGTGATTAATAGATTTTGTTACTGATATATACTTGTTGAAAAATTATGTGGCGCCTACCTAGCGTGTGTGTCAGCGACACTAAAATAAGGATAAGGTGACTCACCTAAGTGGACAGCAGCATCAAAACGCACTTTTGAGCGTAACTTTTATATTGACAAGACCCACCATTTACTTTTACCATTAGAATCAGACTGCCTTACAAAAGGTAAAAATATGAACATCAAAAGGAACAAATTCACAATAAAAATCCAAACAACGAATACCTATTTACCCTGGACAACCCACTGCTTACTCGTTCGCCCTGAATTCGGATCATTCCATTCGTTCTGATCATTCGGATCACTCGGATCATTCAGCTCATATGTATCATTCCGCTCATTATAAATTTGAGTCGAATGATACATTCGGATCGAATCATTTGGTGTATCATTTGGCTGAGTCGAATCACTGAGTCGTTTCAGCAAAGACTTACACACGTCTACAATATACCAGTGGGTGTTCGCACATCGTCTCTCCATCTAGCCGGAGAGCGCCCTACGTTTTCTCCACTCAAGAACTCTTACCACAACGGTTATACAATTTTTCTTTCCGAATTCGGGTAATGACCTCATCAAAGCGCCACTTTTTACTGTAAGTACTCGCAAACGTGGCGTTTCTCATCCAATTTGTGTTTTATTCTCCATTCGCCTCTACATAATCGACAGGCGTGCGTTAACAATATTGTACCAATTATTTTTGTAACTGCCAATTTAATTTCATGTTACGTTGTTATTTTTTACGTCTTATTCCTCAATTCGCTTGGTTGACTTAAAAATTGGTTAGAGGAATATTTGAAATGTTTGTCAATTGATAGAAAAATTTTCTGCGAAAAAAAACCGCCTTCAAAAACCACGAACTAAAAAGTGTAAAATAATATTTTTATCACTTTATATACTTATTTCAAGTAACGTTATAACAATACACTAGAGAAAAGGTGTTACCGAAGTCGGCGTCCAATACTATCTTGTAATTTAATACAATATTCAATTATTCAACAGGGATTAGGCGCCGACTTCGGTAAAACCTTTTGTCGAGTGTATTGTTATAAAACGTTACTTGAAGTTAGTTTATAAAGTGATAAAAATATTATTTTACACTGTTCAGTTCGTGCTTTTTGAAGGAGGTTTTTTTAAAAGTTTCGGACGTCTGTGAAGACGGTATTATTATAACATTATCAGATATTAACCGACTTTAAAAAAAGAGGTTCTCAATTTGACATGTATTTATATATTTTTTTTATGATTGTTCGCCCATAACTCTGCCATTTATCAACTGATTTAGATAATTCTTTTTTAGTTGTAAAGTAGATAGTCCCGGATTGGTACCATGATCAGGATATCAGTATCTGATGGTGGAATCCTGGAGAAATTGAGGAGAACTTTCAAATTTTATAGGGACACGTAATGATTTTGTAACTTTTATCAAAACTGCACCAGTGTTTACGACTACGATTATATTAATTTTGTGGCTCTGCTGATGATGGAAGGTCAACTTCTTAACGGTAAGGAGTTAAAGGATAACTCTTTCAATACTGTACTCACAATTACTTTGTTAGTTATTTGGCGGGGGTGGAAGGGGAGGGGGGGGGGGTGTCTAAAAAATGAGAACCTAAAAATTTTAAAAAGGTCTTTTTAGTGTCTCATTTTTTTCAAAAATATTATTTTACACTTTTTAGTTCGTGGTTTTTAAAGGCGGTTTTTTTTCGCAGAACATTTTCGAAATATACGACGTATGTATGTGGGCTTTGTGTAAAAGGCCCCAGAAAGTTTACAACTGAAATTCTATTTTACAGCGGTAATGCGGTTATAACAGAGCAAGCTTACAAATGATGACGGTCTATTCATGAAATAGGCTCAAACCACATAAACGGATTTGGTCGTTTCATTTTCAGTGGTCTGCGGTTGGTACAGCTTTTAGAAGTTTTACCGAATGAAATGCTCTTTGAATATTTTAATGATCTGTGCTAGTGAATCGTTGGAGGATCTGTAGGTAGGTTGAAACACACCCTTCTTATTATTTTTTACTTTTTTTTATGCTAGAGGCGACAAACGAGCCAGCGAGTCACCTGATGGAAAGCAATCATCGCCGCCTATTAACATCCGCGAAATCAGAGAGAACGTTAATGCGCTGCCGGCCTTTTTAAAAAAGGAGTACGCTCTTCTCTTGAAGGTCCCTAAGTCGTAGCCGTCGGGAAATACTCCCGTTGATAAACTTTTTCACAGAACTGAGGTACGTGGTAGAAGGTTCCGCGAAAAACGCACAGTATTAGACCGCCATCCATTGAGATGATGGGGATCGAAAGACAATCGCTTGCGTGTGGTTCGATGTAACATTCAGCTGCAGGGAGTAGATTCAACAGTTCCTCAGAGCACACCCCATGATAGATGTGGTAGAGAATGCTGGACGAAGGCTATATTCCGCCGCTGCTAGAGGATCAAGTCGACTAGAGAGTACTTACAATAATAAGCCTAAACCCTCTTAGTAGCGATGACTTGATTTAAATGATGGAGGCCTTTGCCCTTCAGTGGGACAGTTATAGGCTGATACTTTATTGTTAAGAAATTCTTAGTGTCAGCCCGGAGTCTGGAAGGCGGTCTTGAACTCCCGTGCCTCGGGAAGCACGTTAAGATTTTGGTCCTGCGCCCTCTTTAGTCGCACAGAAGTATCCTATCAGAATATGAGCGTAAGGGGAAAGAGAGTGCACATGTGTTTGCGAACACACTTGAGCACTATAATATATCCTGCGTAAGTGGTTGATCGTAAAGATAGGCCACCGTAGCCGTAATCGGTTGGAGGATATATTATTATAAGTCAAAAAAAGTGAGGGCCTAAATTTGGAACTTGAGATTTTGGTCTAGTGGTTTAAGTACCAGGCCGTGATCTAGGGGTCCAGGATTCGATTCCCGGGTTGAGCAATGGTATGTTTCGAAATTTGTCGAACATTGCTCGGGATTGTGATCACCAAACCGCATTAGGCCAGCGTGGTGATTAAGTTGACGGGTATGGCACGCTAGCGACGCCAATCGATTTTGAGTTTTAGCTACTAAACCGTATTTAATTTAAACAATTTCGGGGCGACAACCTCTTGGCAAACACTTATACTATTTATTAAATAACCATGCAAAAATGTTGGGTCCAACGGGTATGCGCAAAATTGATTTACGCTAAAAGAGGCCGCTTTTGGCGGTAATCAATTTTTCGCGTACAAAAACGGACTCAACATTTGTGCATGGTTTTAGTCTTAGTGGCTTAAATCGATTGGCGTCGCGAGTGCGCCCTAACCGTCACCTAAGCCTAATTCCATCATAGTAGCGATGACTTGATTTCTATGATGGAGGACTTTGCCGTGCAGTGGGACAGTGTATAGGCTGATATTTTACTTTCATACAAGTAAACGCAAGGAGTCCAAGCCTCTAAGATATTCATTGGAAAAAGAAGTGAATAAACTTATTTTCATATTACATTGGTCGTATAATACTGTAACATAAACTTTGGGGAATTCCCTACGCGTTCGTCGTACGTTATTTATCTCACAAAATGTAAACAGTTGGGTATGAATAAATCAACAAGGGAGAGAGACTGGTTCCCGAGATATTAGTATTGGTGTTCAAGTTAGGGGACATTTCCAATAAATGGGCTAATTTCAGACCTCATCTGATCCCTTATAAGAGGTTATTTGTGTCTATAAGATACAAGTATCTTATCTTATCTTATCTGTTAGGGGCCATTTTCATGGGGCACGTCGACCCTAAGGGATCTTTTGTACCTCCCCTTTCTTTTGCGCTCTTACTCACGAAAGATTCGTTTCATCAGCATCACGATGTCTTTCGGATTGAAGTGCCTGTAGTCTCCTGGTTTAGGATAAGCGTTACCTAGAAGACACATTCTGCCTCTGGCTAGTGAGTCGCATTCACATAAAAGATGTTCTATGGTTTCCGTCTCCTCCTTGCATGCTCTGCAGTCGCTGTTCGATGTCATGTTCATCTTCATCAGCATTTTGTTCGTTGCATAATGCCCTGTTAACGCTCCTATGAGCATCCTTGTCTGTTGTCTATTGCCTCCGAGAATATATTTTTTCCATATCTTTGTATTGTCTCCTATGAAGGCCTTTGAATGTTTCATTCCTAGTGTTTTCTTCCATTCCTTAGTTTGCTCTTCGTATACATATTGCCGGAAGGCCATATTGATGGTGCAGCTCGATAATCCAACAAAAGGTTCCGGTCCAATGTATTTTGCTTGAGAGCCTTTTCTTGCTAGCTCATCTGCCTTTTCGTTTCCTGTGTAGCCCTCGTGACCCGGTATCCACAATAGCCTTACCTTGTTGTGTCGTCCTAAGCAGTTTAGGGTTTTGATGGCATCCCACACCAACTTAGAGTCCACTTTCGGCTTGGCCAGTGCCTTCAGTGCCGCTTGGCTGTCACTAAGAATGTATATAGTACGATTCTTTGCTTTAAGGTTTATGTTCCTCCTTGTACAAGTGATTATGGCATATGTTTCAGCTTGAAAAACTGTCGCCATTTCTCCCATACTTTGACTTTCTTCATAGTTTTGTCCGTAAACGCCTGCTCCAGTACCTGTCTCCATCTTGGAACCATCTGTGTACCAGATCAGACTGTCCTTTTCAGGTTTTGGTGGGTTCTTTTTCCACTCTTCCCTAGTTGGTATGATTATCTTGAAATCCTTTTGAAACCTATATCTGGGACATATCTTATCATATCCCATTTGGGTTATCCTGTTGAGATGAGGTGCCTCGTTCCATTTAGTGTGTCTGGTTCGAGGTTTGGTTTCGTCCCATATTCCTGCTATTTTTAGCCTTTGAGCAGCTTTCCTTGCCTCTGTTTCTATCACTATATGCAGTGGAGGAAGGTCTAGCAGGAGCTCTATTGCTGCAGTTGGAGTTGTTTTGAATGCTCCCGTGATTGCAAGGCATGCCGTTCTCTGCATCTTTCCCAGTGTATTCCGACAGGTCTTGAGCCTTGTTCTGTACCACCATGCAATGCTACCATAAGTCAGTATTGGTCTGACCATCATCGTGTATATCCATCTTAATATCTTCGGCTTTAGTCCCCATGTTTTTCCATAGGTTGTCCGACACATATTGAACACCCTTAGAGCTTTTTTAATGGCGTTGTCCATGTGGCTGCTCCAATTTAGTTCTTTATCTAGGATCACACCTAGATATTTAACTTCTTTCGAACTATGAAGTTGTGTTCCATATAGAGTTGGTGTTTTGAGACCCTCAATTTTTTTCCTTCTCGTAAACGGAACTAGCGTGGTTTTCTCTGGATTCACGGATAGGTGATTTTTTTTGCACCATTCTTCGAGAATCCTCATTGCGTTTTGCGATAGTTCCGATACCGTACTGGGAAATTTCCCATTTATCATGATGACCAGATCATCTGCGTATCCAACTGTGAACAGCGGACCTTCATTGAGTTTTTTGATTAGTGTGTCCACAACCAAGCTCCAGAGCAAGGGGGATAGGACTCCCCCTTGGGGGCATCCTCTTGTGGTCTTCACAACTAATTTCTCACCTTGTAGTTCTGAATGGATTATTCTACCTCTAAGCATGCAGTCTATCCACCTGCAGATAGTCTCTGTTATGCCATGTATTTTAGCTGCATTTCTTATAGACTCAAAGGTTGTGCGGTCGAAGGCCCCTTCTATATCAACGAAAATGCTCAGACACAATTCCTTTGATTCCAGTGCGGCCTCTGCCCTACTCACTACGTGGTGTAATGCTGTTTCTGTTGACTTTCCCGGCTGATATGCACATTGCAGTTCATGCAGCGGAAACTTCCTTAAGGGGCCATCCCTTATATGTTTGTCAATCATCTTCTCCAATGCCTTTAGCAGAAAGGATTGAAGACTGATCGGCCTGAACGCCTTTGGTTCCTCGTAATTCGGTTTTCCTGGTTTTGGTATATATATTACCTTTACATGTCTCCACCTTTTGGGTATGTATCCTAATGCTACGCATGCTCTGTATAGCCTACATAAGTGTGGGTTTAGAATAGCAATCCCATGTTGTAGCACGATAGGATATATTCCGTCTGGTCCAGGTGCTTTAAAAGGTTGAAAACTCTTTAGCGCCCAGCTGACTTTGCTTTCGTCTACTACATTTTTCGCTGTGAGCCAATCGCCCTTAGCCGTTTTCCTATTTTGGTCTTCTATGCTGATAGCATCCTCTGTCCCTTGCAAGACCTCTGAGCCGGGGAAATGGATATTCGTCATTATCCTTAGGGTTTCTTTCCCAGTTTCCGTGCGTTCCCCATTTGCTTTTTTCACCGTTACTAGTGGAATAGCTTTAGAAATGGAGATTGCCTTTGTAAGCCTCATCCCCTCTGGGATTGAGCATATCTTTTCACAGTGCGTTCTCCAAGCTTTTCTTTTGGCTTTACGAACCGCACTGCTGTAGCGCGTTAGTGCTTTTTTGTACTGTGTGAAGTCGTTCTTGCTCTTAGCCTCATTGAACGCCCTCCTTGTTTCTTTTCTAATTTGAGCCACCTCCTGGGTCCACCATGGTAGCCTCTTGCCAATCACTTTGCCTTCTGGGCAGTTATCCTGCCACGTCATAGCTAACGCATTTGATATCCTGTCAGCTTCTAGCTCAATATCTATTATTGTATTTAGATTGCTTTCAGGTTTTCCTAGTACTGATCTTAAGTCCGTTTTGAAGTCCTCCCAGTTTGTGTTCCTAGGATTCTTCCTTGGTACAGTTGCAAAGGTTTTGTCTGTTCTGTACCTGAAACATATGTAGTTGTGATCCGAAAGTGAGACCTCATCTGATACATGCCAATTTTCAATATTTGACAACGCTCTCGCATTGGCCAGCGTCAGGTCTAAGACTTGTGACCTCTGGGCATTAAAGAAAGTTGCCTTATTGCCTATATTTATGATATGTAAAGGAGAGCTTACCAGATAGTCAAATAACTTTTCCCCTCTTCTGTTGATGTCTGAGCTCCCCCAGACTACATGATGTGCGTTGGCGTCGCACCCGATTACGAGCTCCCAGTTCTCCCGGCTGCCTTGACCTACCAGGTCTTGTAGCTCCTGTGAGGCGGGTTCCGCCTCTTCGTAGGGAAGGTAAGCTGATGCCAGTACAAGCTTCTGCCCCTCTTCCCCTCTGTCCCCCCCCTCCTTCTGGATTCTGACTACTGTCAGATCCCTGTAACAGAAATTCATTAGAGGCACCGCATTTATTCCATCTCTGACATATATGCAGGTCCTCATGTTATTCATTGAACAATTATGGTACACAGTACCACCAGCTCCATGTAGCCCTTTAATTTCACTCTTATATAAATAAGGTTCTTGTATTAGGGCAATGTCATACTTTCGCCTTTGGAGCTCGCGAGCCAGGAGGGCAGTCGCTGCTCTACAGTGATGTAGGTTAATTTGTACTAACCGTAGCTCCATGGTGTTTCCTTACTCCGAGAGCAGCCTCTCCTCTTCCATTGGCGATGGAGAGGTGATGCCCAAGTGGAGCGAGTCGATCGCCCCCACCACATCTTCTGACCTGGGAGAACATCCCGCATCTCGCCGAGAGGCAAGCGCGGGTGTCTCGACCAGGTCCAGTTCGACGGTCGGCCCCCCCATGCCCATCCTTGCAGTCTCTGCCCTCCCTTCCTCTACATCATCCAGGAGATCTCCCACCTCCTCATCATCCCCCTTCCTATCTACCTCCTCAAGGAGTTTGAAGAGGCAGGCGGAGATTCCCAGATTGATGTAAAAATCTCTTTCTTTGATGAGGTCCGCTGATGCCCCATCCATCATCACGATCCGACGGGTAGTGGTCCCTTCCACCTTGGTGTCCACTATCCGCCAGTTCGCCGTCCGGAGTCCCGGCACGCTCTTCTGCATCATCCCCAATAACCTGGAAACCTCGATCGTGGTGGATCGAGTCTTCCAGGCCATCTTAATGGGTCGAGGCAGATCCCGTGCGGACACCACCTTCAGCTTGGTCCCCTTGACGATCTTCTCGTCGAGGACCCCTCGTAGCCACTGCGCCGATTGCTCTCCGTCGCATCTGACATAGATAATGCCCGATGTTACGGAGCCCAAGTGCGTTTCAGGGGGAGGTCCTGGAATTTTCTCCAGCTCATCAAAGATGAGGTGCTGGAGATCGTCGTATATAGCCTCCTCGAGCATTGTTGCCGGATAGTTGTAGGCGGTGATGGCCATTTTAACAGTCCCCAGTGCTCGCGCATAGGACCCGGAAGTCCTTATGCGCTTAGCACTGGTTTCCTTTTGGCTGTCCCCACTTACTTCTCTCCCTCTCTTCTGACGTTCACCTGAGGGGATATCCTCAGCCTGCTGTCTCTGCAGCTGAGTATTTCTCCTCTGGGCTCCTGTCCTCTTCTTCCGCCTCTTCTTTCCTCCCCCAGCCCCTTCAGTCTCACCCCTTGAGGGGTCGTCAGTCCGGTCTCCTTTTGGATCCCGATTTGAAGACCCCCCAGAACTGCGAGACGTCCCGGGAACAGGTTCGGTTGGTCCCACGGCAGCAGGCAAGCGTTCTCCCCCTCGGGGATCCCCACATACTGGTCCCTCGGGGCCTGGCGTCTTTTGGACACCGGCCCATCTCGGTCCCAAAGTCGTGGTTGCTCCTCGAGGGCGAGTCTTACCCTTGGTAAGGTCAAGGCCTCTCTCACCAGGCGGGCCATCAGCCTTTCGGTTGAAGTCCCATCCTGGTGGGATTGGCCTCTTTCCTTGACCAGGGAACTGTTTACCTGAGGCCCTACTGGACTCCACTGTTCGCCATCCTCCACCAGTCAGCTCGGAGCCCGGGTTGGACCCTTCCTCAACTGGCCTCAGATTGGCCACGCTGTCGTCATTTTTGACGGTCCTCCAACCTGGAGTCCCTGTCCTTTCTGTCTCTGCCGAGACCGCAGGCTTTTTAGCTTTCGCACCACCGCCGCTAGTGGTCCCTACTCCTACCACTTCTCGCAAAATTTTGCCCCCCCCAGAATACGAGGGGCAGCCTGAGCTTAGCTCAGGGGAGGATTCTCCGGCACCACCGGTACCTCCCTGGGGTAACTTACTTTTTAATTTTGCGTCCATGATTATTAATTAAACGTGTCGTCTACTGCTAGACTCGCCCCTAGCCACGCATCCTTTGGCCCGACCAGCCTTGGATTGGCGGATTTGGCAAGGATAGGGATTTAGGTTAGGACGGTATGGGGGTGTTTGGATGGATTGTAGGCTAGGACCTTCTGGGGTTTGGGATCAATTATGATACTACTGTCTCAGGATTCTGGGGGTGAGACAGGAGTGGCTCGAGGTTGTCGGGTTCGCGTACCCGTACACTGTCCACAGCTGCCGGACAGGTAGCTGCTTCCAGTGCCCCCTGACAGTAGCGCACGGTGGTTTCTGTTACGTCTATTTCTGTGAAGTGAACTAGACCAAGAACAGGGCCGACAACCTCGAGAAGGTTAGTCCACCGCACTTGCCTTGAGGATCAATCACGACTGTTGCGCTTCCCCCAAGACCACGCCACCTTAGCTCCTCAAAAAAAGAAGAGCTAAGGTAGGCCTGTACCTATACTATGCAAGCAAGCAGAGAGACAAAGCAAAGCAAGCGAGCCTATAAACAGTTAAAGCATAGAAACAGACCCGCCCCAAGATACAAGTAAAAGAGATAGGTAATTGTCATAAGATTTTTTGCAACCAATTCGTTCTTTCTTGGCGCACTAAAATTGTATGGAACTGCAATGAAAATCACTCTAAAAATATGTCACTAACAACACATGGCCTATAATATTTTCTCTGTTTCATTGAAATGGAGTGCAAACCTACAATATCTGATGTTTGTCTAATTAATAAACACTCGTGTTCGCTCTCTCAGTATTTGTGATGAGCTTTTGTTCGGCGTGTGTGAGATGAATACGGCCATGTTATTGGTTCAGGGGTTAATACACTTTTTCGTAGTTACGGTTCAATTTTCATAGCGATGGTAGTTTTGTAAATAAGAATCCGCCTTAGTAACGCTTTACAAGGCAACTAGACATCATTGATTTCATTGGTTTTCAAATCAACTGCACAAAGTTCAAAATCAGGTGGTCTCTTATTATACATTGTGTTGAGGTCCATAGGTCCATAGGTTCTAACTGGTAAATTAAAGAAACGAAGGACCACAAATGTACGGGCAGGAAGCGATGGTTATAAGGCACCGCCTCCCGGCGAACAGATTATAAGGAAAGGAAGGGAACTTAACTCTCTAGTGAGCCTAGTCTAAGACACTAAGTCCCTAGAGCCCTAGCCCTGCCTATCCGGAATAAATACATATATAGATAAGGTGATGGGAGCTTGCTCCCAGGTCGCCCCAGGGTAGCATGCGGGAAGAGTCAGGACGGTAGGTAGGAGGGGAATCGCTGCCAGTCGAGCAGGCTCACTCGACTGATCATAGTGACGGCTAAAGATGTCTTGGCCGCAGCGGGAGAAATGAGACCCAAAACAGACGGTTGAAATCTGTTTATTGATGTTAATTACATAGATTATATAGAACGTTTAATCTTATGAACACATTTAAAGGTGTTTGCTAGTGTGCCGTCGGTGTAGAGTGCCGACGGTGCAAGAAGACGGTCCATCTGTCAGCCGCGCTGCATGTTGGTCGTTGCTGACCTGGTTTGTGCGACGTAGCTCGTACACATTGCCTGGTTAATCGTTAAGTAAAGCTCCCATGTCCGAAGTGTAAAAGAGGGCTTAGAGAGGTTACATGTAGAGGGCCGCCGCCGTAGCCGATGAGTTTATTATAACCAGGAATTGAGTAAATGTGATGTAAAAATAGTAAATGTGATGAAAGAGTGAACCGCCCGCTTGTCCCCATATATTGTATATTTTGCAGGTTATAAATGAAATAAAAGGACGTATAACAATTGCTTGGTTTTACTCACTGCTTACGACCTTATTTTTGAGTTTCCGATATCTGTTGCAATATCGAAGAAATCTCATAAATAAGTAACAATTCTAGTGTTACTGACCATGAAAGTTTGAAATCATCTTTCATATCCGAAACATGCAGGTTTCCTCGAGGTGCTTTTCCTCACTGCCAAGCAGATAAACACATTCAAGAACGTAAATCTATGACCTAATTTTTCTTTTTTTTTGCATTGAAGTGGTAATTCAATTTTACATTGTATAGCATTGTTTACATCATTTCTATCCATAAGCAAATACCTATTAATAGTTTATTAGTTATAAAAACTTGGTAACCATAACTTCATGTAAATTAAGCTTGTGGTGTTCCAAATAAAATAAAATTAAATAAATAGATTTTTAAAATTCTACTGAGTTTCTTGCTGGTGTCTCCTCAGTAGAAATCGACATACAGCAGCCGATCTCAATGGGCCACGTACGCAGGATTTATTGTGTTCAAGTGTGTGCGCAAATAAAATTAAATTAAATAAATAGATTTTTAAAATTCTACTGAGTTTCTTGCTGGTGTCTCCTCAGTAGAAATCGACATTCCGAACCAGCGATAGATATTATGTACCTATTTTGACATTCATAAGTGTTCTGTGTGGACCTAAATTTAATAAAGATTTTTTTTATCTTTATCTTTATCTTATCTAAATACAGAGGTGCATGCTCGTATTGGAACCTCTAATCCACTGAGATAGCATCGCTCATCACGATAAAGTATATCGCCTCCTTAACCCGAACGTGTGGATTGGTCGAAATTCCGCTTATCCCTACGGAATACCAGTAATTCATGGATTACTACCCTTTTTGAATTACAGATGTTTTCTGAGGGATCGATTCGTTTGTTACGTGATCCTGAATTTTTGTTTTATAGTCGTGAACTGTTTCGGAGAAGTAAATTTTTTCTTCCAGGCGATTCGGCTACAGCAGCCGATCTCAATGGGCCACGTCATGGTCATCGTCATCGTCAACCCATTTAAGTCCCCACTGCTGGGGCACGGGCTCCCTGAATCACATGAGGGGTAATTGTCATACTCACCACGCTTGGCAGACGGGTTGGCGAGGGTTTAGATATAAATGCAGAGTTTTCCTTCTCTGGGTGCTGATGATCATGCCAGCAGTTTTACCTTAGTCGCCTTTTACGACACCTCGGTAAGAGTGAGGGTGGCCTATTCTACTCTGCCGGGGACAACACGGCTTATGGGCCACGTACGCAGGATTTATTGTGTTCAAGTAGGGCACAAACACAAGTTCATTCTCTATTCTTATACCCTCATATTCCGATGGTACAACTGTAAGCTGTAATCCCCTTTTCCCCCAGATTGCTTCCAGTAACCTCACTCACTAGGCGAAAGACTTCACTGACGCTGCATCAAGCCGGTTTTCTGTGAGGCCGTGGTATCACTCTGGTCGAGATGGCCCATTCATGCCGAAGCGTTGTATTTCTATGAATTAGCCGAAAAATCTATATACAATTATCTTTCAAAGACATTACGAAACCAAAAACTTCCATTTTGACCAATAAAAACTCACTAAACCCATAAAAAGGTCTGTAAGACCAAAGAGAATGCCTCAATTAAAATTTAGGGCCTACAGCCTTGGCAAAGATCCATCCAATTGATATCAAACTTTAAACTAAATACATAAAGATAAAATTCGAAGATTGAGGGCAGAATTTAGTATTCAGACTGAGATCATTAGGGGTTATGGCCTATAAAAGGATTTGGAATGGAACCATTGGAACTGTTTGATGATGGGATAAAGTGTGTTCATTAAAATTCGCACTTTGTTCTACGTTACTGCTATGGCAAACATGTTGTTACTGTGTTTGTCATATTAAACCTTACTTACACACAATGAATAGATAGTCGACTCAAGCTGAAATTTATCTCGTAGAGTTCGTTGACCTGTCGTGACTTTTTGAATACCCGAAAAACTTCTTAAGGGCATTAACAGCTTACTTAACAGCCTATATGCTGTCCCACTGCAAAGCAAAGGCCTTCATCATAGAAATCAAGTTATCGTTACTATGATGGGATTAGGCTTAATCACCACGCTTGCTTAATGCGAAATGGTGATCACAAACCCGAGCTATGTTCGAAAAGTTAGAACATACTTTTTGTTCGATCTGGGAATCAAACCCAGTACCCCGAGATCACGGCCCAATACCACTAGCGACGCCAATCGATTTTATTTTTTAGCTAGTAAACCGGGGCTATTTTAAACAGTTTCGAGGTTTCAACCTCTAGACAAACACTTATACTATTTATTAAATAACCATGCACAAAGGGTCCAACGCGTACGAGGAAAATTGATTCACGCCAAAAGCGGCTACTTTTGGCGTGAAACATTTTTGCATGGTTATTTAATAAATAGTATAAGTGTTTGCCGAGAGGTGGTAATCCCGAAATTATTTAAAATAGATCCGGTTTAGAAGCTCAAAATTAAAATCGAGTGTCTTCGCTAGTGTGCCCTACCCGTCACCTTAAGGACTCGAAATGGTACTGTTTCATATTGATGAAGAAAAAACGTCGATTCGTATAAAATTGAAAATATATTTTGGTTTAGAAATTCGTCAATAATTTTTCAAGACATTATTTTGCTCTGACATATTAAATCATTCTTATTTTTATAATTCAAAATATGAAAAGATTTTATATGCATAAAATTAATATAAATATTTTACAGCATCACATACATTAATCTGACTCCGAGATAGGTAGCTCAAGCACCTGTGTTACGGATACAGAATCAACAGTGGGATTATAAATATATACATATAATACTTTTCTTATAGTACATAGCAAACACCCAGACCAATACAAACAAACATGTTCATGCCGTGGCGTGCCTGGCCGTGTGGTCCCCGGCAGAGTAGAATAGGCCACCCTCACTTTTACCGAGGTGTCGTAAAAGGCGACTAAGGTAAAGCTGCTGGCATGATCATCAGCACCCAGAGAAGGAAAACTCTGCATTTATATCAAAACCCTCGCCAACCCGTCTGCCAAGCGTGGTGAGTATGGCAATTACCCCTCATGTGATTGAGGGAGGCCCGTGCCCCAGCAGTGGGGATTTAAATGGGCTGATTATGATACACTCT
The DNA here is from genome assembly GCA_019059595.1 of Marasmia exigua. Taxonomy (NCBI): domain Eukaryota; kingdom Metazoa; phylum Arthropoda; class Insecta; order Lepidoptera; family Crambidae; genus Marasmia; species Marasmia exigua. The sequence continues at coordinate 4,378,030 of CM032484.1, read as the reverse complement.
TTATAGAAGATATCAACTTCCTGTTCCCTAAATCTCTGGATCTAAATTCAAGTGAAGTGCCTTAGCTTGTATAAAAGATAATCCATAATTGAAGGAGGAATCAAATTATCAGTAATGATGCGGCGATGAGGCGATATCCTCCGTCTTTGAAATACGCGAAAATAAACTGAGAGGGAATTAGCGATAAACATTTAAGAAGGGTGACCAGGCTATGCTGAATCGGCAATAGCAGAACATCTACTGGAAACGGGAGTTAATCATTGGATGGAACTACATGACCCGAAAAACCTCTCCACCGATCGTCATTATCTTACCAGGATAGTACGTGAAGCGATTGAGATCAAGAAGTATAAGACTTTCAATCGGGAGGATGGATTTAAAATATCATCGACATGGAATCCAGTAATTAACAACTGCAAACCCCGTGCTAGGCCGTTACTAACGCAAACAAACACTGATACTGTTAGTGTAGTGTGTCGGAGTAGCTTTATAGACAATTCATCTAGTGGCGAATTAATATCAAAAAATGAGAGAGTGTCCGAAGATTCACAGCCCCGCCCCAGCAGACGACGCCGTGCACCGCCAGTCCGCTCGTGACTACGGCTGTTGTAACGTAGCCGAAACGTCGAGCCAAATATGTGAGTACACAATGTTGTTTCACATAATAAATATCGTGTTAATCCCCGTATTGATACATTACAGGCTATGCTACTTTAATAAATCAACATTATCGGATACCGTGTGCAAGGGGCTTAACGGTCCAGTGGCGTTGCCTTTTGATTTTCAACCGACTAACAAAAAAGCAGGAGGTCCTCAATTCGAGTCGTACATATATTTTTTTATGTTTGTCCGTCGATTACTTTGCCATTTATGAACCGATTTAGATGATTCTTTTTTATTGAAAAGTAGATAGTCCCGAAATGGTATCTTGAAAAGGATATCAGAAGGACATCTGATGATAGGATACTGGAATTGAGGGGAACCCTCATATTTTAAAGGCAGACGTAATATTTTTGTATATTTTTCAAACTGCACCAGTATTTACGCCTGATTGTTTTAATTTGGTGGCTCTACTGATGATGGGTCCCCATACTTAGAACTGTACAGTCAACGTGTGTGGTATCTATGGATTATCATATGCCTTTTCATCTATAACAGATGTTTTAAGCAGCATCGCGCGGTGTGGTGACGTTACAGCTGCGCTCGTGGCTCTATAGTCCTATGCGGGAGAGAATTTTCCGTCCGCATTTGCAACATCCCATTTATTATTATGTATTCATTTATTAGGTGAATTATTTGTTTTTTTATATGAGTGTATATATGTGTATATATTTATTTATTTGCTTATTTCGGTTATGTGCAGATAATGTGTTTTAATTAATGTTTTTCTTGTTTTTTCAGTGTGTATTGTTGTTGTGTTGGTGTGTTTTTTATTTTTTATTTTAAATTTTACATTCAAAAGAGGCACCCGCGGAGGATCAGCGCTGAGGTGTCGGCCACAGCACATGCTTAGCGGGGACCTATTTTTTTGTACATTCTTTTGAACCATGCATGTAGTGAGAACTCTGTAAATGTGCAAAAATAAACATTTTTTCTTTCTTTCAACACGTGAATTGAGCGCTGTTACGATTGGGGTGGCAGGCATGGCGTTTAGCATGCTTTGCCGCAAGCTGATTAAC
>CM032484.1:4033866-4376251 GCA_019059595.1 Marasmia exigua | reverse complement strand
GCAAATTTATACTTTTATGTTGTGTACACTACCTGTAGGTTATTGTCTGGTCTAATTTATAATTATATGCAAAACGTCTCGAAATTCAACGATCGTAACCTGTAAGTGTACCTTAAATAAATAAAAAAAAATAAAAAAAGACGAGCAGACGGCTGAGTTTCACTATTGGAAAATATACTGTCGCGATACAATCGTAAATGTTATACAAATACAAAATGTATTTATTAATTACTTCAGACTTATATTATCAGTATTTGAAACCTCCTTTTAGGCATTGAATTGCCTGCGCCAGGAGACAACGCTCTGCAAAACTGCTTAGTGTATAATGATAATGAAGTAATACATTAATTATAAATATGTATTTACAAAAGAAAAAGTAAAAAAACTAAAACCCAACTACGACAAAAAACGTCGCTGAAAAAGTATAAAACAAGCCTTCGTTGTCAATTTATGCAATATTCACTATGTAGAGATAAAATTTCATGTTTGGAAATCCGCAGTCACACGTTGTCAAAGGGTAGTATATTTAACGTGTGACTACGCCTTTCCAAACATGAAATTTTATCTCTACATAGTGAATATTGCATAAATTGACAACGAAGGCTTGTTTTATACTTTTTCAGCGACGTTTTTTGTCGTAGTTGGGTTTTAGTTTTTTTACTTTTATTTTATTTGTACTATTTTGGTGTCCAAGTGCTAGTAATATATATATATATATTCAAAATGTACAAGTCAAGCGCTTTCAAATGATACCAAACACGGCATATTTATCATAACTTTATTTTTTTACTCTGTATGTTTTGTCCGCTAGAGGGCGCCACATTAGATTTTGTGAAACTTCATATAGCCTATAACCAGCGGACGATCAAGACGCTTATAATGATATGTCATTTGTCGAATTCTGATAAGTAGTTAAGAAGTTACGTGGAAACAGATGAACATACATACATACATACATACATACATACATACATACATACATACATACATACATACATAGCCTGTCAAAATCATAACCCTCCTTTTGCTTTGCCGTAGTCGGGTAAAAAGTAAGAATTATATGTGTATATTCGTAATCCCACTGTTGATTCTGATATCCGTAACACATGAGCTTGAGCTACCTATCTCGGAGGCAGATCAATGTATGTGATGTTGTGAAATATTTATTTATAACTAAAAAATGTATTCCTGAGCGTTCACCTTCTCGCCCTAATTATTATCCGTAGTGGCATGCTAATTTTCCCCCCGCCTGAAGCTGGGCACATTTGGCCCTCGGAGGTGAAAAACATTGAGGCATGTAAATATCCTCTTTATTTTTCAATTTGATGCGAGGCCGGGGATTTTCTGCGGGTCAAGCGAAAGGGTTGCTGGAATTAATTGATGTGTAAAGTGAAGGGTTTCGTGAGAAAACTAGTGGAGTTTTGGAGATGATGGTTGAAAATGGATGATACCTACTACTTTATTTTAAAGGGGAATTTATTTAAGGGAAGAAATTATAATGTAATTGATGTAGGTTAATCTTTATTGACCGCGACTCGGTAAGCGTAGTGTTGGACGCCCTGCGACAAGATGGGATGATAACATTTGAAAGCTGGCTGGTGTGGGCTGGATGGAGTGGCCGAAAATCGGGAGCAGTGGCGTGCATTAGGGGAGACCTATTTCCAGCAGTGCGCCGTGTGGTCCCGGCAGAGTAGAATAGGCCACCCTCACTCTTACCGAGCTGTCGTAAAAGGCGACAAGCGTGGTGAGCATGGCAATTACCCCTCATGTGATTGAGGGAGGCCCGTGCCCCAGCAGTGGGGACTTAAATGGGCTGATGATGATGATGATCCTACTAACAATAACTATGCATGACTGCCTAAACTCAAGCTATTGTACTCGTAATTTTATTTTATTTAAATTGGTCGCGGAGAAAATGTTAAAATTTTGGGACCCTTAAAAAAGAATAAGCACAAAAAAGGCATGGAACCAGTTTCCGTGGAATTCAATGCATATTAAAAAAACATTCTTTTCAAATATAATAAAATCGATGGTTCGACCACATATGCTTATTTTACACTGGGAGTGCGATATTTACCACCCGATTCGGAATTAAGTATGAAACTAGTTTCATTTCTTATTGAGTACATATTCAATCTATTAATGGGCCGAAAGGTTCACACGCCATTCATTTTCCTCCGAAAAGGTCGCACAATTTACAACCCGTCCTGTGATCGAGTGAGCAAACGCCTTTATGGGGCGCTAGAGATGCGCCATTATTTATATCGATTTTTTTTTTCAAATAGCCACGCATAAATGAGATGGATGGATTGTGTTGGAAGTGTAAACGAAACATGATGCTCTATGCTTTAGTCTATAGATGTTTTGCGAGGCTGTCGATGTGACGTGGGCTTATGGCCATCGAAAAACTTAAATACAAAACTAATACATAAACGCTTATTTTGTATACGAATCTGCTGCTGCCGCCACTCTGCCAACTGGTTATGATCGCCAGGTTTTTTGTATAGCGCTTTTATTGGAGAAAAGTTCATTTGATAGATTTTTTCAAAAGATGGCTACCCACGGAAGTCAGTATCCCGTCGAGAAACTAAAAGGTATGATGGATTATCATAACTGTTGATATGAACAATGACATGAATTAAAAATAAGTGGATAATTTGATGACGAATGACATGGACGTATGGAAGAAGAAGACATTGCGCTGACCCCAGATAACCTGATAATAGGGCAAAAGGATGATGATACGTTTGGCCGCACTCTCGCTTACTGATACTTACAATGATCCAAACAGAGTCTTGGCCTCCGAAACAAGAGATCGCCACTTCGCTCAATCCTTTATTACTTCTTGCCAGTTATTGCCCGGAGCGCGATCTAGATCAGTCTCGACGACGTCTTTCTAGGAATAGCTAGGTCGCCCAATTGGGCATCGACCCACGGGTCACGGGTTTAAATTAATTAATATCCTCCAACCGATTCTGCTACGGCGGCGGTAGCCAATCCCAACGATCAGCCACATATGCAGCATATGTTATTAGTGCTACAGTGTGTTCGCAAACACAAGTGCACTCTCTATTCTCTTACCCTCATATTTCGATTAACGTGCTTGTGATCAATGATCATGATCCAAACTGGGGAACCAGACTGAAGACTGGGGCTCAGAATATTTATCATCATCAACTATCTGAAACGAACAGTTTTTGAAAAATCCAGAAACAAATGCTCGGATTCTCAACTACGACCTCGCGTTAAAAAGACGTGCGTTTTTATCCATTGAACTACCATCACTCCTTACTCTTGCTTCAAAATCATCGATACAAATTGCCGACTTTTCCACATGTCACAACCCTACGAGGCCACGGTTCGTTTGCGGTGATTGGCAGTCGGAATAACAAACCGATTGCTGAGGGTTGTCCGACTCGGTAACCAAATCGAAGTGAAAAGTGCTTAACCGCCACTTTGCATGGAAAAGGGTTGGGTAAAGTTGTTAACGTCGACTTAGAAGTCAGGATTATACGTGCATTCGAATCAATGTTGACTTTGACAAAGTTTATGTGCAACACTCGGTCATATTTTGCGGCGCAGTGGCTAATATTTAAAACAACGAGTGTACTCAAGGTCCCAATTTCAATTTCGGTATCGGGCCAAGATTACGTACCAAATTTGAGGATATAGAAATGAAGCATGTTAAGCCGTTATTCCTACGTCCGGTCCCTGTATGCTCGTATTACAGGGTATTTTCATCGAAATATAAGATCTCACGCTGCAATAGATAGATAGATAAATATACTTTATTGCACAAAAAAACACAACTTAAAAAAAACTAGGCATTACAGAAACTTCATTGTACGATTTTGGCAGTCTTATCGTAGAAGCGATTTCTACCATCAAAGGTGCAATATTGAAAAGGGAAATAAAAGTGAACTGCATAAATATTAAAATATGTATAATACTAATACATAAATAAACACAATATTATATAGGTACTAATAAATAAATATGTTCATCATCGTCAGCCCATTTAAGTCCCCACTGCTGGGGCACGGGCCTCCCTTAATCACATGAGGGGTAAATGCCATACTCACCACGCTTGGCAGACGGGTTGGCGAGGGTTTAGATATAAATGCAGAGTTTTCCTTCTCTGGGTGCTGATGATCATGCCAGCAGATTTACCTTAGTCGCCTAGTAATAAATATGTTATGCTTGGATCATCATCATCATCAGCAACCCACACTCGTCCACTGCTGGACATAGGTCTCCCCTAATGCACGCCACTTCTCCCGATTTTCGGCCACTCTCATCCAGCCCACACCAGCCAGCCTTCGAATGTCATCATCCCATCTTGTCGCAGGGCGTCCTACACTACGCTTACCGAGTCGCGGTCTCCACTCAAGGACTTTACGGCCCCAACGGCTGTCAGTTCTGCGGCTAATATGACCAGCCCACTGCCACTTCAGTTTGCTAATTCGGTGGGCTATGTCGGTGACTCTGGTTCTCTGTCGGATTACATCATTTCTCATGCGGTCCTTCAGAGATACTCCGAGCATAGCCCTTTCCATAGCTCTTTGAGCGACTTTGAACCGGTGGACTAGTCCAGCCGTGAGTGTCCACGTCTCGGCACTCGGTATGCTTGGATAAAATAATACAATGGACGTAAGTGCGATTTCTATTCTGGACAAACATTCGTGTGATTTGTGGTTTTTCAGTATCTGGGTGTGATAATCTATTTAAAATATTTGTTTATGATGCCTTTGTTGATGCTGACTTCCATAAGAAGAGTACTACTTGAAAGCTATGGCACAGATATTATAATCGGTACTAGTTCTATGGGGTCATGTTTATGTATGAGTTGTTGTCAGATTTTATAAAAGTAAAATTTTACTTTCAAATAACACGACGAATAAAAGTTCCATATAAAATATTTAAAGTAAGGTAGCAAACAAACAAATTTGTAGAAACTAATTTCTTGAAACTCCAACGAAATATGGAGGCTGTAGAATATTAGAATTGAATAAATAATGAATTTAATACCGCCCTCCTGTGACAACGGTAAAATATTAGATTTTTTATGTTTTCTGGCGTAACACGAGGATGGCGGCTACGGCCTTTTTAAAAGCGATATTTTCTCTTAGCGTCCTTACAGACGGGAGACAGTGTGTGCCCAACGACCGTAGCACAAAATCATCATCATCATCAAAAGTTGGCTGAAAAGCCAATAGACGTCCACTGCTGGACATAGGCTTCCCCCAATGTTCTCCACACAGATCGGTCCTGTGCCGCCCGCATCCAATGGATTCCCGCGATCTTCACCAGATCGTCGGTCCGCCTTGTAGGAGGCCTGCGGCTGCGACTTCCTGTACGCCTCCAATCGAGGACCTTTCCGCCCCAATGGCCGTCTGTTCTCCTCGCTATGTGCCCTGCCCATTGTCACTTGAGGCATGCAATCCTTTGGGCTATGTCTGTGACCTTAGTTTTCCTGCGGATCTCATCGTTTCTGATACGATCACGCAGGGGGACTCCGAGCATAGCCCTCTCCATTGCTCTCTGGGTGACTTTGAGCCTACTTAATCGGCACATTGTAAGCGGCTACGTTTCGGTTCCGTATGCCATCACTGGCACACACACACGCATGGAAGACTTTCGTCGTTCGTCGTTTAGCACAAAATATATTATACTGTTATACTCTTTATTTTAAAGGTAAATTCGGTAGGCAACGACACTGGCTATGGGCAAACCGAAAACACGAAACACTTGTGTGCTTTAAACCACACTCAACGCCATCTATTGGTACAATTGAATGCTGCCTCTGGTACAAGGGTTGCGGTTTCGATCCCCGCAGAGTAAAAACATTTGTGTGCATGAACATTTCTGTTTGTATTGATCTGAGTGTTTCTATGTATTATAATAAGTATGTATTTACAAAAGAAAAAGTATTATATGTACTACCTGTGAGGATAAAGAATGGGATCAGAAATGGCGGCGCATCTATTCACTTCTCGCTCACACACTACTTGCGTCTATACTCGCACCCCACGAGTGCGACTAGTGAATAGATGCGCCGCCATTTCTGATCCCATTCTTTATCTGCACAGGTAGCATATATTTGTAATTCCTCTGTTGGTTCTGATATCCGTAACATAGGTGCTTGAACTACCTATCTTGGAGTCAGATGAAAGTACATATGTGTGAAAAATTTGTTATTACTATTTATAGCTCCGGTTACTGTGAGTTGAGTGACGTAAACATAATGGATAAGATCAGGCGCCTTCTTAAAGATAGGGCGTAGGTTCGAATCCGAGCACGCAACGCGGTGAGGGAAAACATCGTTAAGAAACCGTGAAGAAACATGTTACCTTGATCCAGTAAGTTTAGTTCTTCTGTGTAAATTTTTCGAAGTTTGAAGGGCTGTCGCTTCATTGTTTTTAATTATCAGATGGGAAATAATTAATGTACACGTGACAAAACGCGACAAAGACAAGTGATTGACAAATGTAAACCTCGCAATTTGCCGCTTCAAATTACTTTCAACCCGGATACTGTGAGTGTAGTGTGTTGGGTGACCTCGCTGACATTTTATTTAGTAGCAGTGTAAATAACAAAAATGAAAGGGTATCCGAATATACAAGCCGGGCGTAGCAGACGACGCCGTGCACCTGCAGTCTGCTTGTGACCACGACCGTTGTAACGCGGTTGAAACGTCAAGCTGTGAGTATATGCTACTACGAGTATGTACTTACAATAATAATAACCGCGTTTTGTCCATGTACATTAATTATTTGTATAATGCAACGCGAAAGTTTAAAATCTTATATCAGATGGGAATTCTGGATCATGAATCTAAAAATATGTTGTTCAAAAATAATATTAGTAATCTCGTTACAAACTATTTTATCATACTTTACGATGATTGATTATAATTCTATGCGTTGCCGACTATCGGCGACCGTCGTCTGCCGTTGTCGTTGACAAATTGTCGCTCGCCTGCAAGCTGCTTTACATCTCCACTGCGTTACTTTTCGTGATGAATTGAATGAATACAAGATGCTTTCTGTGCGTAAACAATTTAAGGCCCGGTTTACCTCGATAAAGTCTCCCAACTTAGCGGACGCCGTGAGGATCTATGATCACTTTAAAGAACTTTTGGGCTATAGCGGGTCGAATAACTGAATGAACAATGGCGAACCCTCATGTAACATTTTTGTTAGTTATATTTTTCATGCGTCTTGGTATGAAAAATATGCTATAATATACATCTACAGTTCCTCAACAGATTGCCGTGATGTACTCGATTTTATTAGGTCTGAAAATAAAATTATTTCAGTTTGAAGTTTTTGAGGTTATGTCTGAACAAATAATATTTAATTGAACAAAAGACCAAATATTTACAGTATTTTATATCCAATTATCTACAGATAGGCACTTTAAACAATTTTAGCCAGCGGTTTCTTTTGACCAGGGGATATCACTTGTGAAGCCTAAAAATCCGCTCCACACTTAGTCCGTGTATTGCGCGCGAAGAAGTAGCGAGCGAACACGAAGTGTGGAGCGGATTCGTAAGTCAATTTCGTAACGACATTTTAAGACGCGAGTTAAATACAAGTATTTCGCCATTGCTTTTTAATTAGTATAGTTCTGTTGTTGTCTGCTTAATTATTTAATTAAAGACAGGTCTGTATCATTATAATTTTCAGGAATGCTTGAGCAACCAGATATAGTCTGGTATCTCTGGTAAGCAGAGATAATGAGTCTATGGTAGCTCCATAGACCAATGGAAGGCTATGTGATAGATGGCAGACGAGTAGACGGATCGCCTGATGGTAAGTAATAGTTGCCGCCCATATACACTCGTGATACCAGTGGAGTCACAAGTGCGCTACCAACCTTTTAACCCCCCCTTTTCCCCCGGAATGGTAAATAAATACTTATAAATAAAATCCCCTTGCGTTGGGACCTCCTGGACTAAGCCAGGGGGGTCATGACCCCAATGAGCAACCTATGAAATCGGTTAGAGGATATCTGATAAAACTTTAGCTATATCTGTTAGTTTTACCTTTATGTTACAGCACTATTGTATTGTTGGAGTGATCTGATCAACTAAAACTGTACGAGTAGCCCTAATTAATCTAGATAATAGTTGTTATTAATTAATCTCATGCTAAGTGAATGTTAAGTTCTTTGTGAGATAAATAAAGTTCTTATCCCACATTATTATTATTATATCATCATCATCATCATCATCATCAGCAACCCACACTCGTCCACTGCTGGACATAGGTCTCCCCTAATGCACGCCACTGCTCCCGATTTTCGGCCACTCTCATCCAGCCCACACCAGCCAGCCTTCAAATGTCATCATCCCATCTTGTCGCAGGGCGTCCTACACTACGCTTATCGAGTCGCGGTCTCCACTCAAGGAGTTTACGGCTCCAACGGCTGTCAGTTCTGCGGCTAATATGACCAGCCCACTGCCACTTCAGTTTGCTAATTCGGTGGGCTATGTCGGTGACTCTGGTTCTCTGTCGGATTACATCATTTCTGATGCGTTCCTTCAGAGATACTACGAGCATAGCCCTTAGCATAGCTCTTTGAGCGACTTTGAACCAGTGAACTAGTGCAGCCGTGAGTCATCGTCATCGTCAGCCCATATAAGTCCCCACAGCTGGGGCACGGGCCTCCCTCAATCACATGAGGGGTAATTGCCATACTCACCACGCTTGGTAGACGGGTTGGCGAGGGTTTTGGTATAAATGCAGAGTTTTCCTTCTCTGGGTGCTGATGATCATGCCAGCAACTTTACCTTAGTCGCCTTTTACGACACCTCGGTAAGAGTGAGGGTGGCCTATTCTACTCTGCCGAGGACCACACGGCTCAACCCACATTTTTATATAATTATCCTCTAAATACTACCCGCAGATGACATTGCCATCTGTAAAGTCTCTTTTTATTTTAAAATTGTAGTTATTGTATTGGCAATTATTTTGTGGAGTCATTAGTTCCATTGAAAGCCCCAAACAATTGCTCAAAATAAAATCTTTCAAGATATTTTCTTTCATATCTTTTAATGAAACCGCTTCGGTTTCTTTTATATCGGTTGCCAATAAACTTGAAAGCTAATTGCTACTAAAACTGGAAAACTAATTGGTATTTTCTATTATAAATTGTCCCAATGCAGGGCAAAGGCCTCCATCATAGAAATCAAGTTATCGCCACATACTATGATAACACAGGTGCTTGAATACCTATCTCGAAGTGAGGTTGTGAAATATTTATTTATGATGGGATTAGGCATAATCACCACGTTTGCAAAATACGGATTGGTGATCACAAACCCGAGCTATAATCGAAAAAAAAATTTTTCTGCGAAAATCATATTTTTAACACATTCTACACCTCAAATAACATTTTATAATAGTACACTCGAGAAAAGGTTTTACCGAAGTCGGCGCCCAATACTTTCTTGTAATTTAATACAACATGCAATTATTCAACAGGGATTAGGCGCCGACTTCGGTAAAACCTTTTCTCGAGTGTACTGTTATAAAAAGTTATTTGAATAATTATATACATGTCGAATTGAGAACCTCTTTTTTTGAAGTCTGTTAAAAAATCGAAACATACTTTTTGCTAGACCCGAAAATTTAACCCAGGACCTGGAGGTGACGGCCCGGTGCTTAAACCACTCTACCAGAAGGGCGTCAGGTATTCTATATGGCCAATACTAATTATGTAAATACGTAAAATAACACACTGCTCTCTGATTGGTCAATGTTCATAATGGCAATGCCAATCAGATCGCGCGTAGCGTCCGGATATTGCTTACTTATTATTTTACGAGTAAGTTCAGTCAGTTTATCAATGTACGAAAATATGGACGTAAAATAATATAATTTATCTCCCGTTTAGAATCCTAGAAAAGTTTATAAACTTCCTAGTAAATTGATAAACTTACGGATCTTGTTATTTTCCGGTGACATATACACTGGATAATCAAAACCAAGAGGCATGCTAACAGTGGCCATAGATATTCGGGAAATAAATGTTAACTCTTTCTCTCTCATCCAGGAAAAAAACGAGCTTCTCTTTTATATTGCAGGACGGCTTACAACCGATATTTTGCAAACATGAATGTAAAGTCTAAATTATAAAGTTAGAAATCCAATCTCCTTGCATAAATGGCTTTAACTCCAATTTAACGGATTGGATTAGAGGTGCGTCTCCACAATGTTGAGACAGGGGGCCAATTTAGAAAAGAGGTACGTTGACGTTTTCAATTAAACTTGGAGATTGTCTCCTGACTTTGTTTATGTCGCAGTCGGATTCAATAATCCGCCGTATTACATTACGGCTAGCTGTTATCATTTTCGACGCATTTCAAAACAGGGCCGTTTTGATATGCGTTGGTTCAACGATTAGCATTGTTGTTTATATGTGTTTTATTATCATTCTTCAATAAGGCTCTGAAACTCGGTTCTTTGTCGATAGTTATTTTACTGCTCCATATTGAAAATAATAGAAATTCTTTGGTTGCACCTAATGATTGTTTCTTAAACAACGATATATGATACGTTTTCTTTGTTTAATTCACGCATTTTTTCTATCCATCGCCATTTTTGTTGTTTTGTCAAGCGGCGCCCCGAGTGTCAAGAATCGGAACTAAAATTGTTAAAATGGCGGATAATCTCTCTCGCTTTATTACATTATGGCTAGTCGTGTTTAATAACGTTTAACGCTGAATACATTCAGGCCGTTATTTTTTCAGGCGTATTCAATCCGGCTAATTTTTGAACCGCCGCATTTCAAAACGACTTGTTTTTGATAACAGCTAGTTAGTAGTCGTAACCAGTAACTCCCGAGACGCTGTAACTGCAATAAGTGAAGTCACTTAGCGCGAGCCGCATCAGCACATGAAAATTCTACAATCGTCAACCACTTTGTCAAGAGTGGAAGACTAATAATGATATCCGCAGGAGGACTAAGGTCACAGACATAAAGGATTGCCTCGAGTGGAATTGGGCAGGGCACATAGCGAGGAGAACAGACGGCCGTTAGGGCGGAAAGGTCCTCGAGTGGAGGCCATGTACAGGAAGTCGCAGCCGTGGCAGGCCCCCCACAAGGTGGACCGACGATCGGGTAAAAGTCGCGGGAATTCATTGGATGCGGGCGGCACAGGACCGATCTGTGTGGAAAACATTGAGGAAGGCCTATGTCCAGCAGTGGACTTCTATTGGCTGAAATGATAATGATGATGCTTCTACTTATCATGATGGGTAAAATAGAGTGGAGGCCACTCGTTGGAAGGATGAAAAACTCGTAGCTACGAAATATAATGGTGTGGACCGGTATCGCGGGTCTCGCAATGAACAGAGAGGATTTTAATAAGATATTTTTTTATTAGGCACCTGAAACCTATACAATACAGTTTTACAATGTAGAATACAATTCAAACAGTACAGTACGAACATAGTTCAATACAGTAAAAAACAGTAGGCACTTATAGGCCTCCGCTCAGCGTAATGTCGAAGGTACGCTGTGCGCGCCACCTCGCTGATCTTTTACGGATGCCTTAAAGGCAGTGGTGTTTTGGAAATCTGATGGCCTTCAGAACTAAAGAGGCATCCAAACAAGAAGAAATCCAAATAGCGGAGCTATTGGACCGAATATCCCCCCTTGATTTATTAATAATATCCTCCAACCGATTATGGCTACGGGGGCTCATACCAATCCAATAATATTCGTTTAGCAGTTTCATCTTAACTGGTGGTCAAATATTTATAACAATGTTTCCACTGGATATTGTAAAGTATACCTACAATATTGATGAGACTATCGTCGGCTCATGACAATTCAAGCACTTACAAAAATTCGTCGCCTTAGCAAGGGGTTCGGATAGCATAAAGGGTTAGTGCAGCCACCCGGACTGTGGAAGGTTGTGGGTTCGAGTCCCACCTGAGCCCTACGGTGAATTTTTTAAGTGTATTATTTACTTATTAATAATATCCTCCAACCAATTATGGGTACGGGGGCTAATCTCAACGATCAGCCACGTACGCAGGATATATTATAGTGCTCAATTGTATGCGCAAACACAAGTGTATTCTCTATTTTCTTGCCTTCATATTCCAACGGGGCACTAGTAGACGCGACCGGAGAGGGATTGGGCGCAGGACCAGAGTGTCTAATTCAAAGAAGACGTTACGACCGAATCGGAGTTTCCCTCTCTTTCAGACGCGCAGTGTGTTTCCTTTGCTTGGATGCTACAGGTATATTCTCGTTCGTTACTGGACCAAGCCACCAGGTACAAGACTGCTAAATTCCAGACTCTTGTCTCCAGATCCCCCCACCCCCATCTCCCTCTTTTCCGTAGCAAATTATGAGCCGCTGTAGCAAATGACGAGACGATCTCTCCATCCAGTGAAAATCCATTAAAATACTCTATACAAAAAGTTTTGATACTTTTTCCAAGTTCCTAAATATGTTTTCACGCCTATTTTTAAGAACCTTTGAGAAAGTAAATGAGGGAACCAGGCCAGGAAACTAATACACGTTTCTTTTGCAATGGTTGAGCGGGTCCTTTCGGGTGCACGAAGTCTATTTCGTTTAATCGGTGATTGGGGCTCCGTTTGAAAAGACGGACAAATCGAATTTCGAGTAATAGAGCGACATTTCACGGAAAAATAATCTCTCTTAATTCTTTTTAGGGTTCCGTAGCCAAATGGCAAAAAACCGGAGCCCATAAAGATTCGTTATGTATGTCCGTTTGTCACAGGCACTTTTTTCCGAAACTATAAGAACTATTTTTTTTGGAAATTGGTAAATAGATGTATTTTGTTAACCGCATTAGGATTTTCACACAAAGTAGGAAAAAAAAATTTTTGGGAGCCAAACTTAGAACTGAAACTCTTTTTTTTTTAACACTGCTGCTTCACGCCCGTTTTCTGCGAGGCCGTGGTATCACTCCGGTCGAGCCGGCCCATTCATGCCGAAGCGTGGCTCTCCCACGGTCAATAATCCACTTCATACATAAAATAAAATATAATTAGGAATAATAAAAATAGTAATTTATATGATATGTGGTAAACGAGCAGACGATTCACCTGATAGTAAGTGATTGCGTGACTGACTGAACTATCAACGCAGGGCTTAAACTATAAGGGTAATAAACCTGACATGTTGCACAGGGATTCCTTTTATAGCGTAGGGGAGCACTAAGTAAGAACTTTGGAAATATCACCCCAAAAAGGGGGTTTCAAAGTTAGTATCATCATCATCATAATTTCAGCCAACAGACGTCCACTGCTGGACATAGGCTTCCACCAATGTTCTCCACACAGATCGATCCTATGCCGCCCGCATCCAATTAATTCCCGCGATCTTCACCAGATGACAATCTTGTGGGGGGCCTGCCACGGCTGCAACTTCCTGTACGTGGCCTCCACTCGAGGACCCTTCCGCCCCAACGGCCGTCTTTTCTCCTCGCTATGTGCCCTGCCCATTGCCACTTGAGGCATGCAATCCTTTCGGCTATGTCTGTAACCTTAGTTCTCGATCATCATTTCTGATATGATCACGTAAGGAGAAAGTGAGTTTGAAATTTGCAAATTCATATTTGTTTAAATCACCATCATAAATTGAACGAATGTTTCAAAGTAGTTTTCATTCTTTTTTTCGAAATATATGTTTTTTTTAATTCTAATGTAATTCCACGGACACTGGTTCCGTGCCTTTATTGTGCTCGTTTTTTAGTGTTATAGAATAAACACGTTTCAACAGCAACTGTTTTTTTAATGACATGTAAAAAAGAAGAACAAGTACAAAATATAAAGGCAGTAGAAAAGAGTTTGAATATATATACTATTTATTATAACTGTTGCCGATCACCAACATGGCCCCCCACGGTGTGAACACCAGGTAGACTTAGGAGGTGATCAGCAACGCCAGCTTTCTAACCGGGCGGCGCAGGACACCCCCTTTTGTCGCCACATCTACCACTCTGACGACCCCGTCCTTTCCAGGGAAAGTGCTCACTATTCTGCCCCTTGGCCAGCATCTTCTAGGTAAAGTCCCGTCCACAATGCAAACTAAATCGCCCATCTTTATTGTTCGTGCTCCTTGCGCCGAAGATTGTCGTGGCACCAACGTCGGCAGGTACTCTGAGACGAACCGCTGCCAAAAATGGTCTGCCATTCTCTGAGACCTTCTCCACTGAGCACGGCTGCACAGATCTGAGTCATCGAACTTTTGCGTCTGGATCTCGTTGGAGGTCGTACCGATGAGAAAAGTAAAGGGAGTCAACGCGGTTTCCCAGTCTTGATCCGTGGTCACGTGCGTTAGGGGCCGTGAATTTACCACGGCTTCTGCCTCCGCTAGTAATGTTGCTAATACTTCTTCCCTTGGAGACTTCTCAGCAAGCGTGACTCTGAGAGCGTCCTTCACATTTCTCACCAATCTCTCCCAGCATCCTCCCATGAAAGGGGCCGAAGGCGGGATAAACTTCCAATGAATCTGCCTGGTAGATGCGAACTCGAAAACTTCTGGTAACATTTTGGCGGCGCCAACAAACGATGTTCCGTTGTCAGAATAAAAGCAGGCAGGACAACCTCTTCGAGCGATGAAACGGCGTATCGCCATAATTGCGGAATCAGACGATAGATTTTCCACAATCTCGAGGTGAATTGCTCTGATTGTCAAGCACGTGAAAAGTGCTATCCACCTTTTGGCTGACCGTCGTCCAACGGTCACGTTAATAGGCCCAAAATAATCTAGCCCAACATACGTGAAGGGCCTCTCGTGGTGGGCGGTTCTTGCGTGGGGCAAATCTCCGACGGGTGGTGTGATTGGTCTTGCCTTCCGTATTCTGCAATCCTGGCAATGCGCGGCCACTTGCTTGACGGCAAGCCTCAAACCAACGACATAGAATCTTCGTCGCACCTCGTTGACGACTAGTTCGTTATTAGCGTGAACGTATTTGGTGTGGTAGTGAAGAATAAGCAGTCGCGTGATTCTGTGCTTTCCATCCAAAACTATGGGACGGGGCTCTAGGACATCAGAGGAAGAGATTCGGCCGGATAGACGCAGCAAGCCTTCATGATCGAGGAGCACGGACACATTTTTAAGCCTACTGTGACTCGAAATTGGGCGTCCTGCGCTTACGCATGTCAACTCATCTGTAAATGATTCTATTTGAGCTGACTTTAATAAATGAACCTCCGCCAAGTTCAAATCATCTACGGAAAGTAATCTGAAATTCCGGGAACAGCGAAGGGAATCACGTATAGAATTTGGAGGTAAAAGAGACCGAAAAACTTTTGCAGCCTGATGGGCCCGAGCTGTGGCTCTGAGTAAACGTAACCATCTACTGAATCGCCTATAGTCGGCGACTATCGGCGAGAAAGTAGAAGGTTCCGCCGAACTTCCATCAACCAAATTATTTATTAAACCGTAACCGCGCTTCAACTCTTCTACGGCAGAAGGAACGTTAGACAATGGTTCTCTAGGCCATGAATCCTCCGATGATAGAAGGAAAGATGGTCCAGTGAACCACCGAGACTGCGCCGAGAATAAACTAGTGACACGCGTAGCGTCATCCGCAACGTTTAAATCAGTGGGAACATATCGCCAATTTTGAATATCGGTCAAGTCAGAGATTTCTCCTACACGAAAGGACACAAACGGTTTAAACGCGCAGGCGTCGCTTCGCAACCACTTAAGCACCGTTATAGAGTCAGACCAAAAAACTATTTTACTAGGTGGTCTTCTATGGGCGTCGGTAATAT
The DNA here is from genome assembly GCA_019059595.1 of Marasmia exigua. NCBI lineage: Eukaryota > Metazoa > Arthropoda > Insecta > Lepidoptera > Crambidae > Marasmia > Marasmia exigua. Next base: position 4,360,481 of record CM032484.1, on the reverse strand, counting down.
AAACGGCAAACCGAGCTGCGATGACAGCTGCTTGTAGTTCTAAACGCGGAATAGTCGTTGGTTTCAGGGGTGCGAGCCTAGCTTTGCCTCCAATTAGAGCTAGCTTCACTGAGCCGTCAGCAAGAATAAAGCGCCAGTAAGCAGCGCAAGCGTACGCCAACTCACTGGCATCAGCAAACACATGAAGCTGAGCTTCCTTGACAGAGTCTTGCCCTGAATAGCATCGAGGAACGGAATGGCCAACCAGACTCTCCAGCTCCTGAAACCAGGAACTTCCACTTTTGAATAAGGGTCTCAGGCAAAGTAAGATCCCAGTCTAAACCTAACTTCCAAGTACGCTGAAACAGAGCCCGACCCTTTATAATTAGAGGAGTCATAAGGCCTAGGGGGTCATAGACCGACATGAGCAAAGACAAAACTAAACGTTTGGTGTAAGTCTCAGGCAAAGGTGGAACTGATTTCAGGAAACACAACGAGTCTTGTGTAACAAGCCAAGTCAATCCTAAAACTCGCGTCTGAAACGGAGAGGACGGGCCCAAACCCACCTCGGCAGCACCGATGGTGCGGAGGTCGGGTGGAATTAAAGAAAGAGCGTCGTTCTGATTGGACACCCACGAGCGCATTTCAAAACCAGCAGCTTTATGAATGGCAAGGACCTCAGAAGCGAGCAAAGCTGCTTTTTCCACACCATCGAAGCTGCCGAGGAAGTCGTCCATGTAGTGGTCTTCTTTTATGCATCGTGCAGCTTCTGGATGCGATTCCTTAAATTCAGAAGCGTTTTTGTCCTTCAAAAAAAGCGCCGTGCATGGACTCGAGGTGGCTCCAAAAATCATAGACGACATTCGGTATTCCTTAAGGGGCTCGCCCGGATTTTCCCGCCAGAAAAATCGCTGAGCATCGCGATCCTCGGGCCTGATCTTAATTTGAGGGAACATTTCTCTAATGTCACCTGAAACAGCAACGGTACCCTCCCTGAACCGCATGACTATGGCGAGCAAAGGCTGTAATAGATCTGGGCCAGCTAATAACATCGAGTTTAGACTTACGCCGTTACTCTTAGCTGCCGCATCATGGACCACGCGAAGCTTATTTTTTTGTGGGTGGACCACACCAAAATGCGGCAAATACCAGTTAATATGACCTGAAGGAGGACCGGTGCACAACTCTGCATAACCTTTGTCTAACATGCCTTGTACATTTCCCTTGTAAGCAATTGCGTAAGCCTCATCCTTGGCCATTTTCCTCTCCAAGTTCGTAAACCTGGATAAGGCAAGACGCTTACTGTCCGGAACGACCTTGATATCATTCCGCCACAATAGTCCAGTCTCAAAGCGACCACACGGTAATCGCACCGTAGTCTTTTCCAAAATTTCGAGAGCGCGCTTGTCGCTTGGGCTGCAATGAGGCTTCTTCTCGATACCAATGGAGTCAAGCCTGTAGTAAGTTTTGATCAGAGAGTCCAATTTAGCAGTCTCGTCCAGTTCTAAATTATTGATGAACTCTACAGAATTGACTCTATTGGGGATAAAACCGAAAAGAGCCCAGCCCAGCGGAGTTAGAGCGGCTGCTGGTTCCGACCTAGTGCCCTGTCGCACGGACTGGGGCAGCAGAAGATGCCAATTGTCTGTTCCGATAAGACAGGTTGGCTTCGCGTCGTCATATGCCAGGACGTGAGCTAAGTCAGTAAGGTGACCATAACACTTGAGATCGCAGAAGGAAGCAGATTGAGCGCTTAAACCTAAATTGGCAATAGAGCGCGCCCTAATGTCGTAGCTATCGGAGCTATATCGGCCTCTTACCTTAATGACGATATAACTAACATCAGTAACCTTCGATAGCCCTCCGACACAGTTGATCTGCAGTGGGACTCTTGTTTCCTCATCAACCAACAAATCTGACACAGCCTTATCAACCAAAGTAGCCGAACTACCGTCGTCCAAAAGAGCGTAGGTATCTACACTCCCCCTGCTACCCGATAGCGTCACTGGAATGACTTTCAAGAGCGGCTTAACGGCGTCATTAGAAGCGGTGCTACAAGCGTGTGCCATGGTGGTGGAAGGACATGGAGCTGGGTTGACCTGATCATCAGGATTGGTCTTACTACCTTGGTGAGATGGTGATTGGACACCTACTTGGGCTACATCTTCCGACTGAGGTCTATGTAAAAGAGTATTATGCCGCCTATTGAATTGACAACCCTCTACCTCACATCTCTTCTTGCAGCCTTTGTAAAGATGACCACCCTTTCTTAAGCACCTACGACAAACCTGGTTATCAAAAACCCATTTCCAGCGATCCATTAAAGACAGTGATCTGAAGTGTTTACATTCCACAACATCATGGTCGGACTTTGAGCAGAACATGCATTTCACCGAAGGGTTTCGTACCACGGTCGACGAAACTGTATACGGGAAAACTCCTTTGATAGGCTTGTCTGTGGGCTTGACGGATTGACTTTGACTTTTGGCAGGCATTGAATGAATTTTGACAGGTGTCGACTCTGGTAAAATAACATCGAATTTAATTTGTAAATTTGCCTCAGTTTCAATAAAATCAGCCAAAATTTCCAATCTGAACTTACCAGAGTCAACTCTCGTCAATGCAAAGTCTCTCCATCTAGACCTAAGAAGTGGAGTCAACTTACTTAGTATGGAGTTGACGAGCTCCGGAGATGCAAGATACTCCGGCTGCTCTAGCAACCGAATGACCTCCACGCAATTGCGAATGCGGCAGGCAAAGTTGCTTAGCTCCCGCGGCGACTCATTTGCACCTAGTCTCGGGAGGGCTCTCACCACTGAGAGCTGATGTAAAATGATGACCTGGGGTTGGGCAAACCTAGATTCAAGCGTCTTCATGATCTGCTCTGGATCATCCGCAACCACCAGACGGATAGCAACAGCTTCCCTAGCTTCTCCTCTCACCGCGGCGCTAAGCCTGGCAACATTCTCGCTAGGGGAAAAATGCGCCTTAGACTGGTCAAACGATTTCTTAAAAAGGAACCAGTCAGAGACACAACCATCAAAATTAACAAGGTCACAAACCTTTATAGGCTTCTTCCCCATGCCCGTGATTGCGTTGGCCAGCTGCATGAGGGAAGTACCTAAACCAATGCTATGGTTTTTATTTATGTTGCAATTACAATTTTCGTTGGACTGTGTGCCTAAATGTATTGCATGTGTGTGTGAAAGTTCAGCCGGCTCAACATAGGGGTGCACACCCGTAGGTACCACACAGGCATGGGGATCAGGCAGCGTGGACGCACCCGCTGTGGCTGGGCACGTCGGAGTGTAGTTAAAAACTGGGCGCGGTGGCGCAGCTAACGGCAAAACACGCGGAGCACTGGCCGGGACAGGGCGCTCCGACACACAGCCGGGGACCGGGCGCTTCTCTGCGTCATCCCCGAGGGCCGTGGCGGATGCCGACCTCGGCATGATCCGCGGCTCAACGTTATGGTATTTAGTTATAACTTCCTCCCTGCTGACAAAAGAATGCGCTTTATCCACTGTTTTGCTAGACTGAGTGAGCCAATTTTCAACTAATTGCTGAGATGAACAAGATTTATGGGAGCCGCCCTGCGTCGAGGCGCGGATGGCTGCCAATTCGGCTTCCAATTCTAGCTCCGCGACTGCGCGTTCACGTTTGGCCTCAGCATCAGCGAGGCGTCGAGCACTTCTGACACCATATAGAATAAACACGTTTCAACAGCAACTGTTTTTTAATGACATGTAAAAAAGAAGAACAAGTACAAAATATAAAGGCAGTAGAAAAGAGTTTGAATATATATACTATTTATTATAACTGTTGCCGATCACCAACAAGTGTTACAAATTATTTTTGAAATTTGCTCCGCGATAAAATTAAACTAAATTAAATTACAATAACAATCTTAAGTTTAGGCAGTCATGCATGGTTAATGTTAGTAAGATGTATAAAATGTACTATCATTATTTTATTTTTGGGGTAGGGGGTTTGGTGATTTTATGTAGTTAAGAACCGCAGAGGGGGGGGGGGTTCTGGGGTATGTTAGTAATTTATCTTTTATTTGCAAGCTTGTCCCTAACCGCGTTATCGCTCCGGCGGATCGCCATTTTGTGGTTCGAAATAAATAAATAAATAATTTACAACATCACATACATTGACCTGACTCCGAGATAGGTAGCTCAAGCACCTGTGTTACGGATATCAGAATTAACAGTGAGATTACAAATATATACATATAATACTTTTCTTTTGTAAATGCATACTTATAATACATAGAAAACATCCAAACCAATACAAACAGACCCGTTCATGCACACAAATGTTTGTACTGTGCAGGGATCGAACCCGCAACCCTTGGACCAAAGGCAGCGTTCACTACCACTGTACCAAACGGGTCGTCAAATAATAATTGAAATATATGTTTAAGTGTTTTTAAACGTCAAAACTGCTTAAGGTGACGGGTAGGGCCGTCACCATAATAGCTAACAAAAATTTATTGAACGTTTATGACTAAATCCAAGCCGATACACTGTGTATAGTTCAGAGAACTATAACTTCAAAATGAAATCAAATCAAATCAAACGCTAATTATTAATTACCGTCTCGAGTTATTCATAGAGCGATATTCAAAGTTGTACAATGGAGTAATAACAATCGCTTCGCGTGTTACATTAATTAGTACACGATAAAGCCATTATGTAGGCCGTGGGGTGATTTCACTGCCTAGGGTGAACAAATTAACAATGGTAATGGATGACAGGTATTGTTTATATATTTAATTATATTTTTAATTATATTGTATATACATATTTCCGCACGGCTACGACTTACGGACCTTCAAGAGAGCGTATTCTTTTTTAATTCATGGGCGGCGTCGATTACTTTCCTCCTGACGGTGACTCGTTTGCTCGTTTGTCCGCCTCTAGCATAAAAAAAAAATATTTAATTTTATTTTACGACACTTAATTACTTATTAACTACTGAATAATATAACATATATACCTTTTAAGTGCCAACATTATAATTGCTTTTCTTTATGTTTTTGTTATGTTTTTTATTGATATCTTAATAAATAAATTCTTATTCTTATTATTGTTATTATATAAAAAATTAGAAAAATTGCGAGTCCTGAACTATTTATAAACGTACTATTTTTACATAAAAGCTTTTTTTTTATGACCAAGTAAGAAATGCGTTAAGCATACCCGTCCACCTGGAGGACCTCCTCTGGCGACCAGCCGGCCAGAGGCATGCCAACTAAAACTCCTGGGACTCTCCCTCATCTGCCCTTGAGTGGGTGAGTGTTATGGTACCAGAGCTAGGAGCCTGACACCACGACACCGAACAAGTATACCTACCTTCTTTTTTTTTTGATCACCCAGGAGAAATGCGTTACGCATACCCATCCACCGGGGGGTGGACGCGTTACGTCGGACTCCGACCGACTAAAACTCCTGGACACCCTCTCATCGTCCTTAAGTGAGAAGGCACCGTGATGACGGGAACGAAGCCTTCACGATCCACGACCAAAAGTCTGCGCCCACTAGGAATGGAACCATCATCCATTCGATTTCGAACACCGTCACCGTAGCAACTCGGCCAAGCTGGCTTAAAAAAACCATAGATTGTTTTCGAGCCGGATTCACGAATTCCAATGCGACGCACTCGACCCTCTATGAACGAGCCCGTCTCGAACTTGGACGATTTTTTATGTTATACTGTTGTCTACTGTATACAATAATGTATAAATGAACATCATTTAATTCATTCTTTCTCGATTTGTCTATTCTCTATTAATTTATTCTCGAGAACGAGAAACCCATCTCGGACTAGGCTTAACGGAGAGGTTGTAGGGCCAAGGCTACGCTGGATTCCTACGATCTCCCTTAATATAGTGATGCGTATACACGGCTGGTGTTTAAGAGGGTATGCCTCAAGGCACCATTCTCAGACGGAGAGCCCCACATAACCCACGTCTGCCCCAGCCGACGGGGTACCTACCAATGCACTTCGGGAGGGCCGCATTTCACCAGCGAAACCAAAAAAAAGGTTAAAATAATTTGTTTTTGGTTTATAATATAACTAGTTTACTGGTTATATCATAAACCAAAAATATAGCAATACAATAACATCATGGCGGAAATGGTTGATGACGTATTATTCATTCAGTGACACAGTATTACCAGCCTCAGTCTGATGGTAAGCAAAAAGTCCGCGTTGCAATTCCAACGGACGCGATGTCAAGGGATAATCTCAGTTGGGACTGCCATACTACTTCTTCACGCTTCTTTTGAAGAAATCCATGTCGTAAGTATTATTTGTAAAGAATCTCATTTATAACAAATGGAGAAAAGAGACAATTATTGACGTTCTCATAATACGACATTTCAATGAACTTGAGCCTAAATCAAGAATTCACCCAAGATAATGTTATCTAAGTCAACGGCTGGAATTCCCGATAAGGGAAGCCAAACATTTTCCATCTGGATTTGTTTATTTAAGATAATGAAGTGATGTAGCAAGTCAAGTTTTGAGTTAGACCTACATCACTTTCTTGAAATACCCCAAATTAGGACCGATCCTACATCATTCGTTTTTTTTGTGATAGGTCGCAGACCAGCAGACGGATCGCCTGATGGTAAGCGATTAGTGGACACCCCTGTCCTCCGGTACCCTCAGTCACGCAGCCAAACACAGCACAGCTGCTTCACGCCGGTTTTCTGTGAAGCCGTGGTATCGCTCCGTTAACCGGCTCATTCATACCAAAGCATGGCTCTCCCAGGTTCCTTAATTTATTTATTTATTATTCAGACACCTTACAAGCTAACAGAAATTAATCCAAAAGGCAGTATAAGGTTAGGATACATTATTACATTGCATTCATGTTCATTAGTCACTCACGGATAATTTACAATATAAAAGCAGAAGAATACAATCCTTGTCAAATTAATTACAACTACTAGATAATATCAATATAAATAGCCCAAATTGTCAGTATCTGAGTCAAAAGAAGCAAATTAAAATACACAATAGAACAGTAAAATCAAATAAATAAAATATAATTAATTTAGTTTTTTTTTAATATAATGTCAATAGTGTTAATAGATCTATAGACAGATTTTATAGCTTAATATTCATTCTTATGTGAAAGCCATTTCTACCAAATAAGGCATGTGGTAGCATCAAACGAATGTTTGTCCACAGAGAGGGTTCCTTTTTTCCATTTGAGGCCCAGCACTCTAAAAGTTAAGTACACCATTCAAATTTATGATATCAGCGTATGGCTTCAAGATTTTTTTTTATTTTAGCATATGGATTAAAGTTTCAATGACGCACGAAAGAGTCAAAAACCAATCGAAGTAGGTTAAGGTAGCTCTCTGACCTCAAAACACACGAATCAAAGCTTAGGTATCTTAACTTCATAATTTAAGGGTGCCAGGAAAACTGAAAGCCATTAGAGATTCGATTTCGATTCGATGACAAACGATCATTCGACTAGGCAAAACTCAAATTGAGTCGCCTCTCTAAGATAATGGAAATGAAAATATCTCCACGTTTTCATGGCTGGCTGTTTTATCTTAGGCGGAAGAAAGTGGGTTTAATCCCGGGCGTGCGGTTTCGAAAATGGACTTTGTAAATTAGCTCTGGTGTATTGGGTAACTTTACAAGTAATGAAATATTCAGTTTATAATCATAATCTTTACTAGTCTATATTCTGTAATATTTAGTGCCGATTACATTAATCTTAATCCGATACGTCCGTGAATAGCGCTGTCATTCAAAACAAATTTAGAAAGAAAAGAATAGAAAAGAAAAGAAAAGTAAAGACAAGAACCGAAAAGAAAAGAAAAGAAAAGAAAGGAAAAGGAAAAAGACAAAAAGAAAAAAAAGAAAGGAAAAAAAAAGAAAATAAAAGAAAAGAAAATAATAAAAATATAAAAATATTTATTTGGTAAAATGACTGCAGATAGATGACACACTGATCCGAATCACAAATGCTCGCTCCGAATGTATCATTCGGCTCATTCGGAACTCAAGATAGGTCAACTCGCTCACTGTTCTACTGACACAAATGACTAAAAAGTTATGAATGTAAAAGTATGAATGTACTTAGTTTGTGGGCAAATCCCACATGCAGCTGCAAAAGTAAAGTATCAGCCTAGTACAACTGTCCCACTGCAGGGCAAAGGCCTCCATCATAGAAATCAAGTCATCGCTACTATGATGGGATAAGGCTTAATCGCCACGCTTGCTGAATGCGGATTCATCATCATCATCAGCAACCCACACTCGTCCACTGCTGGACATAGGTCTCCCCTAATGCACGCCACTGCTCCCGATTTTCGGCCACTCTCATCCAGCCCACAATGCGGATTGGTGATCACAAACCCGAGCTATGTTCGAAAAATTCGAAACATGCTTTTTGCTGGACCCAGGAATTGAACCCAGGACCCCGAGATCACGACTCGGTACTTGAACCACTAGACCAACAGGACGTTACCTCCCTCTGACAGCTGCAACGCTTATAGGTAATCAAAAAGAAAAAAAAAACAAGAAAGAAGAAAAAAGGAAAAAAAAAAGAAAAAATACACGAAACGCTAACGCGATATAATCGACACCTAGCGCCATCTATTCATATATAAAGTGGAACTAAAGTCCCGGAACGAAGTGAAAAGTGGGCCACTGGGTGCATATTATTTCATTATTGGCTTGTGTACCACCAAGAATATTTACATATTGTATTCCAAATCCAAATAGTTCAAATTCGTAGATAAAATGTTAATTAAGTTTAAAAATCAAACAAATAAAAAGTCGATAAGTTTTGTAAAAAAAATATTCTCAACTAGCGGCCGCCCGCGACTTCGTCCGCGTGGAAAAGTAACTTTTTACCCCCCTTTCGACCCCTTACAACCCCCTTTTCGCAATAAAAAGTAGCCTATGTTCTTTCTCAGGGTCTAGATTATCTGTATACCAAATTTCATTTAAATCCGTTGAGTAGTTTTGGCGTGAAAGAGTAACAGACAGACAGACAGACAGACAGACAGAGTTACTTTCGCATTTATAATATTAGTAAGGATTCTCAAAAATATCGGTTAGGTTTAAAAGAAGCGTCTCACTTTTAATCTCAATATAGATCTGTCCTATTCACCTTCACATACTGAATGGACTATAAGTCGAAGTAACTTTGCGGTCTATTGTTTTAAACATTCATGGTCACTAACATTAGAATAGTTATTTACGAGATTTCTACCATGTACCTTATTTTTGAGTTTCCGATATTTCGGCACTGTTGCAAGCGCCATGGTCACGGAGTAACTGAAGTTTTTGCGGGTAAGATGTTACTGGCGGACAAAACGGTCTACCCTCCTTCGCAGTCTTTTACTACGCGCACCTGCGGTACCACTTTTCACTAACTCACTATTTTCTCGCACCTGTTCTCGACACACAACACTCACAGTATCTGGCCGCGACATGACACTTTGTTTAGTTTTACGGTTATTACATTTTCGAATCACTGGATTCCAGACATTATATTATTATTATTAGACAGACAGAGATATCGAACTCAAAAATAAGGTACATGGTAGAAATCGCGTAAATAACTATTCTAACTCTGCGGTCAGCAATCTTACAGTGATAGATGCATCCGTCTACGTCAGACTTCACACTTCACTTGTACTCCACATTCTATTTAAGAGGCAGTGTTTTTCTTAGCAGAGATTCATTTGATAAATTCTGTTATTTTTTCTCTTTCCACTAATGTAACGAGAGAATCAATATATCGAGTATGGTATAGCTACTACTACGACCTATTCAGATGAGCCGTTTGGATCAGTGGTAGTGAACGCTGGCTCTGCAAAGGTTGCGTGTTCGATCCCCGCACAGTACAAACATTTATGTGCATGAACATATCTGTTTGAATTGGTCTGGGAGTTCAAAGTATATATTTACAAAATAAAAGTATTATGTTTATAAAGCTTTGATCCGCTGTTGGTTCTAGTATCCGTAACACAGGTGCTTGAGCTACCTATCTCGGAGTTAGATCATTGTATGTGATATTATGAAATATTTTTATTTATTTATATGTATATATTTGTAATCCCACTGTTGAATCTGATATCCGTAACACAGGTGCTTGAGCTACTTATATCGGAGTCATATAAATTTTTGGACGTTGTGAAATATTTATTTATTTAATTTATCTATTAAAGCTGATGTCACTTCAGCGGATAGGAACCACGACTTCCGTGCTTTTTTATGAGATAGATAGATAGATATACTTTATTTCACAAAAAAAACACAACTTAAAAAAAACTAGGCATTAGAGAAACTTAATTGTACAATTTCGGCGGTCTTATCGCTGGAAGCGATTACTACCAGACAACCTTCAGGCAAAGGATGGTGGTGCAATATTGAAAAGGGAAATAAAAGTGAACTGAAGTGAAGTGATAGGTGGCAGACGAGCAGACGGATCGCCTTATGGCAAGTGATTGCCGCCGCCCATAGACACCCGCGACTCCAGTGGAGTCACAAGTGCGCTGCCAACCTCTAAACCCCTCCTTCCCCGGGATTGGGCCTCCGGTTCCCTCACCCACGCAGCGAAACAGCACAGTGCTGCTTCACGCTGGTTTTCTGTAAGGCCGTGGTATCACTCCGGTCGAGCAAGCCCATTCATGCCGAAGCGTGATTCTCCCACGGTCTCTATCTCTATTTAGTACACTTAAATCTTTATTGCATCCATACTGTACAGAATGTGGTTAATGTTAACAAAATAGCAGCTGAAAGTCCGTACCCAAAGGGAAAACCGGACCCTAATACCAAAGATATATTGTGCTATTACTGAGACTTTGCTTACCGTCTGGCCCATTCATGAGGAAGTGTGGCTCTTCCACGGTCCCATAGTGGGAGAGCCACGCTTCCGATGACCTCCCATGCTGAAGGTCGTAGGTACAAATTCGAGCAATTTCATAGATCTGGATTTTCCAAATGTATGTGCGTACGACGACCCATTTGGAACAGTGGTAGTGAACGCTGCCTTTGGTCCAAGGGTTGCGGGTTCGATTCACGCACAGTACAAACATTTGTGTGCATGAACATGTTTGTTTTTATTGGTCTGGGTGTTTGTGTGTATTATAAGTATGTATTTACAAAAGAAACGTATTATATGTATATATTTGTAATTCCGCTGTTGATTCTGTTATCCGTAACACAGGTGCTTGAGCTACCTATCTCAGAGTCGGATCAATGTATCATCGTCAGCCCATTTAAGTCCCTACTGCTGGGGCACGGGCCTCCCTCCATCACATGAGGGGTAATTGCCGTACTCACCACGCTTGGCAGACGGGTTGGCGAGGGTTTTGATATAACCCTTTGTAAATAACAAAAATGAAAGGGTATCCGAATATACAAGCCGGGCGTAGCAGACGACGCCGTGCACCTGCAGTCTGCTTGTGACCACGACCGTTGTAACGCGGTTGAAACGTCAAGCTGTGAGTATATGCTACTACGAGTATGTACTTACAATAATAATAACCGCGTTTTGTCCATGTACATTAATTATTTGTATAATGCAACGCGAAAGTTTAAAATCTTATATCAGATGGGAATTCTGGATCATGAATCTAAAAATATGTTGTTCAAAAATAATATTAGTAATCTCGTTACAAACTATTTTATCATACTTTACGATGATTGATTATAATTCTATGCGTTGCCGACTATCGGCGACCGTCGTCTGCCGTTGTCGTTGACAAATTGTCGCTCGCCTGCAAGCTGCTTTACATCTCCACTGCGTTACTTTTCGTGATGAATTGAATGAATACAAGATGCTTTCTGTGCGTAAACAATTTAAGGCCCGGTTTACCTCGATAAAGTCTCCCAACTTAGCGGACGCCGTGAGGATCTATGATCACTTTAAAGAACTTTTGGGCTATAGCGGGTCGAATAACTGAATGAACAATGGCGAACCCTCATGTAACATTTTTGTTAGTTATATTTTTCATGCGTCTTGGTATGAAAAATATGCTATAATATACATCTACAGTTCCTCAACAGATTGCCGTGATGTACTCGATTTTATTAGGTCTGAAAATAAAATTATTTCAGTTTGAAGTTTTTGAGGTTATGTCTGAACAAATAATATTTAATTGAACAAAAGACCAAATATTTACAGTATTTTATATCCAATTATCTACAGATAGGCACTTTAAACAATTTTAGCCAGCGGTTTCTTTTGACCAGGGGATATCACTTGTGAAGCCTAAAAATCCGCTCCACACTTAGTCCGTGTATTGCGCGCGAAGAAGTAGCGAGCGAACACGAAGTGTGGAGCGGATTCGTAAGTCAATTTCGTAACGACATTTTAAGACGCGAGTTAAATACAAGTATTTCGCCATTGCTTTTTAATTAGTATAGTTCTGTTGTTGTCTGCTTAATTATTTAATTAAAGACAGGTCTGTATCATTATAATTTTCAGGAATGCTTGAGCAACCAGATTTAGTCTGGTATCTCTGGTAAGCAGAGATAATGAGTCTATGGTAGCTCCATAGACCAATGGAAGGCTATGTGATAGATGGCAGACGAGTAGACGGATCGCCTGATGGTAAGTAATAGTTGCCGCCCATATACATTCGTGATACCAGTGGAGTCACAAGTGCGCTACCAACCTTTTAACCCCCCCTTTTCCCCCGGAATGGTAAATAAATACTTATAAATAAAATCCCCTTGCGTTGGGACCTCCTGGACTAAGCCAGGGGGGTCATGACCCCAATGAGCAACCTATGAAATCGGTTAGAGGATATCTGATAAAACTTTAGCTATATCTGTTAGTTTTACCTTTATGTTACAGCACTATTGTATTGTTGGAGTGATCTGATCAACTAAAACTGTACGAGTAGCCCTAATTAATCTAGATAATAGTTGTTATTAATTAATCTCATGCTAAGTGAATGTTAAGTTCTTTGTGAGATAAATAAAGTTCTTATCCCACATTATTATTATTATATCATCATCATCATCATCATCATCAGCAACCCACACTCGTCCACTGCTGGACACAGGTCTCCCCTAATGCACGCCACTGCTCCCGATTTTCGGCCACTCTCATCCAGCCCACACCAGCCAGCCTTCAAATGTCATCATCCCATCTTGTCGCAGGGCGTCCTACACTACGCTTATCGAGTCGCGGTCTCCACTCAAGGACTTTACGGCTCCAACGGCTGTCAGTTCTGCGGCTAATATGACCAGCCCACTGCCACTTCAGTTTGCTAATTCGGTGGGCTATGTCGGTGACTCTGGTTCTCTGTCGGATTACATCATTTCTGATGCGTTCCTTCAGAGATACTACGAGCATAGCCCTTAGCATAGCTCTTTGAGCGACTTTGAACCAGTGAACTAGTGCAGCCGTGAGTCATCGTCATCGTCAGCCCATATAAGTCCCCACAGCTGGGGCACGGGCCTCCCTCAATCACATGAGGGGTAATTGCCATACTCACCACGCTTGGTAGACGGGTTGGCGAGGGTTTTGGTATAAATGCAGAGTTTTCCTTCTCTGGGTGCTGATGATCATGCCAGCAACTTTACCTTAGTCGCCTTTTACGACACCTCGGTAAGAGTGAGGGTGGCCTATTCTACTCTGCCGAGGACCACACGGCTCAACCCACATTTTTATATAATTATCCTCTAAATACTACCCGCAGATGACATTGCCATCTGTAAAGTCTCTTTTTATTTTAAAATTGTAGTTATTGTATTGGCAATTATTTTGTGGAGTCATTAGTTCCATTGAAAGCCCCAAACAATTGCTCAAAATAAAATCTTTCAAGATATTTTCTTTCATATCTTTTAATGAAACCGCTTCGGTTTCTTTTATATCGGTTGCCAATAAACTTGAAAGCTAATTGCTACTAAAACTAGAAAATGAATTGGTATTTTCTTTTATAAATTGTCCCACTGCAGGGCAAAGGCCTCCATCAAATCAAGTTATCGCCACATACTATGATAACACAGGTGCTTGAATACCTATCTCGGAGTGAGATCAATGCATGTGATGTTGTGAAATATTTATTTATGATGGGATTAGGCATAATCACCACGTTTGCCAAATACGGATTGGTGATCACAAACCCGAGCTATAATCGAAAAAAAAATTTTTCTGCGAAAATCATATTTTTAACACATTCTACACCTCAAATAACATTTTATAACAGTACACTCGAGAAAAGGTTTTACCGAAGTCGGCGCCCAATACTTTCTTGTAATTTAACACAACATGCAATTATTCAACAGGGATTAGGCGCCGACTTCGGTAAAACCTTTTCTCGAGTGTACTGTTATAAAAAGTTATTTGAATAATTATATACCTACATGTCAATTTCCGACGTCACACGGTAAATTAATAACTAAAAGTTATCCATTCGTAAAATTTTATATGGTTCGACCAATCACAGAAACTTTTTTAAATATACGAATCTTTAAAATACGTAAAATAACACACTGCTCTCTGATTGGTCAATGTTCATAATGGCAATGCCAATCAGATCGCGCGTAGCGTCCGGATATTGCTTACTTATTATTTTACGAGTAAGTTCAGTCAGTTTATCAATGTACGAAAATATGGACGTAAAATAATATAATTTATCTCCCGTTTAGAATCCTAGAAAAGTTTATAAACTTCCTAGTAAATTGATAAACTTACGGATCTTGTTATTTTCCGGTGACATATACACTGGATAATCAAAACCAAGAGGCATGCTAACAGTGGCCATAGATATTCGGGAAATAAATGTTAACTCTTTCTCTCTCATCCAGGAAAAAAACGAGCTTCTCTTTTATATTGCAGGACGGCTTACAACCGATATTTTGCAAACATGAATGTAAAGTCTAAATTATAAAGTTAGAAATCCAATCTCCTTGCATAAATGGCTTTAACTCCAATTTAACGGATTGGATTAGAGGTGCGTCTCCACAATGTTGAGACAGGGGGCCAATTTAGAAAAGAGGTACGTTGACGTTTTCAATTAAACTTGGAGATTGTCTCCTGACTTTGTTTATGTCGCAGTCGGATTCAATAATCCGCCGTATTACATTACGGCTAGCTGTTATCATTTTCGACGCATTTCAAAACAGGGCCGTTTTGATATGCGTTGGTTCAACGATTAGCATTGTTGTTTATATGTGTTTTATTATCATTCTTCAATAAGGCTCTGAAACTCGGTTCTTTGTCGATAGTTATTTTACTGCTCCATATTGAAAATAATAGAAATTCTTTGGTTGCACCTAATGATTGTTTCTTAAACAACGATATATGATACGTTTTCTTTGTTTAATTCACGCATTTTTTCTATCCATCGCCATTTTTGTTGTTTTGTCAAGCGGCGCCCCGAGTGTCAAGAATCGGAACTAAAATTGTTAAAATGGCGGATAATCTCTCTCGCTTTATTACATTATGGCTAGTCGTGTTTAATAACGTTTAACGCTGAATACATTCAGGCCGTTATTTTTTCAGGCGTATTCAATCCGGCTAATTTTTGAACCGCCGCATTTCAAAACGACTTGTTTTTGATAACAGCTAGTTAGTAGTCGTAACCAGTAACTCCCGAGACGCTGTAACTGCAATAAGTGAAGTCACTTAGCGCGAGCCGCATCAGCACATGAAAATTCTACAATCGTCAACCACTTTGTCAAGAGTGGAAGACTAATAATGATATCCGCAGGAGGACTAAGGTCACAGACATAAAGGATTGCCTCGAGTGGAATTGGGCAGGGCACATAGCGAGGAGAACAGGCGGCCGTTAGGGCGGAAAGGTCCTCGAGTGGAGGCCATGTACAGGAAGTCGCAGGAGTGGCAGGCCTCCTACAAGGTGGACGGACGATCTGGTGAAAATCGCGGGAATCCATTGGATGCGGGCCGCACAGGACCGATCTGTGTGGAAAACATTGGGGAGGCCTATGTCCAGCAGTGGAATTCTCTTGGCTGAAATGATTCTGCTTATCATGATGGGTAAAATAGAGGGGAGGCCACTCGTTGGAAGGAGGAAAAACTCGTAGCTATGAAATATAATGGTGTGGACCGGTATCGCGTCTGTGAAGCGATTGTTTCGTCTCGCAATGAATAGAGAGGATTTTAATAAGATTTTTTTTTATTAGGCACCTGAAACCTATACAATACAGTGTTACAATGTAGAATACAATTCAAACAGTACAGTACGAACATAGTTCAATACAGTAAACAGTAGGCACTTATAGGCCTCCGCTCATCGTAATGTCGAAGGTATGCAGGGCGCGACACCTCGCTGATCTTCCGCGGATGCCTTAAAGACAGTGGTGTTTTGGAAATATGATGGCCTTCAGAACTAAAGAGGCATCTAAACAAGAAGAAATCCAAATAGCGGAGCTATTGGACCGAATACCCGTTGATTTATTAATAATATTATTGTGTTTGGTATAGCAATTCTTTGCAATTTATTCTTAAGTAAATAATACACTTAAAAAGGAAGGAAGGTTGTGGGTTCGAGTCCCACCTGAGCCCTACCTGAGCCCTACGGTGAATTTTTTAAGTGTATTATTTACTTAAGAATAAATTGCAAAGAATTGCTATACCAATCACAATAATATTCGTTTAGCAGTTTCATCTTAACTGGTGGTCAAATATTTATAACAATGTTTCCACTGGATATTGTAAAGTATACCTACAATATTGATGAGACTATCGTCGGCTCATGACAATTCAAGCACTTACAAAAATTCGTCGCCTTAGCAAGGGGTTCGGATAGCATAAAGGGTTAGTGCAGCCACCCGGACTGTGGAAGGTTGTGGGTTCGAGTCCCACCTGAGCCCTACGGTGAATTTTTTAAGTGTATTATTTACTTATTAATAATATCCTCCAACCAATTATGGGTACGGGGGCTAATCTCAACGATCAGCCACGTACGCAGGATATATTATAGTGCTCAATTGTATGCGCAAACACAAGTGTATTCTCTATTTTCTTGCCTTCATATTCCAACGGGGCACTAGTAGACGCGACCGGAGAGGGATTGGGCGCAGGACCAGAGTGTCTAATTCAAAGAAGACGTTACGACCGAATCGGAGTTTCCCTCTCTTTCAGACGCGCAGTGTGTTTCCTTTGCTTGGATGCTACAGGTATATTCTCGTTCGTTACTGGACCAAGCCACCAGGTACAAGACTGCTAAATTCCAGACTCTTGTCTCCAGATCCCCCCACCCCCATCTCCCTCTTTTCCGTAGCAAATTATGAGCCGCTGTAGCAAATGACGAGACGATCTCTCCATCCAGTGAAAATCCATTAAAATACTCTATACAAAAAGTTTTGATACTTTTTCCAAGTTCCTAAATATGTTTTCACGCCTATTTTTAAGAACCTTTGAGAAAGTAAATGAGGGAACCAGGCCAGGAAACTAATACACGTTTCCTTTGCAATGGTTGAGCGGGTCCTTTCGGGTGCACGAAGTCTATTTCGTTTAATCGGTGATTGGGGCTCCGTTTGAAAAGACGGACAAATCGAATTTCGAGTAATAGAGCGACATTTCACGGAAAAATAATTTCTCTTAATTCTTTTTAGGGTTCCGTACCCAAATGGCAAAAAACCGGAGCCCACAAAGATTCGTTATGTCTGTCCGTCTGTCACAGGCACTTTTTTCCGAAACTATAAGAACTATTTTTTTTTTGGATTTTGGTATATAGATGTATTTTGTTAACCGCATTAGGATTTTTACACAAAATGGGAAAAAAACATTTTTGGGAGTCGTACTTAGAACTGAAACTCTTTTTTTTTTAACACTGCTGCTTCACGCCCGTTTTCTGCGAGGCCGTGGTATCACTCCGGTCGAGCCGGCCCATTCATGCCGAAGCGTGGCTCTCCCACGGTCAATAATCCACTTCATACATAAAATAAAATATAATTAGGAATAATAAAAATAGTAATTTATATGATATGTGGTAAACGAGCAGACGATTCACCTGATAGTAAGTGATTGCGTGACTGACTGAACTATCAACGCAGGGCTTAAACTATAAGGGTAATAAACCTGACATGTTGCACAGGGATTCCTTTTATAGCGTAGGGGAGCACTAAGTAAGAACTTTGGAAATATCACCCCAAAAAGGGGGTTTCAAAGTTAGTATCATCATCATCATAATTTCAGCCAACAGACGTCCACTGCTGGACATAGGCTTCCACCAATGTTCTCCACACAGATCGATCCTATGCCGCCCGCATCCAATTAACTCCCGCGATCTTCACCAGATTGTCGGTCCACCTTGTGGGGGGCCTGCCACGGCTGCAACTTCCTGTACGTGGCCTCCACTCGAGGACCCTTCCGCTCCAACGGCCGTCTGTTCTCCTCGCTATATGCCCTGCCCATTGCCACTTGAGGCATGCAATCCTTTCGGCTATGTCTGTGACCTTAGTTCTCCTGCGGATCTCATCATTTCCGATATGATCACGCAAGGAGAAAGTGAGTTTGAAATTTGCAAATTCATAATTGTTGAAATCACCATTATGAATTTGCAAATTGAACGAATGTTTCAAAGCAGTTTTCATTCTTTTTTCGAAATATATGTTTTTTTTTTATTCTAATGTAATTCCACGGACACTGGTTCCGTGCCTTTTTTGTGCTCGTTTTTTTAGTGTTACAAATTATTTTTAAAATTTGCTCCGCGATTATATTAAACTAAATTAAATTACAATAAGAATCTTAAGTTTAGGCAGTCATGCATGGTTAATGTTAGTAAGATGTATAAAATGTACTGTCATAATTTTATTATTTTTTTGGGGTAGGGGGTTTGGTGATTTTATGTAGTTAAAGACCTCAGAGGGGGGTTCTGGGGTATGTTAGTAATTTATCTTTTATTTGCAAGCTTGACCCTAACCGCGTTATCGCCCTGGCGTATCGCCATTTTGAGGTTCGAAATATATGTGTTTTTAAACGTCAAAACTGCTTAAGGTGACGGGACGTCACCACAATAGCTAACAAAAATTTATTGAACGTTTATGAATAAATCCAAAGCCGATACACTGTGTATAGTTCAGAGAACTATAACTTCAAAATGAAATCAAATCAAATCAAACGCTAATTATTAATTACCGTCTCGAGTTATTCATAGAGCGATATTCAAAGTTGTACAATGGAGTAATAACAATCGCTTCGCGTGTTACATTAATTAGTACACGATAAAGCCATTATGTAGGCCGTGGGGTGATTTCACTGCCTAGGGTGAACCAATTAACAATGGTAATGGATGACAGGTATTGTTTATATATTTAATTATATTTTTAATTATATTGTATAAATATATTTCCAGACGGCTACGATTTACGGACCTTCAAGAGAGCGTACTCTTTTTTAATTCATGGGCGGCGTCGATTACTTTCCTCGTGACGGTGACTCGCTTGCTCGTTTGTCCGCCTCTAGCATTTTTTTTTTTACGACAATTAATTACTTATTAACTACTGAATAATATAACATAATAAAAAAATAGAAAAAATGCGAGTCCTGAACTATTTATAAACGTACTATTTTTACATATAAGCTTTTTTTTTATGACCAAGTAAGAAATGCGTTAAGCATACCCGTCCACCTGGAGGACCTCCTCTGGCGACGGCTTCTCCTAACGAGAAGCCGGCCAGAGGCATGCCAACTAAAACTCCTGGGACTCTCCCTCATCTGCCCTTGAGTGGGTGAGTGTTATGGTACCAGAGCTAGGAGCCTGACACCACGACACCAAATAAGTATACCTACCTTCTTTTTTTTTGATCACCTAGGAGAATTGCGTTACGCATACCCATCCACCGGGGGGTGGACGCGTTATGTCGGACTCCGACCGACTAAAACTCCTGGACACCCTCTCATCGTCCTTAAGTGAGAAGGCACCGTGATGACGGGAACGAAGCCTTCACGATCCACGACCAAAAGTCTGCGCCCACTAGGAATGGAACCATCATCCATTCGATTCCTATGAACGAGCCCGTCTCGAACTTGGACGATTTTTTATGTTATTCTGTTGTCTACTGTATACAATAATGTATAAATGAACATCATTTAATTTTTTTTTTATAATAATTCTCACAACATCTCATACGTTGACCTGATTCCGTACTAAGTAGCTTAAGCACTTGTGTTACAGATATCAGACAACAGAGGAACACAAATATATACTTAAATACATATATTACACCCAGACACCGAACAAATACAAGTGTTCATCGCACGAATGTTTGTCCAGGGTGGGGATCGAACCCACGATCTTTGGCGTAAGAGACAGGGTCACTACCAATTGCGCCATCCGGTCAGTCAAATCAATTCT
Organism: Marasmia exigua; assembly: GCA_019059595.1. Lineage (NCBI taxonomy): Eukaryota > Metazoa > Arthropoda > Insecta > Lepidoptera > Crambidae > Marasmia > Marasmia exigua. Next base: position 4,340,175 of record CM032484.1, on the reverse strand, counting down.
TTCTCGATTTGTCTATTCTCTATTAATTTATTCTCGGTGTTCGGTCGGACGAGAACGAGAAACCCACGTCGGACTAGCCTTAACGTTGGTTAAAATAATTTCCACCGGGGAGGTTGTGGAGCCAAGGCTACGCTGGATTCCTACGATCTCCCTTAATATAGTGATACGTATGTACGGCTGGTGTTTTAGAGGGTGGAATACCCTCAAGGCACCATTCTCAGACGGAGAGCCCCACATAACCCACGTCTGCCCCAGCCGACGGGGTATGCATATGCATGCCATTTGGCATGGTCCTACCTACCAATGCACTTCGGGAGGACCGCATTTTACCAGCGAAACCAAAAAAAAAAAGTTAAAATAATTTGTTTTTGGTTTATAATATAGCTAGTTTACTGGTTATATCATAAACCAAAAATATAGCAATACAATAACATCATGGCGGAAATGGTTGATGACGTATTATTCACTCAGTGACACAGTATTACCAGCCTCAGTCTGATGGTAAGCAAAAAGCCCGCGTTGCAATTACAACGGACGCGATGTCAAGGCATAATCTCAGTTGGGACTGCCATACTGCTTCTTCACGCTTCTTTTGAAGAAATCCATGTCATAAGTATTATTTGTAAAGAAACTCATTTATTACAAATGGATAAAAAAAACAATTATTGACGTTCTCATAATACGGCGTTTCAATGAACTTGAGCCTAAATCAAGAAATCTCCCAAGATAATGTTATCTAAGTCAACGGCTGGAAATCCCGATAAGGGAATCCAAACATTTTCCATCTGGATTTGTTTATTTAAGATAATGAAGTGATGTAGCAAGTCAAGTTTTGAGTTAGACCTACATCACTTTCTCGAAATACCCCAAATTAGGACCGATCCTACATCATTCCTTTTTTTTGTGATAGGTCGCAGACCAGCAGACGGATCGCCTGATGGTAAGCGATTAGTGGACACCCCTTTTCCCCCGGATTGGGCCTCCGGTACCCTCAGTCACGCAGCGAAACACAGCACAGCTGCTTCACGCCGGTTTTCTGTGAAGCCGTGGTATCACTCCGTTAACCGGCCAAAGCGTGGCTCTCCCAGGTTCCTTAATAGATCTGTAGACAGATTTATAGCTTAATATTCATTCTTATGTGAAAGCCATTTCTACCAAATAAGGCATGTGGTAGCATCAAACGAATGTTTGTCCACAGAGAGGGTTCCTTTTTTTCCATTTGAGGCCCAGCACCCTAAAAGTTAAGTACACCATTCAAATTTATGATTATCAGCGTATGGCTTCAAGATTTTTTTTATTTTAGCGTATGGATTAAAGTTTTCAATGAGTCAAAAACCAATCGAAGTAGGTTAAGGTAGCTCTCTGACCTCAAAACACACGAATCAAAGCTTAGGTATCTTAACTTCATAATTTAAGGGTGCCAGGAAAACTGAAAGACATTAGAGATTCGATTTCGATTCGATGACAAACGATCATTCGACTAGGCAAAACTCAAATTGAGTCGCCTCTCTAAGATAATGGAAATGAAAATATCTCCACGTTTTCATGGCTGGCTGTTTTATCTTAGGCGGAAGAAAGTGGGTTTAATCCCGGGCGTGCGGTTTCGAAAATGGACTTTGTAAATTAGCTCTGGTGTATTGGGTAACTTTACAAGTAATGAAATATTCAGTTTATAATCATAATCTTTACTAGTCTATATTCTGTAATATTTAGTGCCGATTACATTAATCTTAATCCGATACGTCTCAGCGAATAGCGCTGTCATTCTAAACAAATTTAGAAAGAATATAATATAGAAGAATAGAAAAGAAAAGAAAAGTAAAGACAAGAACCGAAAAGAAAAGAAAGGAAAAGGAAAAAGACAAAAAGAAAAAAAAGAAAGGAAAAAAAAAGAAAATAAAAGAAAAGAAAATAATAAAAATATAAAAATATTTATTTGGTAAAATGACTGCAGATAGATGACACACTGATCCGAATCACAAATGCTCGCTCCGAATGTATCATTCGGCTCATTCGGAACTCAAGATAGGTCAACTCGCTCACTGTTCTACTGACACAAATGACTAAAAAATTATGAATGTAAAAGTATGAATGTACTTAGTTTGTGGGCAAATCCCACATGCAGCTGCAAAAGTAAAGTATCAGCCTAGTACAACTGTCCCACTGCAGGGCAAAGGCCTCCATCATAGAAATCAAGTCATCGCTACTATGATGGGATAAGGCTTAATCGCCACGCTTGCTGAATGCGGATTCATCATCATCATCAGCAACCCACACTCGTCCACTGCTGGACATAGGTCTCCCCTAATGCACGCCACTGCTCTCGATTTTCGGCCACTCTCATCCAGCCCACAATGCGGATTGGTGATCACAAACCCGAGCTATGTTCGAAAAATTTGAAACACGCTTTTGCTCGACTCAGGAATTGAACCCAGGACCCCGAGATCACGACTCGGTACTTGAACCACTAGACCAACAGGACCTCCTCTCTCCTCCCTCTGACAGCTGCAACGCTTATAGGTAATCAAAAAGAAAAAAAAAACACGAAACACTAACGCGATATAATCGACACCTAGCGCCATCTATCCATATATAAAGTGGAACTAAAGTCCCGGAACGAAGTGAAAGGTGGGCCACTGGTAGTATTTATAAAGAGGTAAATTCTATAGACAACGACAAGGTTTGTTTTACCATATAGGGAGCAGACGAGCAGACGGATCACCTGATGGTAAGTGATTACCGCCTCCCATGTAAACCTGTAGTATCCTCCATGAGTATGTATGACTCACAAGTGCTTATTTATCAGAAATGCCGCCTCTGAAACAGTTCCTTAGAGCACTCCCCATGATAGATGCGGTATAGAATGCGGAGTTAATACACTGATTTGACTCCAAGGTAGGTAGCTCAAGCACCTGTGCTACGGATATCAGGAAGGTTCGCCAACACAAGTCCTTTAGAGTTGGAGGCGTGCATAGGCTGCGGTTGTCGAGCCGCACGACGTAACTATAAAACCTTCGACACAAAAAAGTGTGGATAATTCCACCAATGACAAAAACATTTAAAAAGCAATAAATGAAGTTTTCCGTAGTGTGCAGTATTATGCTACTAAAGCTCTTTCATTTGATACCTATATTGAGGCAGTTGGGACAAAAAACAAATAGGCTATTTGTCATTTTCTGACGGCGGCCATCTTGGATTTGAAATATGTCACAATAAATATATTCTGCTACTCAAGCCCTTTTATATGATACGCCTTTATATGATATGATAAGCAATCGCGATACATCCTAGACCTCATCGTCACTTTCGATCAGGTGAGATAGTGGTCAAGCGTTAGCCTACAGTTCATAAAAAAAAACTTCACTATAATACACGAAAAACACCAAATATGCTCACTAAAACTGTTCCGCTGTTGGTCTGATATCTGTAACACAGGTGCTTGAGCTACCTTTCTCGGATTCAGATCAATGTATGTGATGTTGTAAAATATTTATTATTATTTTGATTTATTTAAAACATCAACTATGCACACTAAAATAGTTTTGATTGTGGGAAAGCGTGCTCTCGGTATGAACGGGCCGACTCTAGAGTGAGATCCTAGCCTCACAGAGAACCGGCGTGAAGCAACGCCTGTGCCGTGTTTCGCCTAATGAGTGTAAAAATTATTAACTTTTATGTGTTCTCATCCTTCCAAAGTAAACAAGTATTAATCTATTCGGATTGTTTGCTCATAGGGATTGACACAAACAATCGAAATAAATCAGTAATCGGTATGACAGCCATCTTACCATCGAATCACGATTATTGTCTCGTGCAAAATATGTCCGCATGGATTGCTTAGGGACTAAGAACTAGGGGACTCAGGTGCATCTACCTCCTCGAGTGGCCCTGCTGGTAATCAGTTCTGTCCTAATTCCAACTTCGGTTGGTATTAGGCAGAAACGGTTACCGCAGAGCACGGTTTTTCCTGGGCAATGACGGGTAGTAATTCATTCGTGGATTGCTACCTGTTAGCCGAAGGATGCACACCCGACGGACCGGCCCAGTCGTGTGACCGCGCTGAAGCGCACTTCGCTACAGGACCTACATTGTCGCGCCGAGGGTCTGAGGACCGGCGTCTTCGCGTCGTTCCCTGACGGTGCACTAGGGCCGTGAAAGCGGGTTAAACCATTGCACAGCGGGGTAGCAGGCGCCATTTTTGTCTTCGGACCTGGGGATGCTTTGACGTCGGCATCCCCCTAGAGTGGAGCGTCTCCGGGCGCAGTGGCCGCAAGGCCCACGTTTGGGGACCTGCGCCGCAAGGTCGCAGCCAGCGGATTGCGGTGGTAGGTCGGAGTTGTTTGCGTCGCGGATTTCCCCGGCTCCGCAGCCAGCGGAGTCGGTTATTATGTTGAAAGCCTGCGGGTTTGTCCCTAACTCGCACTGCACTGCAACCAGCAGTGTATGTGCGGGGAGGGGTGCCCGCAGTCCTCCTCTCGGTGGTGCTTGCACTGCATCCAGCAGCGTGGGTGCTACCCGGGAGGTTGAGTGGCTGGCGAGCCTCTTCTCCCCGACCGGGCGACGGATGAAGCCCCCGTGGCAGTCCTCACCCCGGTCTGAGTGTTTCCTGGGCGAGGGATGGAAATGCCCCAGTGTTTTTATTGGGTATGCCTCCGGACGGTCTCTGATTAGCAGAGACCTAACCTGGAGGAGAGCCCCTCTCAGCGTGCATAAGGTGCATTTTCACTGGGTCATCAAAAAAAAAAAGGGACCAAAAACTAGTAATTTCTCTTGGTGACGAAGGTGGTTCCGACACGTCAATCAAGAGTTGTTATTTTTCAGATGAATTTCATTATTGGCTTGTGTACCACTAAGAATATTTACCAAATCCAAATAGTTCAAATTCGTAGATAAAATAGTTAATTAAGTTTAAAAATCAAACAAATAAAAAGTCTATAAGATTTCTAAAGAAAATATTCTCGATTCTCAACTCTCTCAATATCGGTTAGTTTTAAAGGAAGCGTCTCACTTGTAATGTCAAAATAGAACTTGTCCTATTCACCTTCACATACTGAATGGACTAAAAGTCGAAGTAACTCTGCGGTCTATTGTTTTAAACTTTCATGGTCACTAACATTAGAATAGGTTTTTACGAGAATTTCTACCAAGTACCAAATTTTTGAGTTTCTGATATTGCACTGTTGCAAGCGCCATGGTCACAGAGTAACTGAAGTTCTTGCGGGTAAGATGTCACTGGCAGACAAATCGGTCTACCCTCCTTCGCAGGCTTTTACTACGCGCACCTGCGGTACCACTTTTCACTAACTCACTATTTTCTCGCACCTGTTCTCGACAACACAACACTCACAGTATCTGGCCCCGAAATGACACTTTGTTTAGTTTTACGGTTAAGTATTACATTTTCGAATCACTGGATTCCAGACATTATATTATTATTATTAGACAGACAGAGATATCGAACTCAAAAATTAGGTACATGGTAGAAATCTCGTAAATAACTATTCTAACTCTGCGGTCAGCAATCTTAGTGATAGATGCGATCAACATCCGTCTACGTCAGACTTCACACTTCACTTGTACTCCACATTCCATTTAAGAGGCAGTGTTTTTCTTAGCAGATATTCATTTGATAAATTCTGTTTTTTTTCTCTTTCCTCTAATGTAACGAGAGAATCAATAAATCGAGTATGGTATAGCTATTACTACGACCTATTCCGACGAGCCGTTTGGATCAGTGGTAGTGAACGCTGGCTCTGCAAGGGTTGCATGTTCGATCCCCGCACAGTACAAACATTTGTGTGCATGAACATATCTGTTTGTATTGGTCTGGGAGTTACCTATATAATAAAAGTATATATTTACAAAATAAAAGTATTATGTTTTTAAAGCTTTGATCCGCCGTTGGTTCTGATATCCGTAACACAGGTGCTTGAGCTACCTATCTCGCAGTCAGATCAATTTTTGGACGTTGTGAAATATTTATTTATTTAATTTATCTATTAAAGCTGATGTCAATTCAGCTGATAGGAACCACGACTTCCATGCTTTTTTATGAGGTAGATAGATATACTTTATTGCAAAAAAAAACACAACTTAAAAAAACTAGGCATTAGAGAAACTTAATTGTACAATTTCGGCGGTCTTATCGCTGGTAGCGATTACTACCAGACAACCTTCAGGCAAAGGACATTTGATAGTAGAGGAGGGGTAGGTGGTGCAATATTGAAAAGGGAAATAAAAGTGAACTGAAGTGCAGTGATAGGTGGCAGACGATCGTCTGATTGCCTTATGGTAAGCGATTGTCGCCACCAATAGACACCCGCGACACCAGTGGAGTCACAAATGCGCTGCCAACCTTTAGACCCCCCCCCCTTCCCCGGATTGGGCCTCCGCTACCCTCACTCACGCAGCGAAACACAGCACAGTGCTGCTGCACGCTGGTTTTCTGTGAGGCCGTGGTATCACTCCGGTCGAGCCAGCCCATTCATGCCGAAGGGTGACTCTCCCACGGTCTCTATTTCTATTTAGTACACTTAAATCTTTATTGCATCCACACTGTACAGAATGTGGTTAATGTTAACAAAATAGCAGCTGAAAGTCCGTACCCAAAGGGAAAACCGGACCCTAATACAAAGATCATCATCATCAGCCCATTTAAGTCCCCACTGCTGGGGCACGGGCCTCCCTCAATCACATGAGGGGTAATTGCCATACTCACCACGCTTGGCAGACGGGTTGGCGAGGGTTTTGATATAAATGCAGAGTTTTCCTTCTCTGGGTGCTGATGATCATGCCAGCAGCTTTACCTTAGTCGCCTTTTACGACACCTCGGTAAGAGTGAGGGTGGCCTATTCTACTCTGCCGGGGACCACACGGCTTAATACAAAGATATATTGTGCTATTACTGAGACTTTGCTTTCCGTCTGGCCCATTCATGAGGAAGTGTGGCTCTTCCTCGGTCCCATAGTGGGAGAGCCACGCTTTCGATGACCTCCCATGCTGAAGGTCGTAGGTACAAATTCGAGCAATTTCATAGATCTGGATTTTCCAAATGTACGTGCGTACGACGACCCGTTTGGAACAGTGGTAGTGAACGCTGCCTTTGGTCCAGGGGTTGCGGGTTCGATTCCCGCACAGTACAAACATTTGTGTGCATGAACATGTTTGTTTGTATTGGTCTGGGTGTTTGTATGTATTATAAGTATGTATTTACAAAAGAAACGTATTATATGTATATATTTGTAATTCTGCTGTTGATTCTGATATCCGTAACATAGGTGCTTGAGCTACCTATCTCGGAGTCAGATCAATGTCTGTGATGTTGTAAATATTTATTTATTTATGGCTAATGGAGCTAATGGAGCTCGGCGGTGAGGGAAAACAGCACGTTTCGGGTAGTTTCTGAAACTTAAAACCATGATTCAATTGCCCTGTATCCTTATACAGTAACAGAAACCCTTCATCATCATCTTAGCATTTAGTCCCGGTTGCGTCCCAAGCCGTCGCTCCGGAGCCCGGGGTCCGCTTTCCTACTTCTACTCCTCCACTTCGCACGATCTTGTGCATCCAAAGTAGTCAATTTACTGGCACGCATGTCCTCCTTTACGACGTCAAGCCACACCTTTCTAGTCCTACCCCTTCTGCCGGGGCCCGGTGGTGGTTGCATGGCCAGACAATTGTTTCCCCGGTAGCTGTCTGGTTTTCGCAGGACATGGCCGTACCAACGTAGGCGACTCTCCTGCAGTTTCTCTGCTATATCATGGACGTCAAAGCTTCCACGCATGCGTGAGTTTCTCACGCGGTCTTTCCGCGTGACTCTACACATCCACCGCAGCATGTTCATCTCCTTGACATGCAATTCCTGCTTGTGTCGCTCAAGTACAGGCCAAGTCCCCTCTGCCATACAGAAGAACCGGTCTAATGATGGACTTATAGACCTGTCCCTTCAACTTAGCCGGCATTTTGAGGTCACAGATGACGCCTGTCACCTCATGCCTATTTAGCCCACGCGGCAGCAATGCGCGCCTTGACGTCATAATCGATGTCTCCGGAGGAATGAAGGAACAGAAACCCTTGCTTCTGCTATATACTATTTGTTTCTACCTTTATATAAGAGTGTAAGATATATTGTCTGTGGTAGATCCGTGTCCGAAAATTAAGTGTGCGTTTTTATGTTCAACTGGTTGTATTAATTAATACCACACGATTGAACCCTCACTCTTACCGAGGTGTCGTAAAAGGCGACTAAGGTAAAGCTGCTGGCATGATCATCAGCACCCAGAGAAGGAAAACTCTGCATTTATATCTAAACCCTCGCCAAGCCCGTCTGCCAAGCGTGGTGAGTATGGCAATTACTCCTCATGTGATTGAGGGAGGCCCGTGCCCCAACAGTGGGGACTTAAATTGGCTGACGATGATGACGATGACACCATTGAAGCTTGTAGCGAAGGTCAGACGGCAGTTAGTCTATTGTACCTAATTACCAGGCTACTTTAATCCAGAATCGTGGTATAATGTACCCCGGGCTCCAGAGGCTTTAGATACAACCGGAAATTACACGCGGAGATGAGATGAGATTAGAGCAATGAAAATATTTGTTAAAAGCACTTAAAATCATGCTTTAAATATTGTCTTCTACTCGTGTTTTACTTAGGTATGAAAATAATTAACTACATTGGTTGGCGCAGCGACCCATAGTGAGTCTTGCCCTTCGATAACAAGAGCCTCCATCTCGGTCGGTCCTGCGCCACTTCCTGCCAGTCATCCACCAAGAGTTGCGCAAATCCTTATCGTCCTCTTCTTTCCAGCGGTATCTTGGACGGCCGACTGGCCTTCGCCCATTAGGACGTCCCAGGTATGCTCTCTTTACTGCACGATCTTTTTTCATTTTCTCGAGGTGGCCGATCGAAGTCGATGCGCTTAAGTCTCGCCAATGAGGTCTCCAAGCTGGTGTTCCAGCTCCCTGTTTTTAAGCCACCTCTAGGCACTATCCGGTGTTTGTACAGGTCCCAGTATCCTCCTCCAAATCTTATGTGCATAAAATAATTAATTTATTTAGGGGATCATCATCATCATTACAACAAAAGGAAATCCACTGCTGAACAACAGCCTCCATTTCCAGATTGGTCAGTTGAATTCCTGTACGAAGAGTACCAGAATTAATTTTTTTTAGGCCTTAAGCGGCTAGGTCCAGGACCGGATTGCGAAGAGAACTGACGGCCGTTGGGACGGAAAAGTCCTCAAGTAATGATCAAAAACAAGGTGGACCGACGATCTGGTGAAGGTTGCGGGAATTCATTACAACTGACATCGGCACAGGACTGATTGTGCAGCACATTGGGGGAGGCCTATGCAGTAACTCTTGTTGGTTATAGACTTCTTTTATCATTTATCTATGTATTTATAAGTATTTTATATTTGAATTTGGCTTCTTCTTTTTGATACTTATATATATTTTTCATTAGTGTGCTTTAAGGGTCATTGATGTATGAACAAAAAGGGTGATTTTCTGGTCAATAGAAAAGTTGCGTGCAATATTCTGCTTTTTAACGCTACTGCTGTCCCCGCCTAGGTGAGACCCCTTACCCTCCATCGTAGTAGTGCCGCAGCCACGGACGTTATAAAGGTGCCTCATATACCATCGTCAACAAGTCTATTAGTTGAAATGATGATGATGATAAGTTATTTGACAAATTCTCACTCTTTTTTGACCGTTTTACAATGGCACAAGGCGACTCACGGAAAATTATAAAAGACAAAATCACTGTGTAATTTTATATACGTTTATTTTACTTGTTTAACTTATACATCCCGCTGGTAATAAACCTTAATTATAAGGATTTTATGATCTCCTGAGTAAATGATTGTAAATTAGATTACAAAGACGTACTGATAAGATTACTAAGTAACTTTACTTTGTGTTAGACAATCTTCACATGAATAACTAGCTAATTATACTAGCTATGACTTTCATAAGAAAAAAAAATCTAACAACCATGGTTATTTGTATCTGACAAAGTAAATATGATAGATGGCAGACAGGCCAAGGGATGACGTTTGCAACACCAATATAGTACCAAACTTCCCTCAGGTTAGGCCTCCGGTATGTTCACTCGCATAGCGTCACATAAGACAGATTTTAACTGAAGAAGCAAATCTTGATAAATAATATAAGTAAACGAATTTGCCGTGTGGTCCTGGCAGAGTAGAATAGGCCACCCTCACTCTTATCGAGGAGTCGTAAAAGGCGACTAAGGTAAAGCTGCTGGCATGATCATCAGCACCCAGAGAAGGAAAACTCTGCATTTATATCTAAACCCTCGCCAACCCGTCTGCCAAGCGTGGTGAGTATGGCAATTACCCCTCATGTGATTGAGGGAGGCCCGTGCCCCAGCAGTGGGGACTTAAATGGGCTGATGATGATGATGATGAAACGAATTTGATTCGTACAATCAAAATAAGTACTTACCAGAAAATCAAGACTGGAAATGTCGGATGAAAATAAAATATTCTCACCTTTATGTACCACATATATCGTCCGTGCGTCACATTAGGGCTCACATAAAACCAGCGCCATGGCCTGAAGGTACTCCTACCTAAAGCCATGGCAGAAGCTGAGTGAGCTACTTTTCACTGACTATCGCGACATACCTTACACACACAAACACACACACACCTGTACGCATATACTTAGTGCCCGGCTTGAAAAGCCATATTATTACTTTGTTTTTTTTCTCTTTAATTTTTTTTTTCTCTGTTTGTCTTCTTTTATATTTGTAATGTTGTGTTTGCTGTATTAGTTTGTGTTTGATTTGATTATACTTGTTGCGTTATTATCTGTAAAATGTGGTGTGTCGTATTATTCAGTGAATAAATGTTTCTATCTATCTATCTATCCATCTAAACCAAAGCTTTTTTTTAAATAACGGTTGGCACCAGATAAGTAAGCACGTTTTGTACCCATGGTCAGCGCCCATGAAATTTTCCGTAGCAGAAAGTAAGATATTACTTAATTGTAAAACAATTGAGTTGACTAAATGGAAGGCAATTGTTAGTTTTCATGGGAATGTATATCATATATTTTTTTAGGTTTTTAATTATTTTATTATAGAAGTTAGAGCGAGGGGGGACACATTTTTTTCACTTTGGAAGCGTCCCTTGCGCAAAGTATTAAGTTTAGAAAAAATATACTAGAAACCCAAACATCATTATTTAAGACCTATCCATAGAAACCCACACATATAAGTTTTATAAAAAAACACATGCATGCGGACCCACCAAAATTGTTTTTTTCTATTTTTGTGTAAAAATCGTAATGCGATTAACAAAATACATCTATTTACCAAATTTCAATAGTAAAGTTCTTATAGTTTCTGAAAAAGTAGCTGTGATATATGGACGGACGTACAGACAGAAGGACAGACAGACGGAAAGACAGACGGAAAGACAGACGGAAAGACAGACGGAAAGACAGACGGAAAGACAGACGGAAAGACAGATGGACAGACAGACAGACATGACGAATCTATAAAGGTTCCGTTTTTTGCGATTTGGCTACGGAAACCTAAAAAAATCGCTAACTACATAGTAACTAAGTAGATAGTTTCCGAATTATCTCGTCGGAGGCCTACCAGTACAGACTGAGAGTACCTATCTTTATGTTTAAATTAGCCCTTAATGATCTTAGCCTTATTAGCCTTTATCTTAAGGTGATGGGTAGGGTACACTAGCGACGCCGATCGAGTTTAATTTTTAGCTACTAAACCGGATCTATTTTAAACAATTTTGGGCTACAATCTCTCGGCAAACACTAATACTATTTAGTATATAACCATGCACAAATGTTGGGTTCGTTTTTGTACGCGAAAAATTGATTACCGCCAAAAGCGGCCGCTTTTAGCGTGAATCAATAAAAAAACAAAGCGATGCCATTTGATTTAAATTGTTAGCATCTAAACCGGATATCTTTTCAACAATTTCGAAGTTTGAGCATCTCGAAAAGAACTTGTACTATTTACTGGATACTTATAATTAACTTTTTGGTTTGCTTCCTACTCGAAGAAATATGAATTACCGCCAAAAACGGCCACTTATGGCGTTAATCCAAATTTCAAATGCAAAAACAGATCAAAAAGTTAATTATAAGTATTAAATAAATAGTATATATTCTTTCCGAGAGGCTCGAATTTCGAAATTGGTAAAAAGATATCCGGTTTAGTTGCTATCAATTTAAATCGATTGGCGTCGCTAGTTAGCTCCAACCGTCGCCTTAAGTGTATTGATTTAGTTAAAATCACTTATAAAGTAAAAAGCAAGCAAATCTTAAGTACCTACTTTCATTAAGCAAAGAAAAGTTTCCGAAACTCAAAACAAAGAAGGAAGAATTTTAATTAAAGCGTGGTAAGGTTTCCTTGAAAGAGCAAGACTGAAACCCTCTTATCCCAAAATGTGGTTTAAAATAAGTAGTTGGATTAATACTGGCAATAACTGAAGAACTAGAGCAAACATTATTACAAAATAAAGTTTAACGTTATTTAGTATATCAACTATAATGCTTAAGTTAAACCACCGGGACCCCTAGTTTAAAATGAGTACTAAAATAATAACCTCAGATTCAGTAACCATGAAAACTTATCCCTGTGACAGTTCATTCCGTTTTACACCAAACTTATTTGTGAGAAAGTAGTTAATAATTTTGGATTTAATCCCAAAAATATAAGCAATTCCTATGGATATTACTTGGAAACCTTATTTAGGTCAATATTTTTATTTATTGTTGCTTAAAAACAATTCTAAAATATTTTTACTTCAGACAACAAAATAAGGTTATGTAAAATGAAATGTCACTGAACGAATGATTGAATGATTCGATCAATTTTAACAGTATCCTGCGGTACTAAATGGTCCATGGTTAGTCGAGGATTTGTAATAAAAATTTAAGAACTAACATTATTCCGTAATAATCATAAACTTGCTAGTTTAGGATTAAAACCGGTATTAGAGCAGTTTTTTGAATAAGAGGGAAAATGGCATGGGATATTTTTATGCCATAGGTAAGCGCTGGGCTGACCACGTGAAAGATATTAAGAGTGAATTTAAAAAAAATCCATCCTTTCGTAAGTCTATGAGTATTAATGTGAGCAAAAAAATCTTTCCATACAACTAATGTGAATGTCACCAGAGTCACCGACATAGCCAACCGAATTAGCAAACTGAATTGGCAGTGTGATATTAGCCGCAGAACTGACAGCCGTTGGGGCCGTAAAGTCCTTGAGTGCAGACCGCGACTCGGTAAGGACGCCCTGCGACAAGATGAGATGATGACATTCGAAGGCTGGCTGGTGTGGGCTGGATGAGAGTGGCCGAAAATCGGGAGCAGTGGCGTGCATTAGGGGAGACCTATGTCCAGCAGTGGATGAGTGTGGGTTGCTGATGATGAATGTGAATGTGTGTGTGTCTGTCTGTTTGTCCGTCTTTCATGGCAAAACGGAGCGGAGGATTGATTTTGTAACTGAAGATAGTTGTAGGGATGGAGAGTGACATAGGCTGCTTTTTGATGTGATAGGTGGCAGACGAGTAGACGGATCACCTGATGCTAAGTGATTGCCCATATACACTCGCGACACCAATGATGTCACCAGTGCGCTGCCAAGCTCTACGACGACGCTGGCGTCAGCTGGCAGATGAGTAGACACCGGCGACAACGGTGGAGTAAACCCCTGCTTTTAGCTAGTTTAAACTTTATGATCTTAGATGTACTTAAGTGGAATCGATGGGACATCACGTTCATGTTTATGCTTTGGCACAAATGGTTAAAGGTCACTCAGCGGGCTATGGAACGAGCAATGCTCGGCGTCTCTCTCCGAGATCGAATCCGAAATGAGGTGATCCGGCAGAGAACCAAAGTTATCGACATTGCTCACCGGATTAGCAAGTTTAAGTGGCAGTGGGCTGGCCATATTAGCCGCAGAACCGACAACCGATGGGGTAAACGAGTTCTGGAGTGGAGACCGCGTCTTGGCAAACGTAATGTAGGGCGCTCTCTGGCTAGGTGGGAGGACGATCTGCGCAGGATGGCTGGCAAGAGCTAGATGCGAGAAGCCATGGATAGATCACAGTGGCGAACAATTGTATCGGAGGCCCAATCCAGGAGAAGATGAGTTTACGGGTTGACAGCACACCCCACCATAGCAAGCGATTGCCACCGCCCATGTCCTCCCGCAGCTCAATTTATATTTACATTTACAAGGCCGGCAACACATTAGCGATCTCTCTGATTTCGCGGATGTTAATGGGCGGCGTTGATTACTTTCCATTGGGTGACTCACTTGCTCGTTTGTCCGCCTCTAGCATAAAAAATAGTTAGCTTTAGTTGAATTAGCAAGTATTTTTCATGTTTCTCTCATGAAATAAATATAAAAGACATCCCCTTTTTTGGTCCAAGTGCCAGCCAGAAAAACGTTTTGCTGTATTCTTGTACCCCGGAGTATTATTGCTATGGCACTAAAGCTCTAGAGTCATTATTCTTGGTTTTATTTGAGTTGATTCAAAAATCAACATGTTCATACACTTTCAAGAACGCCCTGTTATTCTAGTGGTATAAGTACCGTGATCTCGGGGTCCTGGGTTCGATTCCCGGGTCGAGCGAAAAGTATGTTTCGAATTTTTCGAACATAGCTCGGGTTTGTGATCACCAATCCGCATTTGGCAAGCGTGGTGATTAAGCCTAATCCTATCATAGTAGCGATGACTTAATTTCTATGATGGAGGCCTTTGCCCTGCAGTGGGACAGTGTATAGGCTGATACTTTACTTTATGCATATTCAGCGAATTAACTAACAAAAATAATATTTTTCGGTATGCCAAATCTTGACATTTGGACATCAGGGGGACATGTTCTAATAAAATACACAAAAAGAAAATCTTTGGCAGCACTTTCATATTTGGATCAAAAAAAAATGTAATAGGTGGAAGACGAGCAGATGGATCGCCTCATGGTAAGCGATTGTAGCCGTCTATAGACACCCGCGACACCAGTGCATTCACAAGTGCGCTGCCAGCCTTTAAACCTCCTCCCCCGGATTAGGCCTCAGGTACCCTCACTCACACAGCGAAACACAGCAAAGTTCTGCTTCATGCCGAATTTCTGTGAGGCCGTGGTATCACTCTGGTCGAGCCGGCCCATTCATGCCGCATAAATATATTTTGTCGAAATGAAATTATTTCCAAACAAAAGGGGAATATTGTTTATTAATTATTCCTACCTGCATCCATATCGTAAATATACCTGAATCAATTTAAAATTGAAGTATATAGGTAAATACTTAAATATTACGTTTTTGAATAAATAAATGAATGAATGAATGATAACTTCTTTTCAAATGTTATTTAATCTCTTTTTGTTTTTTTTCTTATCTTTTCTGATAATGTCAGATGACTTGATTAATTTCAATGTTTCTTCTTCTAAGAGTGGCAAATACGTTGTTCGTTTTGTTTGTTATTTAGTAACTTTTTTCTCTCTCAACATTATCCACTTGCATTTCTTTTAAACGACCAAGTGATTTATCAGTGGAAACTTGTAATTGGTTCTCAATTTTTTGCTCTAGCTGTATCTTTTCCTAACACTTGTAAAATAAAATAAAATAAAAAATATGTCCCGTTTATAAATTTTACTAAATATTTGATTTACGTAGTCTTGTCGTAGCACCGTAGCGTCGTAGCATCGTAGCGTCGTCGTAGCCGCATTCGTAGCATGTGATACGATGAATTAAATTGACACTTTTTTTATGATTTCGAACTTTTTGTAAATACCTTTGTAATATTTTATCTTTACACATAGTTTAGGTTAAGTTTCGCATGTAATACATTTCTTAGGGCCGATTTTTTGATCCGTAGTTACCTTTTGGTTAAATAAACTATAGTTAACTGTCTGACCAATAGTCAAAGTGACAGCGTCAAAGTGACGTAATCCCTTGTATTACGAGTATAAGTATTGGTTATGGTAATTATTAATCAGAAAACACATTTTGGGGAAAACACAAACATATTTGACTATTGGTTACTTTTTTTAACCATTATTTCAATTTGACTACGGATCAAAAAATCGGCCCTTGAATATCTACATTTAAATGAACTATTCGATAATTCGAATTTCATACGAAATTCCCCATTTTATGGTAATTATCGTAAAAATCGTAACACCAATCAGGTATTGAACTGTTTTATGATCTAGGTATTAACTTAATATTATCTAGACTATACATATGGACTGTTAAAGATTTTATCTTCAGTTGTAATAAAGTGTACCTATTTGTAGTTGATTATCATTCTAATACTTATCTACATGAGTTTTGATTACCTATTTTCTATTTGTTTTTAGAAATACAGAAATATCTAAAATTTACTTCATTAAAAGACCCATTGTCGAGCTAAATCACTCCAATATATATTTTTATGTTAATAGTTGAAAGACGAGCGAACGTATCACCTGATTAAGCGATTGCCACCGCCAATGGATACCCGTGACACCAGTGAAGTCACAAGTGCGCTGCCAACCTTTCATCATACATCCCAAAATAAATGTAGGTAAAAAATAAAGGATATACTCTTTTTTTAAACATAAACTCTTAAAATTTTCGGGGAAGACCCTCCTTATATTTTCCAAACTCTCAAACACGAAACTTCAAAACAAAGTTTCCCTCAAAAAACACCCAAAAAAAACTTACCTCAAAAAGCACCTAAACGACGCACATAACAAAAAAAAAACAACACTCCACTTTCAAAATTTCACTCCGAATCCACAGAACTCACGGCAATTGTTTTTGAATTTAGAACGAGCGGGCAAATTCGCCGACACGACTCGTTCCGTCGGGCACGCGGTGCGAACTGCCGTGCCCGCAGTGCATGCCACGCAGGCCTAGGTGCACAGCTGTGCATTCACTCTCGGATTTTATTACCCGACTAAGGCAAAGCAAAAAGGAGGGTTATGATTTTGACCTGTATGTATGTATGTAAACTGCCTCGGTGGCGCAATGGTTAGTGGGTCGCACTTTAAAGCGACGGTTGCGCTTGGGGTCCCGGGTTCGATACCCGGGTGGGGCCAAAATTTGTACCTGCGTTTTTCTGTTAAGAAATTCTCAGTGTAAGCCCGGAGTCTGGAAGTTGACGGCCTTGGAACCCCCGTGCCTCGGAAAGCACGTTAAGCCGTTGATCCAGCGCCCAATCCCTCTCCGGTCGTGTCGCACTAGTGTCCCATTGGGATATGAGAGCAAGGGAATAGAGAGTGCACTTGTGTTTGCGCACACACTTGATCACTATAATATATCCTGCGTAAGTGGCTGATGGTTGAGATTAGCAGCCTTAGCCGAAATCAGTTGGGAGATATTATACATTTTTTAATTCTTCATTATTATTATTACCAGATTTTCAGAATCCTGGTAAGCTAGAAATTCGGACGCAATAGGAATTACGCTAAGATGGGGTGGAGTAGGTATCACTAGAGTGGAATTGTCTTTGTTTTGTGATCGTTTTTTGTTAGTAGACAGTTAGAACCTCTTCGATCGTCCTTTGTTTTTTATTTCTGACTTCTAATCTAGATAATTTGCAGAATGATAAACTAATTTATAAAGGATGCTTCTCCCACTTTGTGGCCTTTGTGATTGATATAACTACATAGTTTTGTTGGTGACTGCTGGCCATTCATCTTACGTTTTTTGATCCTGAATTATTCATGATATGAGTATAACGCGTCATAAGTATCTCTTTATTGAAAATAGGTGTTAAAAAGATCCAACGCCGCATTTAAACTGCTCCATAAATATAGCTTGGTGGTTTAAATGCAGCCTTTTTCTCGCGAGATTTAAAGTTTAATGAACTAATTTTAGTATAAACATTATTTTTAAAATGGCGCCCAACGTGGTGTAGCAAGCAGTAAGCACCTTTAATTTGGCACCCAACGTGGGGTAATATTTTAGCATTATGCATTTATTCAGAATTTCACTTCAAAGAGAAAGCCTCTTTAGCCAATAGGCCGGGTGCCAACATTTTATGTAAATTAACAATAAGTGGTAGACTTGTCTATTTTTCAGTTTTAGTATCTTCTACGAAACTAACAGCAACTTATAAAAATGCAGCTGAAAAAGTTATTCAAAGCTCTTTCTAGTAAATATTTTACGGCACTTTTTTTATTTTCCAAGCACTCCATCATAATACAATGATGCTAGTAAATACTTTTCTTTGAATCCCTTGAGTGTTGAAGGAATGTTTAATGCTTTTAACCGACTTCAAAAAAATAAGAGGTTCCCAATTCGACGTATATATTTATTTATTTTGATGTTTGTTCGCCGATTACTCTGCCATTTATGAACCGATTTAGATGATTCTTTTTTAGTTGGAAGTAGATAGTCCCGGATTGGTACCATGATCAGGATATCAGGATGTGATGATGAGATCCTAGAAAAATTTAAGGGAACTCTAAAATTTTATAGGGACACGTAATGTTTTTGTATCTTTTTTTCAAAACTGCACCAGTATTTACGCCTGCCTATTAATTTTGTGGCTCTGCTGATGATGGAAGGTCAACTCCTCAACGACAACAACAAGTTTTTATCGAAATCGGCGCCCAATCTCTGTTGAATAATTGAATGTTGTATCAAATTACAAGATAGTATTGGGCACCGAATCCAGTAACACCTTTTCACAAGTGTACTGTTATAAAATGTTATTTTTCACTTTTTAGTGCGTTTTTGAAGGTTTTTGAAATCACAGATTTTTTTTTATTTTTATGAAATGTTTTAGAGGGTAGGTAAGTATTTTCGATTACAACACATGATCCAATGAACAAAAAAGGTTGCCAATGAAAGTTCCGACATTAAGTGACTGCTCTGTTGGCGCAGTGACTTCTGGGTCGCACTTTAAGCCGAGGGCCGCGCTTGGGGTCTCAAGTTCGATCTCTGGGTCGGGACAGAAACAAGATTGCAAAATTTTTTGTTCATGATGGAAGGAGGAATAAAAGAAAACAGCTGTTTTATCTAAAGATTAGTGGCCCACCCTCACTTCGTTTCGGGACATTAGTTCCACTTTACACCAATAGATGGCGCTAGATGTTGACTACACCGCGCAAGCGTTGATAAATAAATAAATATATATGTTCAGAAGATTTTACTTTTTTTAATTTCAGTGACTCAAACTCAACCTAATCGAACCGAAAAATCAACAATTAGTATGTACAGTCCTCATCAAAACTAGCTTAACACTTTAGTTATGATACTATATAATACTATAGTAATGATAATTTAGTAATTTGGCTTTGACATGAGTCAAAGTAACTGTTCTGCCTATTATAGTCAGTTTCTAAGAGGTTCGTAAGAAATGCTACTTTGACATGGTACTAAAGTGTTAAGCTACTTTTGTTACTGACCTTACATGCATCCTAAGTCCATGGGCTCAACCCGCGCCATTCAAACCGCTATTGGAGTCGGCGGAAACCACCCATTTCCTTGTTTTATCGCAGATTAACTTCGTTCGGGCCATTAGGAATATCACCTTTGCCTCAATAAATAAAAACTGCCGCCTTCGTGACGTCATAAACTTGAAGTGTTTGATGCGTGCCGGCCGCTCGGGTCACGCGCGGGTCTGACGATTCGGGCCGAGGGTTGGTGATTGGATTGTGATCAGCGAAGTAGGGTATAATGGTCCGGGCCAAATTACGAAGGTGTAGCGCCACGCCGCTATGGAAAAATATCGCGCTATAATTACGCTATGAGTTAGGAATATTGCTCGCCTCAAACCAGGAGACCTATTTTTGATTTACTCGTATGACTTAGCATCGTGACGAGCGCACGATTTCTACTGATTTTCCTTCGACATATGAAATTCCGCATTTTTGAATCATTCGTCTGCAACGAGTGACCCCACCCACTCGTTGGTCGAGTGACTTAATGCGAGCGGTAGAAGCAACGTCAAAATAGTTGTTTATAGCAACAAGCATAAACAAAATATTATAAATTTCAAAACTTTGATTTGACTGGTGACATTCATAGTTCTTTGTGACAAAAAAGCAAAGATTTTCATATTCAGCCAATAATCTATGACTTAGCGGCGTCGCATGCGACGTAAGTCACATTCGCCTTCTAAGTCGCATGAAGCCGATTTTCCCTATTTTTGAATCATTCGATTTCGATGTTGCCAATACAATACGGTAAATTGACATTCTATCCTTTCCATGCAGAATATTATAAAAACCGGTAACTTCCGCATTGCAAACGGAACGCAAAAACCATAGATTATTGGCTGAATATGAAAATCTTTTCTTTTTGTCACAAAAAGCTATGAATGTCATCTGTCAAATCAGTCAAATCAAAGTTTTGAAATGTATGATATTTTGTTTATGCTTGTTGCTATTGACAACTATTTTGACGTAGTTTCTGCCGATCGCTTTAAGTTACTCGACCAACGAGTGGGTATACGTGTATCTTCTACTTAGTTTGTGGAGTGGGTGGGGTCACTCGTTGCAGACGAATGATTAAAAAATGCGGAATTTCGTATGTCGAAGGAAAATCAGTAGAAGTCGTGCGCTCGTCACGACGCTAAGTCTTACAAGTAAATCAAAAATAGGTCTCCTGGCACTTATTTTGATAATTTTACGGCCAAAAAGTTTTCCTTATAGCGACTGCTGCGCTTGGGGTCCCTAGCTCGATCCCTGGGTCGGGCCAAAATTTGTACCTGAGTTTTTCTGTTCAGAATTTCTCAGTGTCAGCCCGGAGCCTGGAAGTTGGCTGTCTTGTACCCACGTGCCTCGGAAAGCACGTTAAGCCGTTGGTCCCGCGTCTGATCTCTCTCCGGTCGTGTCACGCCGGTGTCCCATCGGAATATGAGGCCAAGGGAATAGAGAGTGCACTTGTGTTTGCGTAATATATCCTGCGTAAGTGGCTGATCGTTAAGATTGGCCGCTTTAGCCGAAATCGGTTGGAAGATATTATTATTATAAATACTTATATGCCGTGTACGTTTTCTTCAGAATACGTTTTCTATCATCATAATAGCTAGCATCATGCTTAGCTACTTCCAAAGGAGTCGCTACGGGTAGGTATGCTTGGCATAATCCAAAGATTCAATGCGGACAGCTAAGAAAGGAACTTCTTGTAAAGGTCTGTTTTGCTGGACCACTACGATCCGTGTTATAAAAATGTATTTACAAAATAAAAGTATAATATGTATATATTTGTAATCCAACTGTTGATTCTGATATCCGTAACACAGGTGCTTGAGCAACCTATCTCGGAGTCAGATCAATGTATGAGATAGTTGATATTTTTTTAGCAAGCTTTTGCAATTTATTCTTAAGTAAATAACACACTTAAAAATATTTCATCCCTCGTTCAGGTGGGACTCCAACCCACACCTTCCACAATCCGGGTGAATGTTCTACCACAGCTACAGCTCAGGTCGAATCAAGCACTTACAAATTTCGTCGGCTTTATAACGCATCCATTGGTCTAATTGGTAGAACATTCACCCGGATTGTGGAAGGTGTGGGTTCGAGTCCCGCCTGAACGCGAGATGAAAAAAATAATTTAGTGTGTTATTTACTTAATGTATGTGCTGTTGTGAAATATTAGATTTATTTATTTAATCTGGACATCTTTAAGGCAAGAGTGAAAAGGTATCTTCTAGATAAACGCGTTACATCCAAACCCTCATCGTCACTTTCCACAAGGTTTCCAGAGAGATTGAGGTCAAGCGTTGGCCTACAGTTCATTAAAAAAAAAATTGGGGTGTCTATTATATTATAATGAAGTTGTATAACTATCGCTGCCCTTAGACAGAGAAACCGGACCAACTGGATCGTGAACTAGTTTTCCGGATAACCGATTGTACGTCGATTATTAATCGATTGTGTAAATGGGGCCCATATAATGTAATAATCGATTGTAATATCGGTAGTATCTATTAAATCGATTTTCATGATCGATATGGTGTATGTATTCCCAATTTTCCCCAAAATTCATAATTGGGAGAAACTGCTATTTAGCAGCAGCAAGCAGCGCCTGCGCTGTATTTCGCCGTGTGAGTGAGGTTACCGGAGGGGAAAAGGTTGGCAGCAAATCAATCAATCAAATAATTCTTTACACAGCACTTACAGATCGTCATACATTTGAATGACTTAAAACTATTTATAAGTACTTATGTATAATTTACATGTTAATACATATATATTTTGATACATAAAATATACTAAAGAAATAAATAAACATAATGCGATTATACCACCGGCTCGGAAAGTTGTTTCTGGTCGAGAAGATCCGGCAGAAACTCGCCAGTTACTCTTTTTAATCGCCAAACTTTCATACAATGTTGTGTCATCATCATACCAAGCCATACAGTTTAATTGTTACACAAAATAAAATAAAGGAAATAATAATAAAATAAATATTATGAGGTAAACCGAAGCAGACCAGTCCCCAAAGGTGGCACCTGTTCACAAGTATGACGTATGTGTCAGCCATCATTTCACTCAACCATATTAGAGGGAATGTAATGACCCGCCACATAGCGCCACCACCTCAGATACATTTGAGTGAGCATGACTACTTAGGTTCCCCTCATAGTTCACAAAGAGTAGTAGTTACTTAATCCAATACTAATAAACTGCAGCGCACTTGTGACTCCACTGGTGTTGCGGGTGTCCATGGGCGGCGGAATTGCTTACCATCAGGTGATCCGTCTGCTCGTCTGCCACCTCTCATAAAAAAACCATAATGAATGCACAAGATCCGGGAAGTAGAAGAGTCGAAGCAAACCATGGGATCCAGAGCTTGGGACGCAACCGGAACAAAAGGATGCCGAGAGTCGTGAATATTGGTACACTTGGGCTTTTTATACAAATTTAATTTATACATACTTTTATTGCATTTCAAAAGATGAATATAATGTCCCTTTTTGAACTCAAGACTTTGAAATATTATGTCCCGTAACGAAGTAAGGGCGGGCGACGGTATGAGCGATGGATACGAACGCGCCTACCACGCGAGGTTCGAATCCAATCATGCACCAATTGTTTTACCAAATCTATGTGCGTATTTCTACCATTACCATCTGCTCGGCGGTGAGGGAAAACATCGTGAGGTAACCTACACGTTACAGAAAAAGTTTCTGAAACGTGTAACCATGATTTAGTTGGTCTGGTTCCCCTGTTAAAGGGTTGCGAAGGTCAGACGGCAGTCATCATCACCATTTAAGTCCCCACTGCTGGGGCACGGGCCTCCCTCAATCACATGAGGGGTAATTGCCATAATCACCACGCTTGGCAGACGGGTTGGCGAGGGTTTTGATATAAATGCAGAGTTTTCCTTCTCTGGGTGCTGATGATCATGCCAGCAGCTTTACCTTAGTCGCCTTTTACGATACCTCGGTAAGAGTGAGGGTGGCCTATTCTACTCTGCCGGGGACCACACGGCAAACCAACACGGCGACCAAGACGGCAGTCGCTTCATTGTAATTACCAGACCCTCCCAATCCTGAATCATGGTTTAAGCGTACTCCGGGCTTCAAAGCGACAGCTTTGAAGGCAACCGGGAATTACACGCTTAGATGAAGACGAAGAACGAAGTAAGGGTGGGCCACTAGTATTTTATAAAACTCAAATACAACGGCGTTCTGTTGCAAGTCCCTTGCGGTAGGCAATATTGTATTATTTTCAGCTGAACCGCAATATTTTCTGGAATATTTCCGAACATTCAGAGGTAAAATATATTATTATCTGGAGTCTTCCGTGAAATCTTGTTACAGGAGAAACAACGGGCGTAGCCACAGTGAAGAGAAAAAAGCGGGTGAATTGAAAATGTTTACCGTCCTCCAAGGGCGTCGCCAAGGGGGGGCAGGGAGGGGCAGCTGCCCTTCCCAAGAGATTCTAAAAAAGTTGCCGAATATAATGCAACCAAAGTCTAACCTAAGCAAAGACTTAGGTTAGACTTTGGTTGCATTATATTTGGCATGCATTATAGTTGATTTGCTTGAAGTTCAAGCCTTGAACAATCATTCCTGTACGTCGAAACTCCAATGAATTCACCAATTCCATTCCTAAAATTCCGTACGCTCAACTAAGCTCTGCAATCTTAAGAAATTCTTAGTGTCAGCCCGGAGTCTGGAAGTTGGCGGTCTTGTACCCCCGTGCCTCGGAAAGCACGTTAAGTTGTTGGTCCTGCGCCCGATCCCTTTCCGGTCGTGTCACAGTAGTGTCCCATCGGAATATGAGGGCAAGGGAATAAAGAGTGCACTTGTGTTTGCGCACACACTTGAGCACTATATTTTGCGTACGTGATCGTTGAGTTTGGCCGCCTCTGTGGTATAATGTAAAAACCGCTAATCTCCACACAGTAGTACCTCCTTCACCCAGTGCAGCACAACGCCATTTCGCCAGAGCTCGGTAAGTAATGTCATACCGTGGTAATACCAAGCAATTACTGCCGCTCGGGGACACGTGACTGTTACGGCCCTACATTACGTTTGCCAAGACGCGGTCTTCATGCTAGAACTCGTTTGCGGTTGTCGGTTCTGCGGCTAATATGGCCAGCCCACTGCCACTTAAGCTTGCTAATCCGGTGAGCAATGTCGATGACTTTGGTTCTCTGCCGAACGAACCTAGAAAACAACCACCAATGCAGGATAACATTCCTATTAATCGGTACATCATCACTTACCTACCATCAGGTAAGATAGTGGTCAAATGTCAGGCTATTCTAATAAAAAAAGTAGCTATATTCAATTTCTTCGCTCGAAAAGCCACGCTTCGCAAGAATGGACTAACTCGACCGAAGTGATACCATTGCCATACGTTGTGTCCACCTCTCAGTTTGTGCCACTGCCTCACAGAATCAGCGTGAAACAGCGCCCGTTTTACCGTGTGAGTGAATAGCCGGCCATAGCCTCAGAGTGGGTCAACAGTCAAAAATAATAGTAGGAAATTTCATTCGCATTTTTTCGAAGGAATCGCATTTTTTCTTTGTCGACAGGATGACTCTCTTGTTATGTACAGCTGTACCACGTTTATAAGTTACATCGGCAAAATTCGTCTACACACAAGAGCAAGTTAAATCAGCTGTTTCCTCGTGGTCCTACTATTTTGCCCTTCTAAAAAATACCTAGTAGGACTACGAGGAAGGCTTGTTCCTTGTGGTCCTACTATCAGTAATCTGCTCCGATTGATTACGATTGCGAAAGTAGTTGAAATACAGACTTTATATTTATTAAATACAATAAATCCAAAGATGGATGCTATCTCTCTCTTAAATTGACGGGTAGGGCAGACTAGCGACGTCAATCGATTTTAATTTTTGGCTACTAAACCGGATAAATTAAAAATACATAACAATAAAACAAAAGGAAAAAAAAACAAAACTACATTCAATCATGTCCAGACAGTGCCAAATGAATATTATGATGTGTTATGACGTCTATAAATGGCCCTCACTCAGCTTATGTCACAGCCCAGACAAAGGCCATGACGCTGGTTTTCAGTGAGACCAGCTGAATGAGTGCCACGGACGCTTGTCTAGTGTATTTTGTGTACCTAACGTATGTGTAATGTGGGTATATATATCTACTAAGAAGAAAATATCAAATAATAATGAGATACATACTATTACTATGCCGTGTGGTCCCCGGCAGAGTAGAATAGGCCACCCTCACTCTTACCGAGGTGTCGTAAAAGGCGACTAAGGTAAATCTGCTGGCATGATCATCAGCACCCAGAGAAGGAAAACTCTGCATTTATATCAAAACCCTCGCCAACCCGTCTGCCAAGCGTGGTGAGTATGGCAATTACCCCTCATGTGATTGAGGGAGGCCCGTGCCCCAGCAGTGGGGACTTAAATGGGCTGATGATGATGATGATGACCTAAAAAAAAAACCCGGGAACCAGACTCTTAAACAAAAGGATGTCGTTT
Organism: Marasmia exigua; assembly: GCA_019059595.1. Classification (NCBI taxonomy): domain Eukaryota; kingdom Metazoa; phylum Arthropoda; class Insecta; order Lepidoptera; family Crambidae; genus Marasmia; species Marasmia exigua. The sequence goes on along the minus strand of CM032484.1, from coordinate 4,314,232 downwards.
ACTAATATCAAATTTACTATTTTTTAATACAAATTAGCATAATGTAATAACATGTCGTAATAGAAATAAAATGTTACCTATTTATTATTGATTTTGTATGCTAATCTATGTACACATACTCAACTGCTAAAGTAAAGGGTTGTCATGCCATGCTTGAATAATCACATCATTATATTGACTGACCGGATGGCGCAATTGGTAGTGACCCTGCCTCCTACGCCAAAGGTCGTGGGTTCGATCCGATGATGATGACATACTATTAAATTATTTTTAACTTTGCTGATTTGTGTATCTGTATTTTTTTTAACTTTAAGTCAAATGTAATTGTTTCCCATATAAATAAATTGAGCTGCAGGTCAAACCGGAAGAAAAATAAAACATTCAAATAAATTCAATTAGTCTTCATTCAGAAAAATGTATTCACAAAAGATACAAAATGTACGTACAGTAAAAAAAATCTAAAATATAAACTTAATCTAATGGCACGGCTAAAATTAAAAATAATATTTTATGACAGTTTTAAATAAATTTTACCTTTGGACGGAGAATACAGATCATTTTATTACTGAGGTAATACAGAGAAGAACTTAAAACTATTCTTTTATTGAAGTTATGTTAATAGATTACCAAAAAATACATAAAATATTAAATTTACATGATACTAGACATCATTAAACAAATTAAGAACAAGTCAGTCACTAACAGCTATATATATTCTTACCAAAAAATCATGGAATGTTAGTCACAAGTGGTACTAGATCCATAAACAAATTAAATACTAGACGAACCATATGTTAGTATAATATCAGACCAGTCACTACAAGTACAGTCTTTCCAAAAATAGAGTGAAATGTTAAATATATACGTGGTACTAGAGTCATAGACAAATTGAGTACTAGACACACCACATGTAATGTAAGAACAGTCCCAAACAATTAGTCTTACCAAAAATAGATGAAAATTGTTAAATTTTGTGGCACATGTAGAGCCATAGACAAATTGACTAATAGACGAGGTCCTAGGCGAACGCCTTACATCCTAGACCTCATCGTCACTTTCCATCAGGTAAGATTGTGGTCAGGGGTTAGCCTACAGTTCATAAAAAAAGAAAAAAAAGTTGTCACAAATAATGAATCTTACCAAAAACAGATGAAAATTGTTAAATTTACATGTGGTACTGGTAGAGCCATACACAAATTGAGTATTAGACAAACCTCAGGTTATGTAAGAACAGTCACAAACAATTAGTATTCCCAAAAATAGACGTATTTCTTAATTTACATGTGGTACTAGAACTATAAACAAATTGAGTACTAGACAACCGCTGGTTATGTCAAGCCAATCAATAACAACTAGTCTTTCAAAAGTACATGGAATGTATACACGTTGTTCTAGATCCATAGACAAATGGAGTACCTATAATACAAACCACAGGTTATGTCAGACCAATCACTAACGCCTAGTTGCAGATACGGTATTAAAAGTTTAATGATGACTTAAAGCTCCGAATATCGTTATTTTGTAAGAGTGGATATCACCGAATTTAAAACAACCGCTTAAGTTTTGAAAAAACTTGACAGCTTGCTTGACATTATCATATGAATAGTCAAAGTTGCTTAAGTGTCAAACGGCTGTTTTAAAGTCGGTGAACTTCACTATGAATATGTATCAGTTGTTAGGGCAAAAAAATCTATACCTACGTATTTTTCTGATCCACATAACAATACTATTATTTAATATAAAAAATATGTAGATAATAATTACAAAAACATGCATGATTGTTCTTAATAATTTGCATTAAATAGGCAGTACCAAAATACCTTCACATTTTATTTAAATCTTATAAATGTATGTAAATATTAGTCATATTTGAGTTAAAAATGGACGGGATTCTCTCACAACTTATGTTGACTTATTAATAAATTCTAAAAACTCTTTGCACACTAACGGGCGCACTCAGAGACGTCATTTAAGCTAATGTTCATAACTTTAGAATTGGTAGTCTTTATGCGTATCAAAATAAGTGTCAATATTTTTTCTTAAGTAGCCAACTAAGTTAATCAACGACTCTGAGTGTGGCAGTAACTGCCGCACTCAGAGACGTCAAATTAACTTTAATTGGTACTAAAGAAAAAATATTGACACTTATTTCAATACGCATAAAGACTTTCCTTAATTAAGTAAGTGAACATTTAGCTTGATTGACGTCTCTGATTGGCTGCGTGGTCCCCGGCAGAGTAGAATAGGCCACCCTCACTCTTACCGAGGTGTCGTAAAAGGCGACTAAGGTAAAGCTGCTGGCATGATCATCAGCACCCAGAGAAGGAAAACTCTGCATTTATATCAAAATCCTCGTCAACTCGTCTGCAAAGCGTGGTGAGTATGGCAATTACCCCTCATGTGATTGAGGGAGGCCCGTGCCCCAGCAGTGGGGACTTTAATTGGCTGACGATGATGACGATGACGATGACGTCTCTGAGTGCGGCAATAAGTTCATTTCATACAAAGGAAGCCGATATATTCAGACATTTTTAATGATGAATGTAAAAATATTCGTGCGAATTTCGAAAAAAAAATATGACAAGTTTTTCTAAATAATGATTGCATTAACCACCAAATACAAAACGCGATCTTGAGTTCATACCGTACCTTTTTTATGATATAGGGGGCAGACGAGCGGACGTATCACCTGATGGTAAGCGATTACCGTCGCCCATGGACACCTGCCACGTCAAAGCAGTCACATGTGCGCTGACGACCTTTTTAAAAGGGAGTACGCTCTTTTCTTGAAGGTTTGCAGGTGGTATCGGTCCGGAAACACCGCAAGGCATCACTGCCATACTGGCCCGAGAGATGCTTCTTCACGCTTCGTTTGACGGAATCCATATTGTAGGAAGGAGGAAATACATACATACCTTCAAAAACCACCAACTAAAAAGTGAAAATAAATATTTTTATCACTTTATACACTTCACATAACATTTTATAACAGTACACTCGAGAAAAGGTGTTACCGAAGTCGGCGCCCAATACTATCTTGTAATTTAATACAACATTCAATTATTCAACCGGGATTAGGCGCCGACTACGGTAAAACTTTTTCTTGAGTGTTCGGTTATAAAATGTTAATTGAATTGTATGATAAAAATATTATTCAACACTTAATACTTCGTAGTTTTCGTAGGCGGTTTTTTTCGCAGAAAATTTATTTTTCAAGCTTTTTAGTGTAAGTATCATTTTTTGGCAGCCTCCAGAATTGAAAAACTCCTTTTTATAAGTCGATTAAAAAGCCAAATGATCAATTGTTATAATTTCCACATTGGTTAGGTTTTGCCAGATTGGTCAATGTTTGTTAGGTAATCCTTTATCTATACTTTCTTCATTAAGTTTGGCTGGAGAACAGTGGCCATAGTAGAGGATGCCATATGTATTGATTACTAACCTAACATACAAGACCCGGCACGTATCTTTAGCGGTGACCTTAAGTGCACATAAATCAATTTTAATATGTGAGCTATTAAACTCCCTACTACTTAAGTCGATCGCTAAAAATACGTGCCAGGGCGTGTACCTTCTAATTTCTAATAACGCCAGGGCAATGGTGTCTTGGTCGGCTATACTGCGATAAACCGACAACACCAAACGCCTTCGCGATACAGTACACACCTAGCGCCATCTATCGGTTGAGCTTGACACTAATGTCTAATAAAGCATAATAGCTCCGTTAACTTTTTCTTCTAGAGCCGGGGCGATGGTGTCCTGGTCCCGTCCGTCGGACATTGCGACCAGTATGCAAACGATATTGATGAAGGCTGCTATACTGGCGGAGACCACCAACCTGGAATAAAAGGGAAAAGTATGAATTTAATTTTCGTAGAAAACGATGGCACCTCATTGAATCAAATTCCAGCATAAATCTCTGGTTTTTTCATCAGACATGAAATTTAGCTGCGCGGTTATAATAATGTTATGCTACAGAGAAGGAAAACTCTGCATTTATATCAAAACCCTCGCCAACCCGTCTACCATGCGTGGTGACTATGGCAATTACCCCTCATGTGATTGAGGGAGGCCCGTGCCCCAGCAGTGGGGACTTTAGTGGGATACACCGCTTTTAGTCCTCGCTGTGGTTAGTGCGTCGCACTTTAAAAAGACGGCTGCGCTTGGGGGTCCGGGTTCGATCCCCGGATCGGGCCAAATTTGCACCTGAGTTTTTCTGTTAAAAATTCGTGTATGCCCGGAGTCTGGAAGTTGAAAGTCTTGTACCCCCGTGCCCCGTAAAGCACGTTAAACCGTTGGTCCAGCGCCCGATCCCTCTCCGGTCGTGTCGCACTAGTGTCCCATCTGAATATGAGGGCAAGGGAATAGAGAGTGCACTTGTGTTTGCGCGCGCACTTGAGCACTATAATATATCCTGCATACGTGGCTGATCGTTGAGATTGGCCGCCGTAGCCGTAATCGGTTGGAGGATATGCTACAGTGTTCTGTGTATTTATATTCCCCAAGAGACATATCTAAGCAGCCAGGCTGTCGAAAGACCAGTTGTTGGCGAAGTCTTCATCAGAAATAACATTATGCAGCCTCAGCATGTGGTCAAGGTAAGGGGAACCTAGCTTTGGCTCAAGAGTGATCTGCAGGTAGATATCGCAGTTCCTTCACCGGTGTCTTTTTTAATGTTAATATGCTAACGCTTGACCACAATGGCAACTGATGGAAAGCGTCAATGAGGTCTAGGATGTTACGCTATTGCCCGGAAGATGCCTTTGTCTTAAAGATATCCATGTGATATTTTACTGGAGGACTGTAGGTAGCTTGCTCCAGCATTGTCGCTAGTTATCGCATCCCGTTTTATATAGTTAGGTCCGGTGCCTAATGTCGTGCGCAAATCATCGTCAACGGATTGAGACGGGCACTGCAAATAGGAAAGTATTCAATCTGCAGGAAATAGGCAGGTAGACAGCTGCATGACTGTGCTCCGGTATTGTTGATGTCTATGAGCGGCGGTTACCATTTACCATCAATGGGCCGCATGCTCCTCTGCCTATTACTCGCAATAATAAAAAAAATATGCGCGGTTGTAATCATGTTTCGCATCAGTATTGGGCCTGCTCACTAAAAAGACGGCCCAAAGTCAGCCAGGCCTTCAGAAGACCAGGTGTTTGGTAGGCCCTCATCAGAAATGACATTGTGCTACAGCCTCAGAAAGTATTATTTTATCATCATCATCAGCAGTCTGGAAGTACCCACGGATCAGCATTTATTCTGCACTATTTCCCTAAGCTAGGTACTATCTTGTAGTTAAAGTATTGCAGCAACATAAAAAGGTGGATGTATCAATGAAAAATGACAGGGACGTATGGAAGATGAAGACATATTGCGCCGACCCCAAATAACCTGGGAACAGGGCAGGAGGATGATGATAATGATGATGAATCGGTCCAGTTCGCCGTATTGTTGTATGAACTGGATGTCGTCAGTTACTTCATGATTCAAGGAAGTTGACTGTCCTGAAAAAGAATTTCTACTCACCAAAAGGACAATCCTAAATCAGCGAGGCCGTCAGAAGACCAGGTGTTGGCGAGGTCCTCATCTGACATGACATTATGCTGCAGCCTCAGGAAGTATTCCGTCAGCCACACGGAGATCGCGCCGAGGGTGAACAGCACTGGAATCGGAAACAGACATTGATCAGAATGAATATAAGATCAGTAGGGACTGAGGATACCTTAAGATTAAGTGCGATGGCTGTAGGAGTAACCATTTATTTGATAGTATCATGGACTAACTATAGATATACTGTCCTCCAAACCGATATTTCGGTCATGGCGGCCAATCTCAGAGATTATCCATCGACGCGGACATATTATAGTGCACAAGTGTTTGCGCAGACACAAGTGCACTTTCTATTCCTTTACCCTCATATTTCGATGGGACACCACAGTGACACGACCGAAGAGGGATAAGGCGCAGGACCAACGGCTTGACGTGCTTTCCGAGGCACGTGGGTACAAGACCGCCAACTTCCTCCGGGCTGCCACTGAAAATGTCTTAACAGAAAAACTCAGGTACAAATTTTGGCCCAACTCGGGGATCGAACCCGGGACCCCAAGCGCAGCCTACGCTTTAAAATGCCACCCACTAACCACAGCGCCCCACCGAGGCAGTCACTATATACATATATAGATATCGTACTAGCATTTTACTTGTGGTACGATTAAAGTACCACAATTCGAGGGATGTTAAACATTAGCGTCAGTTTACTCCATTTTTTTTTATGCTAGAGGTGGACAAACGAACATCGAGTCACCTGATGGAAAGTAATCCACGCCGCCCATGAACATCCGCGAAATCAGAGTTATCGCTTCTGAATTCTGGATTCAATTGTCATTATTTATTCGAATAATCTTTTCAGGTAGCATACACGTAAAATGTGTATTTCTATGAAATAAAATTTCACTGGAAGATGGCACAATCAATGAGTGCTCAATAGATTAGTGCCATAGACTAATAATCTCATGACAGTGCGCTAAAAATTCTTCGATGCCTTCTCTGGCAAATGACATTGAAGGTGTCAAGTTACATAACTCGACAACTTTTTGTAAGTGCATCAACAATAGCCTGTTCTAGTTTTGAATGCGACACCAGGTCTAGCCTCTAGCTGAGTGTGTACCCGCTTTCACTCGAAACTATTTATTATTCTGGCAGTTCTCACCTGCAAGCGAATTCCCGACGAGCAACGACCTTGGTTCGCAGCGACATCTCGCGGCGGAGCCCAGAGCTGCGAGTACGCAAGCGCCTCCCGCAGAGACCAGGGCTGCTCCTAGCTGGCCGGCGGTGCCGCACCAGGCCCAGCGTCTAGCTGGGTGTGTACCAGCTTTCACTGAAAAGAAGGCAATCAATCAATCAGCATATCGTCACCCACTGCTGAACGTAGGCGACTCCCTGGTGTTGTTCCTCATCGCTTATAACGAGGAGTCCTGACCACACACTCCAAGACCTGCTCCTGTGTTTTTACAGATCACGCTCCTAGGAAGCCATGACAGAAAGTAGTAACAGCCGTAGCGTAGCGTTCAGTCAGTAGCGACTGAACCGCAGAAGATGGTATCTAACCGGTGATTTCTGGCTTTCAAGTATCATGCGTAGAAGCCCAGGTCGTCCTCAGCTCTAGTGGTAGATAAATCAGTTAAGAGTTGGAATTACTTGCTGTATGTCTTATCATCAAGAGTTTGTTGTTCATTAAACAAAAAATAAAAAATAAATCTAATGCGAATCAAAAAAGTAGAGTTAAATAAAAATTATGATAATTAATCCCAATACTCAAACACTTTTTACGTTGAGAGCTGCTCATCATGTTATGTCATGTAAATCAACTTTATGATAGAGACATAAAATATGAAGTGGCAAGACAGCAAATAGTTAAGAAACATTTGAGTATAAGGGCGTTAAAAATAGTACTACAAGAACTCACCGCTAAAGTCATGGTTCCTCCAACCATACCCAAAATTGAGCTCTTTATGCCCCTCAAAGAGACCAAAACTGATTCTGCCCTCAGACTCCAACGGGTTGGATGTCCTCCGCGCTCGCGCATCGATCCAGTGAGTCGTCCCCAAAGACGCCACGATCAGCGCAATGCACAGACATGCGCCGAAGAACGTCGCGAAGATCATCGACCGCTTGAACAAGTTAAGCTTCATCTTGACCCGTGCTTATCACGACCACTTTCACTTACAATCAAGTTCACCGATTAACCGCTAGATGGCGTTATGTCACATTGTCTTTAAATCTGTTCGCGCGCACTGAACTAATTGGCGGCGGTTTTTATAAAATTTTCTATCTATTCAACTGGTGGGATCCTCTGCAAAATCCATTGTTGTTTCTTTAGTAGCTTGCTGATCATAACAACCGTTTTCTTTTGTACTTCGTGCTCTCACGTTGTTCTTAAAAGAAAATCTGGAACAATAACAGAATTGATTATGTAAAAGTTGAAATATAGCATGGAATTATCTAATGGTTACATTGGTTTCGAAATGGGAATTCTCAATGTCATAAAGTTATAACAGTATTTTTTCTTCGTTCACAACCGATTCAATAGGGAATTAGAAATCCTACTACTTACTTCATACACTTACAAACGAATGATTCGAAACGCAATTCTGTAAAAGGTTAAACGATAGCCCAAATCAGATAAGTTAAAGCATAAAATAGATCAACTATAAAATTTTATCATTTACTGTCTTAATTTCATTACACTCCGTAAAAAATTCTTGATAGCGGCACTGAACTGTAAAATGTCCCTTAATCAAATTAAAGCACTTTGCACCGGGAAAGAAATCGCAAGCATGAAAAATCATTAATTATGACATAATCCCATTTATAATTGACGCCCACTGTGCATAATAAGAAAGTAAATTGCCGTATCGTCCGTTTATAAATAATTTAACGGGGAAAGTAAAGTCTGGAGATACTGATACTGTCATTATTACAAATTGCTTTGTGTCGACAGAAAATGGCGAAGCGTTGTTTCGGTCCAAAATTTTTCGCTTTTTTTTATGACATAGGTGGTAGACGTTAGACGATGACGATGATGCCATGGCAACACTTGTGGAGTCAGAAGTGCGCTGTGAACCTTTAAAATCCCTTTCCCCGGATCCGGCCTCCAGTACCCACACTCACTAGGCGAAACATAGCACAGGCGCTCTTCGTCACCTTCTTCGGCGCAAGTCTATTCATTGTGCTAATAATGGCTTCTTTGGGAACGACGAACTATATCCCTTCCGACTCCGGTCCCTCACTCGCTCGGCGAAACACAGCCGCTGCTTCATGCCGGTTTTCTAGAAGGCCCTGACAAGCACTCCGGTCGAGCTGGCCCATGCGAATCGAATCGTGGCTCTCCCACGGTTAAACACATAAAAATAACTATACTACCTGTTTACCATTCCACCATGTCAGTCATGTTTAACAACTGTCTAATGTTCCTTACATAAGAATCATCATCATTACCGGCAGACTGCTCATCATTAGACTAAATACTACTTCAGTTCCCACTGACTGCAGAGATGCTTTAATCGAGTCTTTGTCATAACCCTTAATGATGTTCTGTTCATATCATATCTCCGTTACTTAAACCTACATAGGTAATATTTGAAGTAGGTACTACTAGTAAAGTCGCGACCTATAACAATACTAGCGGCCCGCCCTCACTTCATTTCGGGACATTAGTTCCACTTTTTACCAAAAGAATGGTAAAAAGTGGAACCAAAAAAATGGTAAAAAGTGGAACGAAAAAAGTGAAAAAACCAAAAGATTAAAAGATGGCGCTTGGTGTCGCACCGAGTTTTCAGATTGCGTAGCCGTTGTCTCTAAAGATTTATCTCTTTATTAATAGTATAGATAACTCTGATATGTAATTTCTGTAATCAATATCTTATCTTCCAGAAAGCTATAATTTCAGCTCTCATTTCTACCACTCTCTCGTGCAAACTCTGGAATGAGCTCCCAGCCACGGTGTTCCCTGGTCATTATGACATTGAAAAGAGTTCTTCCACGGGAAGCTGTGCTCCATTGATGATGTCTATGAGCGGGTGAATATTTACCATCAGATGTGCCGCATGCTCGTCTACCTATTTTAGCATTAAAAACTAGATATTTTTTGATGGAAAATAATTTAACAGGATTTGTGGGACGATAATAATTCTAAGCCTTAAACCAAAAACCTTGGGTGCCCATTTTGGCGTGATTGCGGTTGAATTACCCACAGTTATTATCATCTCTCTGTCCAACAATTTTACATTTCCACAATGCTGACCATTTTTCGGAGGCGTAAAAGTGTGAAACGGCTGTCCAGGAAACACAATATCAGTTTGGATAAAACTTTTGAAAAGACTTTAAAACTGAGAAGAGTTGGTTATTTTAATGTTTATCGATTTTTATAGAACATACATTGCTTTGAACATAATTTTAACCCATAAAACACAAGGAAAGTCTTTGAATCTTCAAGTACAGAACCTTAAAAACGAAGCAACAAACAAAACGGAACGCTAACAGCAAATTAAAACCTAATGAATACAACAAAAAGCATAATTTCGCTTGGTGCGATAGCTAACTGTGACGATGGTTACACGCACGCACGGGAACCTGTATTATTGACCTAATATCACACTGACTCGTTTTGCGAAACACGACACAACTTGGATCTTAATGCATCGTAACAAGAATCAAGACAACCGGTTCAGGTAATCTGCTGATAAGCATTAGCTAATGAATAGGCAGTAGGATCTAGAAAATCGTGGTATAAGCAGTATGAGTAAATAAAACGATAGGTAATAGTAATTATAAAACAGACACTATAGGAAATATCAGAGTTCAAAATGACTCATATTATGTATTTAAAATATTAATTAAGGTTGTAGGTAGAGAACTCGCAGTATTTAACTATGTAGATAAGCATTTGGGGCCAGCAATGGAGTTAGACACTAATTCCACTAGGAATTAGTATTATGGCTACTAACCCGTGTGGTCATAGCATAGGGCGCCCTCTGGCTAGATGGGGGGACGATCTGCGCAGGATGGCTGGCAAGAGCTGGATGCGAGAAGCCATGGATAGATCACAGTGGCGAACAATTGGAGAGGCCTACGTCCAGCAGTGGACTGCGATAGGCTGATGATGATGATGATGATGAACCCGTGTGGTCCCCGGCAGTGTAGAATAGGCCACCCTCACTCTTACCGAGGTGTCGTAAAAGGCGACTAAGGTAAAGCTGCTGGCATGATCATCAGCACCCTGAGAAGGAAAACTCTGCATTTATATCAAAACCCTCGCCAACCCGTCTGCCAAGCGTGGTGAGTATGGAAATTACCCCTCATGTGATTGAGGGAGGCCCGTGCCCCAGCAGTGGGGACTTAAATGGGCTGATGATGAACCCATTACGATAAATTTACCATCTGCTCTAAAGGTATAAAAGTGATAAAAAGTTCGTATATGGAAAGGTAAATATATGATGACGCTATTTGGGATCAAATGATTTGATCACAAATAACGGTAACACTTAAGGAAAACATTAATTATATAAACCTAACAATTAAGGAAAACATTAATTATATAAACCGTCATATGATGCGCTAGCAAGATACGATTAACAGAATCAGTACAAAAACATAACATGAGTATAACGTTTATTCAAATCTAAACAATAAAACGCCAGATAATATAATACACGCGACCGCTGATTCACAATGCTGAACCGGAATCCGGTTTACTTTTCAAGAATTTGGGAAGGTCAATGCTATTAACAGAATTATGGATGATGTGACAATAATTTTCATTTATAACGAAAGGTTCACGATTAAATTACGTGAACTTCGATTGGTGACGGAAAATCAATTATTTAGTACCTTTTTACTGTTTTACTTCATCGACTTTCACTTTTATATTTGTTACTTAACTTAAAGCGGTCTCGAATAAGGAATTCAAAACACCACATCCTATAATATTAAAATATTTTGACCGTTCGTTGTGCAATATGTACGAATATATTCACTCGCTTTCAGTGCAAAGATATTGGTATTGTGTAACTGACAATATATTATAATTATGAAATACTCAAGCAAGTAATAGGTACCTCTCAGCAAGTACCTTTGTGAAATAATAAAAATACTAAAAACAGTGATTTTCAAAACAAAGTAAAAGAATTTGAACTTGGAACTAAAATCCAGGTTTGGAACACAAAAATTAAAATACAGCATTACAATAGTAAAAAAGTTAAGTATCAGCCTACCTACTGTCCAGCTGCAGGGTCAAGGTCTTCATCATAGAAATCAAGTCATCGCTAATATAATGGTAAATATTACGCTTAATCACGACGCTTGCCAAATGCGGATTGGTGATCACAAGCCCGAGCTATGTTCGAAAAATTCGTAACATACCTTTGCTCGACCCGGGAATCGAATCCAGGACCCCAAGATCATGGCCTGGTATTGAAACAATAAGCCCAAAGGTGCGTTCATATTATAATGCTGACACCAAAAATTGGTCAAAAGTTATTTGAAACATGTTCAAACAATTTGAGTATTGGTATTGCTAAATCTTTATTTGCAATTCGAAACCTTGAACTGACTTTTTACCATGTTAAAACGATGTTAAAAATATAACAATTACTTCAAATGTGACTCCGATTATTACGCTGTCACGACGTATGTATTTTCACATCTATGGAATCAATACATTTTTACGAGAGTTTCGCAAGGCACAATTTAGGAGCCGTTGTTTTAAACAAACAATAATGTTGAAAGAGCAAAGACAAGCAAACTTGGGAAACTTGAAGACATTGATGATATCGCTTTTGTGGCATCACACGGCCTTCATAAACGCCAAATTGGAGGAATTGCTTATTCGGCTTTTTTCATCATCTAAATGTTATAGATAAAAATCTACCGCTACTTATAGCAGCCAATTTGGGATACGTTTCAAATTTGGTGGATCTACAACATAAAATCAAAATTGACGTGCAACTAATGTTTCGAAACAGTCATAGAGAACATTATTGTTTAATATCAAAAATAAGTATATTTAAAGAGTTAGGTACCACAGACATGGGTCCGTTGTTTTCAATTTAATCAAAAAATACATTACCTAATTTAAGTTTGTTCATAATTAAATTAATAACATAGTATTAAAAACCTATAGATTCATTTGATTCATTTTGAGAACACATTTTGCAAAGCATTCAACATTATAAGAACAAAATAATGGCATCCGAATATACTCTCTCCAAATATACAGGCTCTTTCAATGTGTGTTTTAAAAATAGTAAAGATTTAATGATATTAAGTGTAATTTAATTTCAGCCGTGTGGTCCCCGGCAGAGTAGAATAGGCCACCCTCACTCTTACCGAGGTGTCGTAAAAGGCGACTAAGGTAAAGCTGCTGGCATGATCATCAGCACCCAGAGAAGGAAAACTCTGTATTTATATTAAAACCCTCGCCAACCCATCTGCCAAGCGTGGTGAGTATGGCAATCACCCCTCATGTGATTGAGGGAGGCCCGTGCCCCAGCAGTGGGGACTTAAATGGGCTGATCATGAAGTGTAATTTAAAGTACATAAAAATATGGAGCAAATTAATAATAAATTCATGAGGAACATCAGAGAAAATTTGCAAATGACTAATCGAATATCAATGGCGTGGAAATGCCGTTCAAAATTCATAATAGAAATAGGCATGGCTCGTAGATTTCTCGACAAACGCACGATCGGCGTCGTTTATGTTTAATTCATGTCGAAACACTTGGAACACATAGTATGTTAGAAAGCGATGATTCTATTTGTATGAGGTGTCTCGTGACAGTTTGTAAATACACTGGCAGATGAACGAGGTTCAAACGTTTCGTTAACTATATGGTTAGGAGTTTGATGGTAATCAGTGTTGCCAACTTAGCCCTTTTGAAACTAGAACTTTTTATTTTAATTCAGCCCTTAAAATAATGATTTAATCCCTAGCCAATTTACAGCCCCAAAATAATAAATATTTCACAACATCACATACATTGATCTAACTCCGAGTTTAGGTAGCTCAAGCAACTGTGTTACGGATATCAGAATCAACAGTGGGATTACAAATATATATGTACATATAATACTTTTCTTTTTGTAAATACATACTTATTATTCATAGGAAACACCCAGACCAATACAAACAAACATGTTCATGTACACAAATGTTTGTACTATGCAGGGATCGAACCCGCAACCCTTGGACCAAAGGCCATATAATATATTATTTTCGGTACACAGTCATTAACTTCTTCGTCGAGATAGAGTCAGGTGATACCTAATAGTTGAAGTAAAATCTTGTGTGGCGATGAATCTTCTGATGAGGACTTAGACATTTGAGCTGTTTTTTAACCTTCCCCACAATAACCAACTTGTCCAGGTTGACGGAATGTCTCCGGGCGATATTAAAATAACCTAGTACTTTTTGGTAACAGATAGTCGATGTATGTATCTCCTCATTCCGGATAATAAATCATTGACAGGCGCATTTTTACTCCGGAAAATGAACTATTGTGTATACTTTGGTTTATAGCACTGTAAAATACCAAGTTTTCTTTCTTAAATAAATAAATAAATAACTATCACTATTATGAAGCAACATATAAAATACTAAACAGTTGTATCAATCACCTTTTAATTTAGCATGAATGTATATTGCAAACAATTTTAATAACATATTATGTAAATTATTCACATAAACTACAAAATTCTTTTGTTATATAACTTTACTTCCAATGAAATGCGCAATAATACAGTTATTGTCGACTAATCATAAGAAGAATGGATGACGTTATATTCTGTACGTGATTATGCGTCGCCTGCGCATTCAAGCAAAATTTAAAGATAATAATAAATTGAGTCAACATCACATTCATTGGACAACATAGCATTATGCTAATAATAATGTTAGGCGCACAAGTGTAAGCATCATCATTTTCTTACCGTGACATTTTCGGTTGCGTACAAAATTGCCGCTTCGCAGCCTGGGGTCTTGTTTTTATTGACAAACTACTGTATTCGTACCACTTGGTAGTCTCCTCATCTCATCTCAATCGACAACTGTGGCTATCTATGCGAAACGCGCAGATTTCCGCACAATGTTTTCCCACAACACCGAACTACAGTCGCGAGTAAACCAATCGACTTAGGACCTAATTTTCATACAAACTTTAATTCAGAGGCCTATAAATATGAAAGTATCTGTGCTTTAGTGATAATTTTATTGTTAATCTATTTCAAAAGTGTTCAAATTTCAATTAATTATTTTAACAGATTACAGTAACGTGCCGAAAAAAGAAATTGTGGTTGATTTTCGCATCCCATAATAATTGCATGGATGAAGACAAACAACTTGCTCAATCCTAATTTTAGGAAAATCAGCATGATTCTGCAGGCTTGTTAAACGATTAACTAAAAGAAGAACATTTTTGACATCGGTTTACATTAAAATTATCAGTAAAGCACATATACTTTCATATTTACAGGCCTCTGAAGTTTTTATGAAAATGAGGTCCTGAGTCGATTTGGTTGCTCGCGAGTGTAGTAGGTCCTAGTAGTGGTGGCACGCACCAGATAGATTTGATAAATCCAAAGGTACTCGCTCATATTCGTGCGTAGGACTTCTCGCAGTAGCAGGCGCATTTTACTATCTACGGAGTTACCATAACTCGCCATATCTTAGAAAAAGTATAGAGCTAAAAATTTGACGCATAATCTCGTTTAAAATCTAAGACATTTGGTTGGGTATCAAATCCAGCGTAGTAACAATCTGGTAGACAATTATGATAATTTTATTAGTGCTACAAAAAAATAATCATAAAGACGCATCGCGTTTTAAAAAGTCATTTGTAGATGTGAATAAGACATTTATTTTTTACTCCATTCGCGTAATTTTACGCTATCCTAATTGGTCAATCAATTAATAAATCCCTGTGCAAAGGCCTCCAACATAGAAATCAAGTCATCGCTACTTT
The DNA here is from genome assembly GCA_019059595.1 of Marasmia exigua. Classification (NCBI taxonomy): domain Eukaryota; kingdom Metazoa; phylum Arthropoda; class Insecta; order Lepidoptera; family Crambidae; genus Marasmia; species Marasmia exigua. Next base: position 4,298,711 of record CM032484.1, on the reverse strand, counting down.
GATGAGATTAGTCTTAATCACCACGCTTGCCTAATGCGGATTGCTTACAAACCCGAGCCATGTTCGAAACAATATTTTTGTCAAAGATCAGATCATCAACTCAGGACCCCGATATCACGGCCAGGTACTTAAACCACTAGACCAACATGGCGTCTTAATGTTTGTAGACAAACAATAGGGCCGATATAATAGCGATCTCTCTGATTTCTCGAAGGTTCATGGGCGGCGTTGATTACTTGCCATCAGATGACTCGTTTGTCGCCTCTAGCATAAAAAAATGCTGTCATTCAATACAAATCTGACGTGATACCATAGAATTATTCAGAGATAAAGATTCGTCAAATCGGGCTTAGGCCCGATGGCAAATTTTGAGACGATTGACGAGAATTTAACTGTGTTAAATAGAGCAAGACAGATATTTCATAACACAAAAGAATGTTTACTAACAATAGAGCACTTGCGAATTTGACGAGACCTGAGTCGGATAGGTGATTATGAAATGTTTAAACAATGATGCTGGTTTTGATTTGTTCGACTCACAATTCCCAAACTACAATTTAACGTGGTATCACAACAAACTCGTTTGCCAAGGTGAACTCTTCTCGGAGTGACCGTGGAAGAGTCACGCTTCGGCATGAATGTGCCGGCTTGACTGGAGTGATACCACGGCCTCACAGAAAACCGGAGTGAAACAGCACTGCTGTGTTTCGCTGCGTGAGTGAGGGTACCGAAGGCCCAATGGGGGGAATGGGGGGTTTAAAGGTTTGGTAGCGCATTTGTGACTCCACTGGTATCGCGGGTGCCCACGTAGTCGTTCGCCGCAAATGCGGACGAAGTATACACTCGCTAATGGACAATCATCATCATCATCATCAGCCCATTTAAGTCCCCACTGCTGGGGCACGGGCCTCCCTCGATCACCAGAGGGGTAATTGCCATACTCACCACGCTTGGCAGACGGTTTGGCGAGGGTTTTGATATAAATGCAGAGTTTTCCTTCTCTGGGTGCTGATGATCATGCTAGCTTTACCTTAGTCGCCTTTTACGACACCTTGGTAAGAGTGAGGGTGGCCTATTCTACTCTGCCGGGGACCACACGGCCAATGGACAATACGACAAAAAAAAATTAGCATTTTTATACGCTTTTCGAATAAAGAAAGAGAAAAAACATAACCTATATTTTTTAGTTATCATTAAATATGTGTATTTATGGAAATATTTATTTTTTAAATTATTAACTAATTTGCCGGAAGGGACGTAGTCCTGAGGCTCAACGTATTGTGATATCGGTGCTACGTTCAATAAAAAAATTTGGTGACTTTAAGTTACTTACTGTCACTGTCATCATTTTGTCTTGTCATTTTATGATCAGATATTTTACTTTTTTTTCCTTTAATCAACGTGCGCAAAAGCGTTACTAATTTGTTATGCCGAGTGATGACGTCACAGGAGGATTTTTACTTTTGTTTTTCTCCAAAAAATTCTGAATTTATTTTTATTAAATTTCTATGAGTCTAATCTAGAAATGGTATTTTTCATTTCGGAAAATGTTTTTTTGTCGTATTGGCCATATTGGCTTGCACAGCCACGAGCGTAGATGCAGTGCCCTTACCCGAGTTACTACTTTAAACATCTGACAAGATACAAAGGCCAATTATATTTATTACAACAAACTTGACACATTTTTTATTCAGTGGAGAAACGTTTGATATAAATCTTAGTTGACGGTGGTTGGAAAGTGACGACAAAGTTGAAGGTGGATTTTTTGGCGGTAGTTCGTAAGAAATATGGCTTATGCAATTTCAACGGTTTGTTTTAGGTTTTTGTACCTAGTAAGCTATAGTACGGTACAGAGAATAAATAGGTTCGTCACCTTAAGGTAAATTTTCGCTTGCACGGCAAGAATCAGTTATAACAACATACCTGCCAAGCTTCTTTAAAATTTATTTACATCAAAAGGAATCAATGTTGCTACAAGCAAATCTGAACTTTCTGACCTAACAGTTAGGCATAATTTAAAATAAACCGATTGGCATCGCTAGTGTGCCCTACCCTACCCGTCACCTTAATAACGCAAGCGATTCTGCTTAGTGTTTTATAAAATGAAAAAAAAAAGTTCCCCTCAAGAGAAGACTATAATATAATCGAAATAGCTTCAGAGCATATTTTATTCATGTTTTAATGAAGCAATTAAAAATCCACGACACGATGCTTTGTATTGCGCGATAAGTATTCAAATGAAGCACCTAGCATATCTAATAGACGCCTAGCTCGCACTGGAATACATAGCAGTAAGGCATATTCTCAATTCTGTGCGTCCTAAGAAAAGTGGTACAAGTCGACTTATATCGAATTTGATTTTCTTCTTGCTACTTCATCACAATAATCATCATCACCATCAGCCTATCGCAGTCCACTGCTGGACGTAGGCCTCTCCAATTGTTCGGCACTGTGATCTATCCATGGCTTCTCGCATCCAGCTCTTGCCAGCCATCCTGCGCAGATCGTCCCCCCACCTAGCCAGAGGGCGCCCTACATTACGTTTGCCACGATGCGGTCTCCACTCCAGAACGCGTTTACCCCATCGGTTGTCGGTTCTGCGGCTAATATGGCCAGCCCACTGCCACTTAAGCTCACAATAAAATCCTCTATTATTCTGTCTGATCAGACGGAAAAATGGAGGATTTGTTTGCATGTCTGATCGGACAGAAAAATAGAAGTCAACTTTAGATACGCACTCAAATTATGGTCCTAATTTCTAATAGGTACTACAGTTCATAATTTTGCAGTCTAATGCTGGACATAGGTATATCTAAATGTTCGCCACTCCGACCATTCTTGGCTACTCGCATCCAGCCATAGAGTAACTAAACCGTCTCCCTGTCTGAGCTCCGAGGGTGCTTTACAGCTATATAGTACGGCAACCTTCGAGAATCAGTCAGGGCGACGATTAAATAAAATATCAGAAATCATTTTATTATGTTTTTTTTTATGTAATGGGTAAGAAGACTAACAGACGGATCACCTGATGGTAAGCAATGGACAACATTTCAAAATTGCTAAGCTCTGAAACAAAAAATACCAATTCTTTGTTTACTTTTCCGCTGCTCGACTATATATTTATTCATTTTTTATATTGCTTATTTACTGAGAAAAAAATTAAAAACTAAAAAACGTAAGATGACGTCATCGGACGGCAGAATGTAAGATATTTCTTTGCTTAGCACATTATAGTTTTAAATTTACGAAATGCCAAACCCATGACATGTAACTGTCAAAAAAAAAGACAACTTGTCAACGTTGAATGTATGAATGACGTTGACAATGTTGACACTAGTATTATTTACCTTTGACAGTAGTACCTTTTTTTTATTAAAACAATGATAAGCAAAGGAATATCGCTGTATTCAGCCGTCCGATGACGTCATTTGGCGCTTACGTCTATTTAGAATAAAAAGAATTTCAATAATTATTTTATGCATGAAAATGGACAAATTTTGAAAAAAGAAAAAATATGGGTCTGTTCATTTTATGTCTATTTTCATATAAAAACACAATATGGACATGTTAAAAATATGAAATGTTGTCCATTGCCGCCGCCCATGGACACCCGCGACACCATTGGAGTCACAAGTGCGCTGCCAACCTTTAAACCCCACGTATCCCCCGGATTGGGTCTCCGGTACCCTCACTCACGCAGCGAAACACAGCACAGTGCTGCCGCACGCCGGTTTTCTGTGAGGCCGTGGTATCACTCCGGTCGAGCCGGCCCGTTCATGCCGAAGCTTGGCTCTCCCACGGTAGAAATTCCCACGGTATTTGTATAACAAAATTCCCGAAACCTACTGGTATGGGATATAAGCCTTCCGGTTTATATCCCATACCGCTTTAAAATTGCTTATGTGGGCTTGAGGTCATTGTTTCGGACACGCCTTACTAGCGCGATGTAAAAATGCATAGTGACATCTACCGAAACAACTCCGAACCACCTGCATGATTCTTACAAACCCTATCTAACGAAAACCGCTGAACAATTTTTCCCATACTAAGGAAAAAAAGTACCTAGTGAAATGACCCGGCATTCAGCTCTTGTCAGCCATCCTGCGCAGATGGTCACTCCGTCTGGCCTGAGGGCGCCCTACACTTCGTTTACCGAGACGCGGTCCAATACTCATAGGTACTGCAGTTATCAGAGGTTATCAGAGGTGAGGCTCACTTATATTTTGCAGTAAACCATATTTATTTATCTTTTCTACAATAAGCTCTGTGACCGTGGCAGAACCACGCTTCGGCGCGAATGGGCCGGCTCGACCGGAGTGATACTACGGTCTCACAGAAAACCAGCGTGAAGCAGCACTGTGCTGTGTTTCGATGCGTGAGTTAGGGTACCGGAGGCTCTTGGTTATGCGCACTTGAAGTAGAGTCACCACTCACCACTGGTGTCTATGGGCGGCGGCAATCTCTTACCATCAGGCGACTCGTCTGCTCGTTTGCCTCCTATCACATAAAAAAGCACACTTTACTTCTTCTTGAGCTACTGCATCATTACTAAAGATTTTCATCTTCCATCAGTTTTTTAAAATACTCGTATTATCTATACCTATTGATCTATAAAAAAGCACACTTTATACTTCTTCTTGAGCTACTGCATCATTACTAAAGATTTTCATCTTCCATCAGTTTTTTAAAATACTCGTATTATCTATACCTATTGATCTATGTGCCGCATAACTTACAGAAAAGCATGACATGCGGTAATTAGTATCATCATCATCATCATCATCAGCAACCCACACTCGTCCACTGCTGGACAAAAGTCTCCCCTAAAGCACGCCACTGCTCCCGATTTTCGGCCATTCTCATCCAGCACACACCAGCCAGCCTTCGAATGTCATCATCCCATCTTGTCGCAAGGCGTCGAACACTACGCTTACCAAGTCGCGGTCTCCACTCAAGGACTTTACGGCTCCAACGGCTGTCAGCTCTGCGGCTAATATGACCAGCCCACTGCCACTTCAGTTTGCTAATTCGGTGGGCTATCTCGGTGACTCCGGTTCTCTGTCGGATTACATCATTTCTGATGCGGTCCTTCAGAGATACTCCGAGCGACTTTAAACCGTAATTAATATGTTTACGTGTAATTTAGAGTATATAATAATTAGGTAAGAGAAGTACTTAAACTTCCATGGTTTAAGAATCAGCTAGGAAAATATTTAACATTACAAGAAACAACACAGTGATACTCTTAATAAGTCTGGCAATCAAATAAGGAGCATTGATTTATTATGTATACTTACTCTATAGATATATATTGCTTTTATTATACTAATGTGTGAGTGTGACAATAGATTATGTATTAGCTAATCATTTGAATAAGGAACTTAAAAAAAAAATCAAAAATGCCTTTTTTTTTTACTGTAGATAGGTAAGCGTTTGACCATATTTCACCTGATGGTAAGTGATAATATGGTCTAAGATGTAGCACGATTACCTAGAAGATACCTATTCACTCGCGCTTTGAAAACCACCAAATTGTAGCCTCTAGGGAACACCTCTTCAGGCAACTGATTCCACTGTTTCGCAGTACGAATAAGGAAACAGGATTGAAACCTCTTTGTGCACGTCTTTACTCAATTTAAGTCCATACAGAACATTTATGAATGTCAAATATTATGTAATCTACCGCTAATACATTATCATCAATTCTGTAACCATAAGGTAAAATACGAGTTATTATGTTCGATAAAATGATGTTTAACTCCATCATTGTTGTGGCGATGTGACACAGCACGAATTTGTTTCAATAAGTACCTGGGTACGACAGCGTCACAGCTCCGCAGAATTTAATTACTTATGCTAGCAAAATAAGCAATAACAACATTATATCTAGGTTGATATATTCAATTACATTAACTAAAAAAACTTATTTGTAATTTAAAGTGTTTTTTTATTATTTATAAGCACTTGCTGAAAGCTTTAAGGTGACATAAAGCACTAATAAGTATTTTAAGATTGAAAATATTTACCGATAATCTTCCTTCCTGTACCTCATATCGATTTTAAGGTGACGCATCGATGAAAACAACGCCGCCAATAGATATGTATTAATCGTGGCAATTATGAGACATTAAAAAAAATTAAAACAGAGAATTCATAAATGATAGTATTAATACTTTTTTGAGATAATATTGTCACAATTTCTTCCTACAAGTAGCCATAATTTTTATAATTGCTAAAAGTGGCCATTTTAGGCAATAATAAGAATTATGGTTACTTGTACAAACATAATATTGCACAAGTACAACAGCGTCAGATCAAGTTACCCCCCTACAGTGCAAAATTGTACTTGTGCCCCAGGTATAAGGACGGTCCAAAGGTCAACAAGGGTAACTCGACGCGACGCCGTGTCAACATCTCAAAAATCTCCTTTATGAATTCCCCGTTGTACTTTTTTTTAAATGTCTCATAACCGCCACAATTAAGGTGACGGGTAGGGCACACTAGCGAGGCCAATAGCCATTTTAACTTTTAGCTACTAAACCTAATCTATTTTAAACAATTTCGGGGGTCGAAAAATTGATTCACGCCAAAAGTGGGCGTTTTTGGCGTGAATCAATTTTTCGCGTACAAAAACGTACCCAACATTTGTGCATGGTTATTTAATAAGTAGTATATGTGTAAGCCAAGAGGTTGTAACCCCGAAATAGTTTAAAATAGATCCGGTCTAGTAGCTAAAAATTAAAATCGATTGGCGTCGCTAGTGTGCCCTACCCGTCACCTTGATACATACTTATCTACTAGTCTAGTCTAGTCAATGGGCGGCGGCAATCGCTTTCCATAAGGCGATCCATCTGCACGTCTGCCAACTATCACATAAAAAAAATCAAGGAAGGTACCACTTCAGGAATCACTTGTCTATTATTCTACTGCAATTCACTAAGCTGTGCCAAGGTGCTAAAGATAGCACTTGCACATGCAAAACATGGTGTTCTCAGGTTGAAGCAAACGTTTCCCCGTATCGCTTACTCACGGAAGATACCTGAGATTATTTCCTTGTATTACGTGTTGAAACGCAACACCTTCGGAAGAAAGGTGTAGGACAAAGTAACATAATAACTATCGATATCCTCAGTGGCGTCCAAATCCATTTTGACCGTGGGAGAGACTAAACGGGGCGGGTCGACCGGAGTAATACCCCATCATCATCATCAGCCCATTTAAGTTCCCACTGCTGGGGCACGGGCCTCCCTCAATCACATGAGGGGTAATTGCCATACTCACCACGCTTGGCAGACGGGTTGGCGAGGGTTTTGATATAAATGCAGAGTTTTCCTTCTCTGGGTGCTGATGATCATGCCAGCAGCTTTACCTTAGTCGCCTTTTACGACAACTCGGTAAGAGTGAGGGTGGCCTATTCTACTCTGCCGGGACCACACGGCTCGAGTACACGGACGAGCACGGAGTAATACCCCAGCCTCACAGAAAACCGGCGTGAAGCAGCGTCTCCGCTGTGCGAGTGAGGATACCGGAGGCCCAATCCAGGGTAAGGGGTTTAAAGGTTTGTACCGCACTAGTGACTCCACTGGTGCTGCCACCCATCACATTAAAAAAAAACCAGCCGTACCCTTCAGCCATGATCTAGGTAGCTTACAATGAACCGGTCTTGTTACGAATGAAGAATATGTCTGTTGTATAACATCGTAACAAACGAGACACACACAGTACGTGTGAAAGGGAGCGAAATTCCGATTCGGTCGTAACGTTCGGTTCATTATAAGCCACCAGTCTTATTTATTCGGGACATTAGTTCCACTTTTTACCAATAGATGGCGGTAGATGTTGATTACATCGCGCAAGCCTTTCGTGTTTTCGGATTACGAATAAGCGTATTCGCTGTCTGTGGCATTTAAGTACCTCTTTATAAATAGTATAGAAATCGATTTTATTTGTTTATTATTAACTTGTTGCTGACAAATTTCACTTGTCCTGTAAAAAAAGGTATTTCTCTTAGCGTGACTTAGGGTGTTACAAGACCAATCGATCGAACGCCGATAAGGACATCGATCAATGGTAGAATAGATAATGATCAATAAAACTGTTTCATTAGTTCGATCGACCATCGATCGATTGGTCCTGTAATACCCTTAACAGGTTGCGTCCAAAGCTAGGGACACGATAAGAAGACCATGTTCAAAGCTTTTGTAAGTAAGTTAATTACAATGAACGGAGCAGCCGTCTGAACTTTAAACAATGTGTAAATTTAAAGCCTGATAAAGTCAGTTAGTTTTGAGTTTCAGTTGAGTCACAGCACTCACTCAATGCCTTAAGAACGTTGACCTGAAAGCAATTGTTTCGTGAGGAAAACCATTGTAGCTCGAAGTACCTACATTATAATTAAATACAGTTGCTCGAGAAATTGACCATACACAAAATCCCAAGTGTAATTTCAAAATCTTTTTGCAGATACTTTTGTTTAGATATGCATGTATATGTGCTAGTGTAGAGACCACGTTTCGGTAAACATAGTATAGGGCGCCCTGAAGTCAGATGAAGTTACGATCGGCGTAGGATGGCTGGCTGGAGCTGAATGCGAGTAACCAAAGATCGATCGACGTGGCGAACATTTAGAGAGGCCTATGTCCAGCTGTGAACTGCAACAGGCTGAGGATGATGATGATGTATATGATTGAAACCTTAGGCAACAGTTAGGATGAGGTCACTAATATTTATCATTCCCCTGCCCTGTTCCCAGGTTATCTATCAGCACAGTAAGTTTTCTTCTTAATACGTCCTTGTCATCCATTCATCTACTTTCTTTCCAATCATATCATTCTTCACATAATCCATCTCTTTTTGGTCGTCCTCTGTTTCTCCACTCACTAACATTCCCACTCATTACTCTTATGTCAAATCATACCAAATCTTGAAATTAAACTTGACCAACTTCAAACTCTAGTTTCTGATAGTTACTAACGTCCCCCCAGATTGATCTCGTTTATCATCATCATTATTATTTCAGACAATAAACCCTCACTACTGGACATAGTCCTCCCCCAATTTTCTCCACAGATCGCTCCTGTGCCGCCCGCATCCAAGGGAATCCCTCTACCGTCTCCATATCGTCGGCCCACCTTATGGGGGGCCTGCCACGGATGCGATCTCCTGTACGCGGCCTCCACTCGAGGACCTTTCCACCCCACTGGCAGTGTGATCTCCTCGCAATGTGCCCTGTCCATTTCCACTTGAGGTTTGCTATTCTTTGGGCTATTTGTCTTGTATACATATACTCGCTCGACTCGAGGACCGTTTTGTTCCACCAGCCGTCTGATCTCCTTGCAATGTGCCCTGCCCTTTTGTAGCTTGCTATCCTTTAGGCTATGTATTTTGAAGAAATATACTCGCTCGACTCGAGGACCTCTCCATCCCACCGGCCGTCTGATCTCCTCACAATGTGCCCTGCCCATTGCCTCTTGAGGCTTGCTATTCTTTGGGCTATGTATTTTATATACCTATACTCGTACACTCGAGGACCTTTCCGTTCCACCGGCCGTCTGATCTCCTCACAATGTGCCGTGCCCATTGCCTCTTGAGGCTTGCTATTCTTTGGGCTATGTATTTTGTATACCTATATTCGTACACTCGAGGACCTATCCGTTCCACCGGCCGTCTGATCTCCTTACAATGTGTCGTGCCCATTGCCTCTTGAGGCTTACTATTCTTGACTATGAGTCTTGTATACATATGCTTGAAGACCTTTCCGTCCTCGCAATATGCCCTGCCCATTGGCAGTTGAGGTTTGCTATTCTTTTACCTACGAGTATTGCCTTGTATACATATACTATCTCGACTCGAGGACCTTTCCGTTCCACCGGCCGTCTGATCTCCTCGCAATGTGCCTATTGCCTCTTAAAACTTGCTATTGTTTAAGCTACGTGTCCCGTATATATTAGTTGCTTACTTAACTCACTAACTCCAGTCCCCAGACAATTACACACGAATTGTAACGTTGTGCGCACAATCGATCATCATTGGTTAATTATTCACGGTAGTTAACAGTTACATGAACCGCTCGTTGTGATATGACGGATCGTGGTACGGCATTTCGGAATTAAAGGAGACGGAATAAATATCCCCTCAGAAGCAGCCGGCATAATTAGAGTTGTAATGGATAAAGCGTAATAAACGTTACATCCTCACCTAATGATTTAAATTGGTAAGCTAGCTTTTAATTTTTAAAATACTTAAAAACTTGAATCTCATCATCTCATCTTCATCTTCAGCCCATTTAAGTCCCCACTGCTGGGGCACGGGCCTCCCTCAATCACATGAGGTGTAATTGCCATACTCACCACGCTTGGCAGACGGGTTGGCGAGGGTTTTGATATAAATGCAGAGTTTTCCTTCTCTGGGTGCTGATGATCATGCCAGCAGCTTTACCTTAGTCGCCTTTTACGACACCTCGGTAAGAGTGAGGGTGGCCTATTCTACTCTGCCGGGCACCACACGGCCTTCAATTGGCACACGGCAATCAAAAACTTGAATAGTAAATGAGAACAGCCTGATTAAAAAAAATGTTATCAATTTGACAATGTCAGTTTTTTTCATGTGATAGGTAGCAAACGAGCAGACGGATCACTTGAAAAGTCTGTGAGTAAAAGAATTTGCAAAGTTTTGCGTTAAAATACCATAGAGCTAGCGAAATAAATAAAATATGGCCTATGAACAATTCATTTTCAAAAATATAATTATGAAATATTTCCGGGTCGAGCAAAGGTATGTTCCTTATTTTTTTGAAACATACCTCGGGTAACGCCCCGTTGATCTAGTGTTTTAAGTACCGGGTCGAAATCTCGGGGATCTGGGTTCGATTCCCGGGTCGAGCAAAGGTATGTTCCGTATCTCCCGCACATGTTCCGATTAGTCTGTCTAACTCACGCGCAATTAGCGCGAGATCGTTGTACGCACCAATGTAAGTGTGCATAGCCGGTTTAGCTCACGATATAGGCAGTCAGTAAGGGAATAGAGAGTTGTGTTTGCGCACACACTTGAGCACTATAATATATCCTGCGTACGTGGCTGATCGTTGAGATTGGCCGCCGTAGCCGTAATCGGTTGGAGGATATTATTATTAGGCACTCAGCGTTGAGGTTATCTATCTACTTTGGGTTCAACGTCGGCCGCCTTTCATTTTTTACCATCAACATGAACTGTACGACACAGTATATCTAAACCTATACGGTGCCACACCATAAGTTGATGGTAATGAATGGCCTATGGGTGGGCAGCCATGCTTACCGGACCGGGACGGAGCGACCAAATGTATGTCCGTTAGGGCAGGTGGCTGATCATTGTCAAGGTTGGCAGCCCTGTAATTTGGGTTATGGACGGGTTTTATTGTCTTTGGTACTCTTCGTTTTATTTGGAGTTATTTTGACCTCGCTGACTTGTAAATATGAATACCAAGAGGCACATCTAACCGCCCATGGTACCTGTCACCATCAAATGTGGCTTAACACTGTAGTACCATGTCGAAGTAACATTTATACGTACTCCTTAGAAACTGACTATAATAGGCAGAACAGTTATTTTGCCATAGTATTAAAGTGTTCATCATCATCATCATCATCAGCCCATTTAAGTCCCCACTGCTGGGGCACGGGCCTCCCTCAATCACATGAGGGGTAATTGCCATACTCACCACGCTTGGCAGACGGGTTGGCGAGGATTTGATGTAAATGCAGAGTTTTCCTTTTCTGGGTGCTGATGATCATGCCAGCAGCTTTACCTTAGTCGCCTTTTACGTCACCTCGGTAAGAGCTTATTAAAGTGTTAAGCTACTTTTATGCTGACCGTATTTTGGCCATTGTTGTATGATGAATGTATTGACAAATAAAATGTATATATTCAAATTACTTAATATTTTATGCATTATTCATTAATCTTTAGAAAAATCAAAATGTAATAGTTGAATGTTTAGAGCAATATTTTGCAATGTATTCTTAAGCAAATAAAATACTTAAAACTTTCATCTCGTGTCAGGCGGGACTCGAATCGCTCACAATCTACACAATCCGGGTGGCTGTTCTACCAATGGACAATAAGACAAAAATAATTTTCCAAAATAAAAATAATATTTCTAGATTAGACACATACAAAAAACAAAATTCTTTATTTACGGAACGAATTAAATTAATAGAAATTTAAGAAAAATAATTTCACAATTTTTAAACAGATATTTTTGGAGAAAAAAATAATGTAAAACCCTCCTGTACATGTAGCACCGCCATCCCTATACCTTAAGCCTTGAGTCTGAGCTACGTTGAGTCACTTCGGGCATATTATTCGTCATCAGCCCATTTAAGTCCCCACTGCTGGGGCACGGGCCACCCTCAATCACATGAGGGGTAATTTCCATACTCACCACGCTTGGCAGACGGGTTGGCGAGGGTTTTGATATAAATGCAGAGTTTTCCTTCTCTGGGTGCTGATGATCATGCCAGCAGCTTTAACTTAGTCGCCTCTTACGACACCTCGGTAAGAGTGAGGGTGGCCTATTCTACTCTGCCGCGGACCACTTTTTTTTCTTTCTTTTTTTGAAAAGCGTATAGACTACTGAACGCGTTATTAAGCCAACGAAGTTTGTAAATGCTTGAATCGACATGAGCTATAATAAATATACCTACTGTTAGCTCAGCATCTGCTGAGTCAGGAGTAGCCGAAGCGGTCGGCAAGGGGGTCGGCAGGCGGCAGGCGTCAGAGACCAATTAGGGACTCGGGCGCGACGGTAGAGTGGCTAGGAGTCCTAGGGCGTATCGGTGGTCTCTTTCGGAAATAAATTAATGTTAAGCTTCACGATTTATCTTTTATTTTTACACTTCTGATGGTTATTTCCTAACAATAGGTACCTACAATATTGATGGGACTCTCGACAGCTATATGGAGTTCATAAACCGATTAGTGTATTTTTTGTACAAATTAGAAGTTTTCCTTGGTTGATTTAAATGCTTTATTAAGGGGTTAAAAATAAGCAATAAAACGTGGCACTATTTAAATTATGAAACCGTGAAGTGAGCACGTTTTTATGCAAAATACGCTATGGGCGGTTAGATGTGCCTCTAAATCTTAGAAATATACGCCTAAGCTGCAAGCGAATTATTAATTGACTTTAGGGAGTTGCCACACTGGCGGATTGCTAGCATTTACAAAGGGGAGCGACGACGTAGCCCTCTCTGGCCACATTGGCAACTAAGATTCACAACCAGTTGCCGAAGAAGAACCAACTTATTTACTTATTTATTTATATTTAATTATAAAAATGTTAACACAGTAATTCAAAAGACACAATCTTAGCCATATAATACAATGTAGCGAGATGAAATTAACCAGATGTGACGATCATATCATCTTTCGCAGTTAATGTTTCAGTAACTTTAGTAAGGGGAGATAATGAAATGCTATCTACAAACGTCTAGAAATCTCAGTGAAACTTGGGACATTCAAGAACCCTGCAAGTATACTCGTGTATTTAATGTATTTCAAATGTTGTACGTACCCGTATCTATAGTAAAGAGCGATTTAGGCGACGGGTAGGTACCCCTAACTAGGGAAACCAATCGATTTAAATTGTTAGCTACTAGATCGGATCTATTTAAAACAAGTTTGGAGCAGCAGTCTCTAAAAATACATTTATACTAGGTCTTTAAAGAAAAAAAGAAAGAAAGAAAGAAGAAAGAAAAATTTATTATTTTGGACATCACAACACAAATAGGTACTTTATTTAATAATTGTGCACTACTTTTTGATCTGTTTGATATATTGATAAGTGGCGGTAATTCAAATTTCGAGTACAAAAGCAGATCCAAAAGATAAGTATAAGTATTAAATAGATATTATTATTAGTGTTTTCTGAGAGGCTTCTGCTTCGAAATTGTTAAAAAGATATCCGTTTTAGTTGCTAACCTTAAGGTGACGGGTAGGGCACACTGGCACACTTTTAAACAATTTCTGAGTAACAACCTCTCAGAAAACACTTATACTATTTATTAAATAACCATCCAAAAATGTTGGGTTAAACGCGTACGCAAAAAATTGATTATGAATCAATTATTCGCGTACAGAAACGGACCCAACATTTGTGTATGGTTATTTAATAAATAGAAAAGTGTAAAGTATATATAGTTGTAACCCCGAAATTGTTTTAAATAGATCCGGTCTAATAGATAAACATTAAAATCGATTGGCGTCGCTAGTGTGCCCTACCCGTCACCTTAAGTTCTTTGGATGACTGATGGGAATGCATACATTGTACTTTATCTATACTATAAGGGCGGATTCGACCATCTTGGCAGTTTTTTTTTTGTTTATTCTTTATTTATTTGGGGGCTTTTGATTGAACATACATGCCAGCCCCATCGTAACTTAATATACATACATGTTTGCGTCCTTATGTTATAGTTGCGCGAGCGGGAAAATTCAGTGGTTCAAAAACATTTCTGCTAAATATTTTGCAGCTTGCGAACTAGGAACGTTTAAGATACCTACTAATGAATGCACCCATCTCATACAAATTTATGTTACATCTTTGAATCAGTGAGTTTCTCACTTGCTCATATTTTTTACATTCTATCAGTAAATGTTGAACATCATCTATGGTGCCACAAACTTCACAATGGACAACATTTCATTTTTTTAACATGTCCATATTGTTTTTTTATATGAAAATAGACATAAAATGATCAGACCCATATTTTTTCTTTTTTCAAAATTTGGCCATTTTCATGCATAAAATAATTATTGAAATTCTTTATATTCTAAATAGACGTAAGCGCCAAATGACGTCATCGGACGGCTGAATACAGCGATATTCCTTTGCTTATCATTGTTTTAGTAAAAAAAAGGTATTACTGTCAAAGGTAAATAATACTAGTGTCAACATTGTCAACGTCATTCATACATTCAACGTTGACAAGTTGTCTTTTTTTTTGACAGTTACATGTCATGGGTTTGGCATTTCGTAAATTATAAGCAAAGAAATATTTTATATTCTGCCGTCCGATGACGTCATCTTACGTTTTTTAGTTTTTAAATTTTTTCTCAGTAAATAAGCAATATAAAAAATTAATAAATATATATTCGAGCAGCGGAAAAGTAAACAAAGAATTGGTATTTTTTGTTTCAGAGCTTAGCAATTTTGAAATGTTGTCCATTAGGGTTGGAAACTTTTTTCATGAGGTAAGCGAATTTGTATCTTGGCAGTTATAAGTGGATATCTATCCGCAGGATAATTTACTTCGTTACTTTATTTTCGTAATAAACTCAATTGTGTTCTTCCGGTTATAGATAGCAGACGAGCAGACGCATCACCTGATGGTAAGTAATTTAATTAATAGTAATTGCCTTCGCCCAAAGCCGTGTGGTCCCCGGCAGAATAGAATAGGCCACCCTCACTCTTACCGAGGTGTCGTAAAAGGCGACTAAGCTGCTGGCATGATCATCAGCACCCAGAGAAGGAAAACTCTGCTTTTATATTAAAACCCTCGCCAACCCGTCTGCCGAGCGTGGTGAGTATGGCAATTACCCCAATTAATTATTACAGTGGGGACTTATATGGGCTGATGATGATGATGATGATGATGCCTTCGCCCATGGACACCCGCAAAACCAGTGGAGTCATAAATACGCTCCCAACCTTTGAACCCCCTTTCCCCCGGATTGGGACTCCTGTACTTACCATTAGAAATTAGAACACTTTTTTATAAACTGTAGGCTAACGCTTGACCACAATCTCACCTGATGGAAAGTGACGATGAGGTCTAGGATGTAACGCGTTTGCCTAGAAGATGCCTGTAATTTCCCCAATTGAGCGGAACGAATCCGGTTGGAGCATCTCCAACGGACCGGATATTAAAATTATAACAGAAGAAAGAAATCATCCATAAACACGACACAAAGAGATTTCTCGTTCACTTTCGCTACGATCTCAATGGACAACATTTCAAAATTGCTAAGCTCTGAAACAAAAAATACCATTTCTTTATTTACTTTTCCGCTGCGCGAACATATATTTATAAATTTTTTATATTGCTTATTTACTGAGAAAAAAATTAAAAACTAAAAAACGTAAGATGACGTCATCGGACGGCAGAATGTAAAATATTTCTTTGCTTAGCACATTATAGTTTTAAATTTACGTAATGCCAAACTCATAACATGTAACTGTCAAAAAAAAAGACAACTTGTCAACGTTGAATGTATGAATGACGTTGACAATGTTGACACTAGTATTATTTACCTTTGACAGTAGAACCTTTTTTTTATTAAAACAATGATAAGCAAAGGAATATCGCTGTATTCAGCCGTCCGATGACGTCATTTGGCGCTTACGTCTATTTAGAATAAAAAGAATTTCAATAATTATTTTATGCATGAAAATGGACAAATTTTGAAAAAAGAAAAAATATGGGTCTGTTCATTTTATGTCTACTTTCATATAAAAAAACAATATGGACATGTTAAAAATATGAAATGTTGTCCATTGTTAACCAGCTGTTGTGGTTTCCACAGCCAATTTTCTTCTCAAGTCAAGATTGGAGGCAATAGTGGATTATATCATGTTTATGTCGCAGGCATTATTATACTTACATGTAGCGTAGTCAGTTTAGAAACGCTAGCTATTATATATATATTTTCTTAGAAGTTGTATTTTCCATACTAACTTTTTTTAATTTGTAAAATAAGTACCTATTAATGCTACTACTCCATAATTAACTGTGATTTAATAGACAACGTTTGGGAACGTGTATGTAAGATATTTTTTCTGAAAAATTTATTTTTTAATTCAAAAGTTATTATTAGAGATGCGCCGAATATTCGGTTCGTATTCGGTATTCGGCATATTCGGCATAATTACTAATACTTACACATAATTAGTAATGACACTTCGTATTCGGCCGAATTATTCGGTATTATGGCCGAATAATTCGTTTGGAGTATTATTATTTTCTTTGCTACATGACTTCAAGTAGACTTAAAAGACTAAGTTATTCTGTTTGTTTGTCCCTTGCTAGGGTTTTAAATTGCACAGCCGAGTTAGCTTAAGTACTCTGCTAGGAATGTAATTAATCTAGCCTACAAGGACGACTGCGAAAAACCATAAAACTGTCTGCGGAAGTCTCTGTTCCTAGATGATATTAAATAAACTGAATCCTCATTAAAATCGTATATGGTGGATCCATATAATACTTATTACAAATCGCAATCTAAATTATTACCGTACTAAAGCTCATGTCATCCCGTTCCAACACGCAATGTTAAAAGGGGCTGGCACGAGTTTCGTTGCGGAACTATCTTTAGTTCGCGTTTTGAAATAAGGGGGAATATTTTTAAGGCAAGAGTGAACAGGCATCTTTCACGCAAACGCGTGACATCCTAGACCTCATCAACGTTTTCCATCAGGTGCGTTTGAGGTCATACGTTTCCCTATAATAAATTAAATGGTACTGGGCAGGTCACGTCTGCAGGACGCCCGGACTGAAATTGACATCCAATGGCAGCTGGAACAAGGAGGGGTGAATTGGGCGACGATAAAAGTAAATAGTTGTTTGCATACAGAGGACACAGGCTTTTTTTTTAGATTTTTGCGATGCGACTTAAAAATCGACAAGTGAATAAATCGGCAATAGCAGAACATCTACTGGAAATGGGAGTTAATCATTGGATGGAACTACATGACCCGAAAATCCTCTCCACCGATCGTCATTATCATACCAGGATAGTACGTGAAGCGATTGAGATCAAGAAGTATAAGACTTATAATCGGGAGGATGGATTTAAAATATCATCGACATAGAATCCAGTAATTAACAAGTGCAAACCCCGTGCTAGGCCGTTACTAACGCAAACAAACACCGATACTGTTAGTGTAGTGTGTCGGAGTAGCTTCACTGACAATTCATCTAGTGGCGAATTAATATCAAAAAATGTGAGGGTGTCCGAAGATTCACAGCCCGGCCCGCTCGTGTCCACGGCTGCTGTAACGTAGCCGAAACGTCGAGCCAAATATGTGAGTCCAATGTTGTTTCACCCAGTCCTTTTTGGCATGCGTGACCATTTGACCAGCCGTTAAGCATCCAGAAGCAGTATACATTGGCACCAAACGCGTTGCTTGCCATGTTTTGTTTGCTCATGTCCTATCAGTTAATTAGAATGGATCTGAGTTATCCCGTCCTGTGGACCACCGGTTAACTTAAGAACCACTATTCTATTGTATGACGAAAGCTTTGATCGGCGTGGCGTCTCTCGATACCTCATAGTTTCCTCTTCAGAGTACGAGACTCACGTACCTGCTAGATACTGCAATCTTCATAATTATTACGAAGACGATAGTAACAAAGCTCCATCATTTCCAAACGACCCACACCAAATCGGTTGATAGCTCGGTACAGTTACATAAACGACATGGAAAATCTATTAACCCCAGGTCAAAACTATACTGGCCTTTTCGCTTTAATCTATGACTAGTAACCAATCGATAGTAATATTGACTTAACGGTGAAGGCAGCGTAAGAGTAGCTTTATTACAAAATGCACATCTCGTAAAAGAAAAAACTCAACACGGCAATCCATTTTATTGCTATTGTTATTCTTCTAAAGGCGGCGTTCACCGACTAAATAAAAACTCAAAATAGGTGTAAGAAAACTTGTCAGATTTTCTTTATATCAATATAGTAACCAGCTCTCACTTTGTTTCGGGACATTAGTTTCATTTTTTATAGAAATAGATGGCGCTAGGTGTCGATTACATCGCTAAAGCGTTTCGTGTTTTCGGATTACCTATAATGTTGCCGCTGTCTATAGGATTTACCTCTTTATAAATACTATAGACAAGTGGACCGCCCTCACTAACTTCGTTTCGGGTAATTTTTTTCAAAGCTTTAGAAATCTCATACAAACTTCCAATCATGGCTTCCAACATGCATGCATTTCGGTGACTGAATTTCATTCGAATAACTTCCAAAACGTCAATGCTTTATACCAACTTTGTTGAACCCCCGTTTTACCCCCCTTAGGGGTGAATTAACAAAATCTTTCTTGGTGCTCAACTATGCTATAAAAGGAACCTCTGTGCAAACTTTAAAATTTCTATACCTTATAGTTTAGACCCTGCGTTAATAGATCAGTCAGACAGTCAGTTTTCGCGTATCTATATATATAGGTACCTAGATTTAGTTTGTCAAATCAGTTGTACCACCTTCAGCTTTGGATATATCTTGTTTAGCAATAAGACCGTCGAATTTACAATCACTTTAGGTAAACCATAGTTCCTAAGTTCCGAACTTGTGTCATACCGAAACTAAATCGATTGATAGATTTAAAACCTTGTCTAGTGACATCGCGATCGAGTTCAGCGAAGCATACTGCGTAATCAAAGGTGGTGATCACTGACCGACTATGCGATGCTGTTTACAAGGCACGACCATTTTTACGTTTTAGGCCTATTTTACGGTATAACACTACCATACCATGCGATTCGTATCGTTATACCATAGATTTTCTATAGATAATATTCTCGCATAAGATTGGCCGAATCAGGCCTTATAGAGTTAGCGATCCTTTTAAAAGGTTCTACACCAAACTGTGGCTTCAATTTTTAATTGACTAATGCAGCGGTTCCACTTACAGTTCATTATCAAAATGCCCTATAGTTATTGGTTCTGATATTTCGATAACTCAGAATTTGGTTCCCCCTGCAGGTCTTGTTCTTGTCTGAAGCGTAGGTATATACCTACGCTTATAACACATGTTCTAAGTTAGAACATATGTTCTAACTTAGATTTTATTTATTATATGTATTACTTGCTTTTTTTAATTGTGACAATAACGTAAGTTATGCAAACGACTAAGCGAGTCACCTGACTTATGGATCTAAACATTCGAAACATCTTTCAATGTTTCGTCTTCAAGTCTAACTATATCTTGACTTTCCGGATTGCCATCTTCTCTCTACATCTTTTCTTGGATCCAAGGGACTTCTCTAAGACGCATAAGTCTTTGTTTTCTCTTCAAAGGATATTCAGCCTCAACCTCAGGCTCAACTCTGTCCTCTAAATCGTAACTCCCTGTGTAAATCGACCTCCGATTACGACAACGGAACGGGAAAAAGAAATGTTACGCGCAATCCGCGCAAATGTTTGTTGACAGAGCATGGCAAGTGTGACCAATTGGCTCCAAGACAATGGGCTGGTTAGCCAACACTGGGACAGCTGGGACGACAGGACCTGCAATATCCGCGGGGGAAATACAGATGAGCTACATTAAAGAATTCACAATGTGTGCTAACGACAAATTGCTACATCAATTTGATTTGAAGATGCATCTAAGAAGATAGATAGATATATAAGTGCACAAAATACACAACATAAGTACTATTCATTAACGAGGCATACGCTAAAATTAGAGTGGAAAACAGATTATATAAGAGTTATTGGTTTCGATTAGACAATATTAGAACTGGGAGAGCTAGGACCAGACTTGCAATATCAGCGTACTGATTTTTGTTTTTATGTGCTAGGTGGCAGACGATCAGACGGATTACCTGATGGTAAGCGATCGCCGCCGCCTATGGACACCCGCGACACCAATGCGAGTGTGAGCCCACAAGTGCGCTGCCAACCTTTAAACCCTCCTTTCCCCCGAATAGGGCCTCCGGTACCCTCACTCACGCAGCAAAACACTGCAGTGCTGCTTCACGCCGTATTTCTGTGAGGACAATGAGATAGATAAAGAGTTTATAATGTGTGCTGATGAATGAATTGCAATTTGATTCTAAATTGATTTTTTTATTGAGGATGGGCTGCCCAGTCAAGTTGAACCCTAGAGTTGAGTACGATTGAAGTACCATAGAAGCCTACGATCACTGGTATGTGTAATTCCGAAGGTAAAATTAAAACTCATTCAAGTCTTGGTTAGGTTAGAACACGGCAGTTTACATTGAACGTGACATGTTTTTTATAAATGGCCTATCTCTTAAAAATTACTGCGACCATATCCATTTCTACCTGCCTTAATTTTCTTGCTGATTCTGTGCAAAGTTTAAGATATGACGTTGAAGCAGACGTATCTAAACCCGCGGTTAAGCAAGCGTAGTGGATTACACTCAGCCGTTCGTAGCACTATTGACCTTTGCGGGTACAGCTAGCTGTGACAGAAGATGAAAGTGTGGGATATAAATCAGTAGCACAGCATCAACGATTGATTAAAAGAAATCGTCACAATATATTTTTCTGGGCTCCCCCGTTACATTTACAAAATGTCTTTTGTGCACTAATAGGGCAGTTAAAAGAAACCAAAGGGCAGTTAAAAGAAACCAAAGGGCAGTTACTAGAAAAATGTAGACACCGACTAGTGTCTACTCTACATCTTCATCTGAACTGTCCTCCGAGCGAAACCTTTGTATGTATTGGGAGTCAAGAATTCTAGTGTACGATATGCCAGCAGTAGTGTTGAGCATCGACGGCTGGATCAGCCTTTTTTATATTTTTTATGTTTTCATACTTTTTTTACTGATTTTGACTTATTATTGTTTTGTTATTCTATTGTCCTAGTGTCTGTGAACCTCTGTGAATATACTAAATAAATTGACCATTATTTTGCTAATATCAGTGACTTTTATTGGCACCCCTCACCAACGCTCATTTCAAATGCAGTCCAATCGCCACAAGTACCTAGTGTTGGAAGGTACGAGTACGTGCTTTGGGGGCAACCATAAGGACCAACCACTATCCATTTTACATATTACATAGAACCATTTATCTAACCATCGGCAGTGAGTAGGTTTCATATTTATGAGCATTGCCATAGAAATTGAGCTACAATCCTTCAATCGATTTATCGATAGCTGGAAGTATATTACGCCACAAGTTTAACATTACAATGGACAATCTTATAACAAGTCTAGACTAGACCGGTTCATGCTATTGTTAGTGATGTGACATTACATAGATAGCAATAAAAAATTATTAAACAATAAGCTACTTATGTCTAACATAAAAAAAAAATTAAGGAATGAAAGCGATTTTTTAGATTCCATTTTTAGATTTTTTTGATTAGATTATTAACAAAATGTTTGACAATTTCTGCATAGCAGCTTTAACGGCCATGAATAGTTTTGTGAACAACGATCGGCGGTCCCGCCAATTTGATATCAAAATGCGTACGTTTTTACTTCATCCATTGGAGCATAAAATTCGAAATGGGGATAGAAATCGACCGGAGTGATACCACGGCCTCACAGAAAACCGGCGTGAAGCAGCATTGTGCTGTTTTTTGCTGTGTGAAGTGAGGATACCGGAGGCCCAATCCGGGGAATAGGGGGGTTTAAAAGCTGGCAGCGCACTTGTGTGTGACACCACTGGTGTCGCGGGTGTCCATGGGCGGCGGCAGTTGCTTACCATCAGGTGATCCGTCTGTTCGTCTGCCTTCCTATTTCATAAAAAATAAAAATAAAGACGACGTGTGAAGTGAGGATACCGGAGGCCTCATTCGGGGGAAAGGGGGGTTTAAAGGTTGGCAGCGCACTTGTGACTCCACTGGTATCTCGGGTGTACATGGACGGCAATCGCTTACCATCAGGTGATCCGTCTGCTCATCTGCCACCTATCACATAAAAAAAGAACATTGAACTAAATCATCATAAAATATTGAGATTTGTATGAACAAAAAAATTGGCGAGGTCCTGTCGTCTTGATATTCATGCATGCCAACCTTGTCCTTCATCATCTTTCCATCTGTGATCTTCCGACTTCGGTATCTTTCGACCGAAAAAAAGAAAACTATTTATTGACTTTCATTGGACGTTAATAGAAAACTATTAAAATTAATCAATTTTTCGCGCTTCTTGTTACTGTTCGCTCACGATTTGAGTAGATACAAAAAAAATAATGTTTAAAATAATTTATTTCAGTCACTTAGATATAAGTATTGTACAATGGGTATGGGACTCTCCTTTTAAGCAAATACTTGCTTGTGTTAGGAGAGACCGCTCTTCTATATCGGTACAGTTAATATACGTAAGTTAATAGATACATTTGACATTTGATCTTAAACATAAATAGTTAGAAAGTGTGATGTATGATGGATTGTGTGTGTGTGTGTGTTTGTGTCAGTGTGTGGTGCGCGCTGCGAGTGGTGTAAACTTGTAGTCTCTTATTATGACATAGTCTGTAACAAGCATTCAATTTCATCATAGGTTTTTGTTTTCAACCATTCAACTAATGTAATTTTACACTTATGATATGAAAGGGGGTAAATATCTAATTGATTATTAATTTTATTGTAAAGGATAGATGATTGTCTCGAGTATTGTCTTTTAGCATATGTGGATTTGGTAATGACTTTAGGGGCAACTTTCTTTCGCCTTCTCCCTTCAGTCAGAATAAAGGTATATTATTTGACGACCCATTTGGAACAGTGGTAGTGAACGCTGCCTCTGGTGCAAGGGTTGCGGGTTCGATCCCCGCACAGTACAAACATTTGTGTGCATGAACATATCTGTTTGTATTGGTCTGGGTGTTATCTATGTATTATAAGTATGTATTTACAAAAGAAAAGTATTATATGTATATATTTGTAATCCCACTGTTGATTCTGATATCCGTAACACAGGTGCTTTAGCTACCTATCTCGGAGTCAGATCAATGTATGTGATGTTGTGAAATATTTATTTATTATAATAATAATAAAAATAATGTCCTCCAAACCGCTATTTCGGTCATGGCGGCTAAATTCAGCGATCAGCCATCGACGCAGGACATATTATAGTGCACAAGTATTTGCGCAGACACAAGTGCACTCTCTATTCCCGTACCCTCTTATTTCGATTTTCGATGAGACACTAGTGTGACACGACTGAAGAGGCATTAGGCGCAGGACCAACAGCTTAACGTGCTTTCCGAGGCACGGGGGTACAAGACCGCCAACTTCCAGACTCCGGGCTAACTAACACTGAGAATTTCTTAACAGAAAAACTTAGGTACAAACTTAGGCCCGACCTGGGGATCGAACCCGGGACCCCAAGCGCAACCGTCGCTTTAAAGTGCGACCCACTAACCATTGCGCCACCGAGGCAGTCAGTCAGTCAGTCTTGAGTAGAATATTATGTCAACTATACTGTATCAATACGGGGATTAACACGATATTTATTATGTGAAACAACATTGTGTACTCACATATTTGGCTCGACGTTTCGGCTACGTTACTGCAGCCGTAGTCACGAGCGGACACATTGTATTGATACATTATAGTTATAATGCAACGCGAAAATCTAAAAAACTGATTATTATGTCATCCAAGTACACAATACAATACTAACACAACCGAAAGCTTACGGAGAAAGCTGACTACTAAACGAAATAAGCGATTATATCAAATCGCTTGCAACAAACGTAAGTGATATTTGATGGGCCGGAATATCAAAACTGTTTTGAACAATAGAAGTTTAAGGGGATTGAAGATCTTCAAAGTTATTGCATCAATAACAATTCCATTAAAAAAATACAAATTGTACAATGAAGTTGCTGTAATGCCCATTTTTTTTAAGTTGTGTTTTTTTTGTGCAAAAAGTATATCTATCTATCTATCTACATATATATTAAGTACATATAAAATAGCTTTAATAATACTTTCTATTGTATTTATGTCTGAAATTTGTAGCGATTCCTTTAATGTCTTTTTTTTTGCTAATGGGAGGGGTATAAGAACGGACGAAGGTTGTTCGATCAAGATATACAAACCGTTTCGAACTTCAATCAATTTTCACCTTTTTGTCAAACGCGTTTTGGTCCAATATCGATTCAGGAAATTCGACAGATTTTATTAACCTGATGTGTCTGTTGATGATCATGATGATGATGATGATAATCTAGTTGATCATTCACACTCTGAGAAACGCCGATCTTAAAAAAACTAACGTTTATTCTAGTTCTTAAGGTGACGGGTAGGGCACACTAGCGACGCCAATTGATTTAATTTTTTTGCAATTAAACCGGATCTACATTAAACAATTTCTGGGTTACAAACTCTCGGCAAAGACTTATACTATTTATTCAATAACTATGTACAAATGTTAGGTCCAACGCTTACGCGAAAAATGCTATTTAATAATAGTATAAGTGTTTGCCGAGAGGTTGTAACCCCGAAATTGTTTAAAGTAGATCCGGTTTAGTAGCTAAAAATTAAAATTCGATTGTCGTCGCTAGTGTGCCCCACCCGTCACCTTAAGTTATTCCTTGTATTAATCCCAGTACTTATGTTAGACCACGTTTTGTAATAAGAGGGTTAGATTGAAAAATTTAAGCTCTTTCTAGACTCGAACTTCATCAAACTGGCTATATTATACATATATGTATAAGTATTATACGTAGATATATTATATAAAGTATGCGGTGATTATTTCTCATCAAGTCACCCACTGGCTCGTTTGCCTACCTTTCGCATAAAAAAACAATAGATCACCTCATGAATAATAAGCTGATCTAATCAGGAAAAGTACTTTAAACCAATTAGCCATGCTTGCGCCAATTCTCTTTATACTTATCTCCGCTCTACATGAGATGGTATTGAGGTCAAACCCATAATAATTACCATGGTAAATTATTGATGTACCATAAGTTACAATCTATTCTTGTTTTTGGTATTGTTTCTTTTCCCAATGATGAGAAGGATAATGAGTTTAAAATGGAGATCGTAAGTGACCGCCCATGGAAGAACAGGAGCCCAATTCTCGTGCTTGTGATATTTTGAGAACATGGCGGATATCACCCGAAAACCATACAAAAAAACTATGTTTTGGTGATATATATCGTATGAAAACAAATGTTATGAGCACGAGAAGTGGGCTCCAGGAGCCCAATTCGAGCCCAATTCTCGTGCTCGTGATATTTATTTTAATACGACATATATCACGAAAACATAGTTTTTTGTATGAATTTCAGGTGATATCCGCCATATTTTCAATATCACGAGCACGAGAATTAAATAAATAAATAAATATTTCACAACATCACATACATTGATCTGACTCCGAGATAGGTAGCTCAAGCACCTGTGTTACGGATATCAGAATCAACAGTGGGATTACAATTATGTACATATAATACTTTTCTTTTGTAAATACATACTTATAATACATAGATAACACCCAGACCAATATAAACAGATATGTTCATGCACACAAATGTTTGCACTGCGCGGGGATCGAACCCGCAACCCTAGAATTGGGCTCCAGGAACATATAAATTTGTATGTATTTTTAAGAAGACTTAGGAGGATATTCTTATTTAGGTAGAGATGCATCATTGAATTACGGCGATATTTTAATTAAATGTTTCATGTGATAGGTCTGCCGTATGAGGAGGTACGGTCATGATGAGTAAGTGATCAAGAGAGCTCTAAACCTGCCGAAGAAAAAGAGAGGCAGAGAACGACCTCCGTCAACATGGTGGACCAGCATGACAAGACTTTTGTCGAAAGAAAACTTGATGACCCGACATTCCTGGACAGATTGTTCTGGCACCAAAATATTAGAAGAGCCGACCCTACCTAAAGTGGGAAAGAGCAAGGAGTAAGAAGTTTCATGTGATAGGTGGTAGACGAACAGACGGATTACCGATGGTAATAAAATAATAATACGATTACGGCTACGGCGGTTAATGATCAGCCACGTAGGTTATATTATAGTTCTCAAGTATGTGCGCAAACATAAGTGCAGCTTAACGTGCTTTCCGAGGCACTGGGGTACAAGACCGCCAACTTCAAGACTCCGGGCTGCCATTAAAAATTTCTTACCGAAAACTTAGGTACAAATGTTTGACCCGACCCGGGGTTCGAACCCGAAACCTCTTGCGCAGCCGTCGCTTTAAAGTGCGACCCACTAACCACACACCAACAAGTTCAATGTTTATTTATGGACAATCTACGTCACTGGCCGCCATATTGCCAAAAGACGCGTTTTTGCGGCATATTTGAATATTGCATTTTCTGTTTCGTTTTTTTATTAAAATATCTAAAATAAAAACAGAAAAGAATTTTTAGGGCTTCTTATAAACAAATGAATATCGTAAGATAGTTTTCAGAATTTTGTCAAATAGTACCTATTCAAAATAATAACCCACCTTTTTGTTTCGCCATAGACGGGTAAAAATTCCAGAGGTGCATTCTCGGATTCGAACCACGACCTATATGGAAAGCGCGATCAGGACCACAGAGCTACCATCGCTCCAACGTATGACGAATAAAAAAAAATTACTAAACTTATCGCGTGACAACAGACGCTATTAAGTGAAGTTTTACTTTAGCTTCAAGCAACAAAACCCCATATCAAAGTAACACAGCGCAATTTCGACCGTATTAATTTCTTTTTATGTGTAACGTTTAATATGGGTGTTAGCCACTTTCCACTTTCTAAACGAATCCGGCGCGATGGCTTTAATAAATGGAGGGATGTTTAGGTGTTATTTAATATAATGTTTATATTTAAATCCCCACATACATTTACTTGCTTGATGCAGATAGTTGCTTTCCTTAACACGTCCTCCATGGCGGACTCAAAGTTATAGAGTTACCAGAGGGAGGTCTGTATACACAAATAAAACCGTTCAATCTCTAAACAGGATAGTTCAATAGTTCATTCAATTGAAAGTGCGACTATGACGTCTTTACGCTCCTTTGCTTTAAGATATATTTAAGTAAAAAAAAACTAAATTTGAAAAACAGACAATAAAGATTCTTATGTCACGACATGTTATCTAGAAATTGTATACAAAGAGGTTATGGTTTAAGAGTTGCATATCTTACTATGCTTATTGATCTAGACATTATAAATAAAAAAGGTCCAATTAATTTTTGGATTCATCATTATCAGCAACCCACTCGTCCACAGCTGGACATAGGTCTCCCCTAATGCACGCCAATGCTCCCCATTTTCGGCCACTCTTCAAATTTCATCATCCCATCTTGTCGCAGGGCGTCCAATACAACACTACGCTTACCGAGTCGCGGTATTTTTGGATTAGGTCTGTATAATTCTGAAGGTGATAATATTAAAGAAATCAGCTGTTAGCAAACGTCAGCACCTATAGAAACGCTGCTATTAATATGTATTATGCGAAAGTCAAAACGACAACTCATTCAATGTTAGGCATGTATCGCACCACAAATGATGCTGCTTATAAAATTATCAATTGAGTGTTTAAGTGATTATTTCTATAGGTTTTCATATAATCTCAATCTTTAAAATGTATCTGATCTCGTTTAAATAAATTATAGTATATAATAATATCCTCCAACCGATTACGGTTACGGCGGCCAATCTCAACGATCAGCCACGTACGCAGGATATATTATAGTGCTCAAGTGTGTGCGTAAACACAGTGCACTCTGCCCTCATATTCAGATGGGACACCCAGTGTGACACGACCGGAGAGAGATCGAGCGCAGGACCAACGGCTTACCGTGCTTTCCGAGGCACTGGGGTACAAGACCTACAGCTTGCAGACTACGAACTGACACAGAATTTCTTAACAGAAAAACTCAGTTACAGTTTTTTTGCCCGACTCAGGGATTGAACCCGGGACCCCAAGCGCAGCCGTCGCTTTAAAGTGAGACGCACTACCCACTGCGCCAACGAGGCAGTCATTGAAGAAATCAGCTGTTAGCAAACGTCAGTATAGAAACGCTGCTAATAATATGTATTATGTCGAAGTCAAAACGACAACTTATTCAATGTGAGACATGTATCGCACCACAAATGATGCTGCTTATTATTTCTACATGTTTTTATATGATCTCAATCTGTACACATATAAAATTTATCCGATCCGGGGGGATGTAGCCATTAGAGATAAAATAGCGACGGGAGACCCACCCCAGAAATAAAAACCAATCCCCAAACTCTCCCTTTGAGGATCCCCAAATTCCCATTTTTAACCACTATCTATCTACTAACCAGCATTGCACCACGTTGTTTACTGCGTAAACAGCAAATGGTGCAAGAAATAAAAGAGAAATATTACACAGCAACAATAACAATAATAACTTCTTAATTAAGTAATGTAATAGCATGTGAGCAGGACAACAAAACATTGTAACAATAATTAAAGCAAACCATTAACATATAGTAATATAACAAATTAAAAAAATTTTAAAAAATATGAAGTAATAAAAATACAAAAAAAACTTCCTAATAAAAAAAAATTTTTTAGACATAGAATAGTATTAAGATTGTCTTAGCAATTTAAGGAACTTTTAGGCACAAATCAAAATTTTGTTAAGTGGAGCAAGTATTTAACACAATAAAAAACTAGCATAGAAAAGGCGCAGACCAAGAGACAGCGGAAAAAAATTTTCATTTAAAAAATATGTATCCGATTATTCGGTATTTCAATTTGTGGGTATCCACACTTATTTAACAGAAAGTTGGTCAGCCTGTTGCAGTCCACTGTTGGACACAGGCCTCTCCCAGAGCTCGTCCTACACTACGTTTACCAGCTATTTAGATCTCAATATCTCGAAAGAACTTAATTGGTAAATAGAAAGTTTACATTATCAGTACAATGAAGTAGATTTCCAAATTCTTTCAGGTACTAATTGAATCTATTAGCTGTAATCACTTTGAATTAGAGCATACCCAAGTAAAGACGGGTTCTCACAAAAAGTTGGGCGTATAATTTGAGCTAAAACTCGACTTTCCAGTGTTAATTGTGTATGTTTACAATAAGCGTCGGGTTACAACTGCGCAATTCACTCACTGTGGAGAAGTGACTTGATTGCCTCGGTAACTCTGCGACTGGTGGGTCAATCTTTAAAGCTACCGCCACAATACGCATAGAACGCCAGCAGTCTAAAAAAACAATTAAATTAGATACCTCTAAAACTAAATTCAGTGACTGGGCCACTACAGGCATCTATAAAAGTAGAAAGGGGCTAATTATATGATTGGCCGTGTGGTCCCTGGCAGAGTAGAATAGGCCACCCTCACTCTTACCGAGGTGTCGTAAAAGGCGACTAAGGTAAAGCTGCTGGCATGATCATCAGCACCCAGAGAAGGAAAACTCTGCATTTATACAAAAACCCTCGCCAACCCGTCTGCCAAGCGTGGTGAGTATGGCATAATTGCCATTAATATGTATTGACCCCTCATGTCATTGAGGGAGGCCCGTGCCCCAGCAGTGGGGACTTAAATGGGCTGATGATGATGATGAATTATATGATATCAAAGCCAATTCTTATAACGCAAATTTAATTGAATATGTCAGAACATACTCAAAATTATTCAAAAAGTATGTGCAATGGCAAAATCAAATTATTTTAAAGACAAAATAATAAAAGCCACTAATAAAAGTAAAATCTCATGGAAAATAATAAATAAAGAGACTTGTAAAAATAAAACCAAAGACAACAAGCTCTCTCTCTTAAAATTGGCAAATCACTTGCTTCTGACTCTGAAGTAGCAGAAACATTTCAGTCTTTCTTTTCTAATATACCAGTCACAACAACCAATAAATTGAATTCCAGCCCGCATCTCGCTGCTTCTCTCCTCAAGTTTCATGTTGATAAGTTCAACACGCCTTTTAGATTCAATCATGTCAATTCTAATATAATTTTAAAAACATAAAAAGAATTAAATATGAAACCGACTGAGGATTTACGGGGCATCTCGGTAGATGACTGACCGGATGGCGCAATTGGTAGTGACCCTGCCTCTTACGCCAAAGGTCGTGGGTTCGATCCCCACCCTGGACAAACATTCGTGCGATGAACACTTGTGTTTGTTCGGTGTCTGGGTGTAATATATGTATTTAAGTATATATTTGTGTTCCTCTGTTGTCTGATATCTGTAACACAAGTGCTTAAGCTACTTAGTACGGAATCAGGTCAACGTATGAGATGTTGTGAGAATTATAGATATCTCGGTAGGTAGATATTACCTTTTTTCTCAGGGGAAACCATCATGGCCGTCACCTTGCTACGTGTAGGGAACAAGGAGGTGTGTGGGATTCTAACCCTAACCATGGGATGTCCATCTCTGCGCAATAGCGGTCGGAAACCCCAAAGCCGGGACTAGACCGCACCGCTGATTGCGCTCGCCGCTTCACCCCTACCTGGCGCAATGCAGCCTTTCATTGCTGTACGACCTACCAGGACACCCGGTAACGTCGTCCCCTGGGTCGTATGAGCTAGCTACTCCCACACAGAGGGTACGCTCACGTACTTCGAAGGTCCGTTCAGTCGCCTTTTAGATTAGGCCGGCATCACCTTGGCAGTACCTTACCTTTCCACAAGTGCAGACGAATAGGAACAGAGTTTTTTTTTTTTTACATTATAGCGGACAAACGAGCAGACGGCACACCTGATGGAAAGTGATCACCGCCGCCCATGGACATCTGCAACACCTGAGGTATCACATATGCGTTGCCGGCTCTTAAGAAAGGAGTGCACCCTTTTCTTGAAGATCACCAAGTCGTATCTGTTCGGAAACACCACGGATGACAGCTGGTTCCACAGTTTTACTGTGCATGGTAGGAAATGACGTGAGAAACGCACTGTAGTCAATATAAATCCATCCAGGTGATGTGGATGGTATTTCGCGTTCTGACGTGATGTGCGGTGGTGAAAAATTGCAGCTGGAATAAGCCCGAACAGCTCCTCGGAACATTCCCCATTGTAAATGCGATAGAAGATGCACAGTGATGAGTTGATCTTATAGGAGCCGGAGTCAGTGTCAGATTTTTTTAATTTGGTTTGTCGGAGTTGGAGACAGAGGTAGAAAAAAGATGTTTTATTAAGGCCAGGTTTAATAAACTAAATTACCTATTATTTTGAACAGGTATTTTTTATTTTAGAATTCTTTTAATTAAGGTTAAAATCAAATGAAATAAATCGAATGCTTAAATCATATGAAGTGATTCTTTAGAAACAGCTTATTTTTAAGTAGCAATTGGGCTTTTATTTAAGGTGACGGGTAGGGCACACTAGCCACGCCAATCGATTTTAAATTTTAGCTACTAAACCAGGAGCCCAATTCTCGGGCTTGTGACATTTATTTTCATACGACATATATCACTAAAACACAGTTTTTTGGATGGTTTTTAGGTGATATCCGCCATGTTTTCAAAATATCACGAACCCGAGAATTGGGCTCCTGATCTATTTTAAACAGTTTCTGTGTGTCTCCTTTGTTTGTATGCGACAGGTATTATTCTCGTTCGTTACGCGACAGCTTCGAATTAAGCCACCAGGCTTCGGCGTGGATTGGCGTGAGACAGACCTAGTGGGAGAGACACGATACGATATACCGCCTAGCGAGTAGGACCCGAATTCTGAGGATTTCGATATGAAAAAAACATGGCGGATATCACCTGAAAACCATACAAAAAAACTATGTTTTTGTGATATATATCGTATGATGACAATATATCACGACCCGAGAATTGGGCTCTAGGTCGACGAAATATTGGGTATTAATTTTAGCTAGCGTCGTCCTGTCTAGAATATTTTGTTCTGCCGCCGCTCCTTTATGGAATGGCCTTTTTTTTCTTTTTATTTACCAGGAGTCAAGCTGTTAGATGATGATGGCTCTCAACTAATTCTTTTTTTTTATGAGTTAAGGGGCAGACGAGCAGAAGGATCACCTGATGGTAAGCGATTACCCCCGCCCATGGACACCTGCAACACCAGAGGAGTCACAAGTGCGCTGCCAACCTTTTAAAAAGGAATACGATTTTTTATTTAAGGTTTGCAGGTCGTATCGGTCCGAAAATACTGAAGGTCATTCCATAGTTTTGAGGAAACAAATATTTAGAGATGAAAATGTTGGTTATCATTTCAGACTGCCATGAAATCGTGATGATGAAAACTCTGCCTCCAATTACTAAGATATTTTCTTTTAACTGCCTCGGTGGCGTAGTGGTTAGTGGGTCGCACTTTAAAGCGACGGCTGCGCGAGAGGTCCCGGGTTCGATCCCCGGGACGGGCCAAAAATTTGTACCTAAGTTTTCAGTAAGAGATTCTTAGTGTCAGCCCGGAGTCTGGAAGTTGGCGGTCTTGTCCGTGCCTCGGAAAGCACGATAAGTCGTTGGTCTTGCTGCGCCCGATCCCTCTCCGGTCGTGTCACCCTGGTGTCCCATAGGAATATGAGGGTAGGGGAATAGGGAGTGCACTTGTGTTTGCGCAAACACTTGAACATTATAATATATCTTGCGTACGTGGCTGATCGTTGAGATTGGCCGCCGTAGCCGTAATCGGTTGGAGGATATTATTATTATTTTCTTTTAACAAGATGTTGCTAACCAGTTGGAGATCTACCAAGGTTTGTGTGAATTTTCATAACATCTCGTGAGATTACAATGTAAGGTCACTTAGCATAATGCAAGCAAATCCTTCAATGATTGTCCAAGACATTCTAATCGGACTTATTAAGACAGAGACTGGTTAGACAAATAATTTGTCTAATTTGTTAGACAATAGTATGACATACTGATCTTGAGTGACATCTATGTAGTATTTTGGCGGTAGCTTAGTGGATAAAGATGTGAGCCTAATGATCAGGATCTTGTAGGTTCAAATTTGAGCCAGTACCAATTAATTTTACTTTTTTTTTTTGTATGTGATAGGCGGCAGACGAGCAGATGGATCGCCTGGTGGTAAGCGATTACCGCCGCCCATAGACACCCGCGACACCAGTGGAGTCACAAGTGCGCTGCCAAACTTTTAACCCCCCCTTTACCCCGGATTGGGCCTCCGGTACCCTCACGCACGCAGCGAAACACAGTACAGTGCTGCTTCACGCCGGTTTTTTGTGAGGCCGTGGTATCACTCCTCTTGAGCCGGCCATTCATGCCGGAGCATGGCTCTCCCACGGTCAAAATCAATATGATGCGATATATGATTTTCTAAATCAATATGATGCCACTAAGAATACTTTTTCTCTCCTCTACCCAAAGGTTGTCTGGAAGAAATCACTACAAGCGATAAGACCACCTTGTTGTACTGTCTTAGTTATTGTACAACTCCTTATCTGTATTTTGTTTTTGTGAAATATAAAAACAATGAACAAAAATGAGATTAATTTATTGGTGCCTTTTTGAAAAGTTATTGGTAGGTACTTACTTAAATTATTTTTTTTACATTATTAGTAGTTTTAATCTAGATAACAAAGAATTGTTGTGATGGTTTGGAAAATCAATCATGTTTCCCTTGGTCTGGTTCCACTATCCCAGGGTTGCTAAATACTTGATCATGGTCCATGTAAGGGGTAATGGATGTGGAATCAATTAGATTTAGTGCTTGAATAAAGGAATATTCTCCGTCAAGAACTTACCATCCTTTTCTTGATAATATAGTTTATTCGGAGATATTTTATTTTACTCTGTCTATTGAGTCTCATTGCTGGTCAAATACCTCCCCCAAGTCTTTCCATTGCTTCCAATCCAATGCTGGTAGTTATTTTTGCTATCTAGTACCTAATACCTAATTGTTTTGTGAGTGTTATTTATGATATTATGGAAAATATTAAAATCAATTACTATGTTAATGCAAACAATACATGCTTAGACATCAAAATATAGAAGAAAATAATGTTACCTGTAAAATTTTAATTACAAAATGCATCTTCAATTAGGTACTAGAATAAGTTACTTTTAGCTTCTGTTCTCATGTAAAGTGACTTTGGTTTTTATTGAAGAATAAATGAAACCTAATTTCCAGTATAAAATACTCAGTACTTTTTTATTTATTCGAAGTTCTGGGGAGTTTGGGATTCGTTTCCGAGTGGTCACTGCGACCATATTTGATCTATTGTGACCTCCTCTCCCAGTACTCAGTACTTACTAAAGTAATACTCCTACTTATTACCTTACTTACTTACTTAATACTTATGGACCTGTTCCTTTTTGTTTTCACTTGCCGAAGTTACCATAGCAACAATGTTTTAAACTTCTTTGTGTATTCAAATAGACAAGGATAAGGTCTCTAATCATATTTATATAGAAAATAATCTAAACAATTTTTACTATACATATAAAAATAAGTATTTACTGGAGTAACCTTTTAATTTTTAATTTAGTAACTAATTTTATACCATTTAATTCATAAGGGCAACCACACATTTAAACTTAGTTCATTCTTAGTTCATAGTAACTGTTAGTACATTTACCATCATTTCAAAATTCAACAGGCTTTTAAAAATTTCACTGCTATTACGGAGTCTAACACAATCTTCGTTTGGGGAAAGTTAAGTAAAGAGCAAGTTTATAGCCACATAAAATTGGCAAACCGAGAAGTATCAATGTGTTTGAAGTAATATTGAATACTTAGTTATTTTATTAACTTAAATCTAGATTAGGATATTAAAAAGTAGTTATCCTTTAAAACTTACGTGTTAAAAACAGCTTGGCCTTGTTTTTAAAAACTTTCAACTCGGGATGTTCACTTCAAAAACTTGTTCACTTGGTTTGGTTGACACGAAAATATCGCCACACAGTTCTGTTTAATCCGTTTTGAGATCGATAAAACTAACAAAAGAACACACTGTCTGTAGTTTGAAATAACAATTCACGATGTGGAATTGTTAGCACAAAACTATTTTGTAGAACACAAAACAAAATGCTAACTTTCCTTTCCCATCCACGCGTGCGCCAACCATTACGTTCGGAAATTTACTCATTTTGTTTGTCCCACCTATCTGTCATTCTGTCTGTCACTCATCGACATACAGTTCGCCGTCACAATGACAGAATGAGTGAGTGGTAAATTGAATGAATGGTGCAATTTGACACTTTGTTTTGACAATTTTTGTTTTTGATTGAATTTTATGCAGCTAAGCAAAGAAAATTTTGTACAAGCTGTTGCAACTTGCAAGAGAAAAAAATATATACTTCTAGAAAATATTTACTTATAGAGCAAAATGTATGCTTCTCCTACAAACTATATTATTTGAATCCTCTATGAAAGATACAAAGGTTCTCCTCCGTATTTGAGAAGAGAAATTTATTCCATATTCAAAGTTCATATATTGTATATTACCTTAACCTACACAAACAAATAATTTTACTTTTTTTTACACATCTACAGAGTACCTACTTTTTCACACATGTACCGGATTTAAAAAGACAAAGTAATTTATCAATGATAAATTCTTAGAATTAACAGAAAAAAATAACTTTATTCCCTTACAAACAAATGAGTGCAAAGTAAACACAATCAACTTTCAGCATTATTGTCAATAGTTTTGTGTTTTGTTTGTTTATTTTAATGAGGTTTTGGTGGCCTTGCAGCCGAATATTGTAGATCCAACTCTCACTGTAGTGGCTCCTAACTCAATCTGTGGAAAAAGCAAAAAATTACTTTTAAATCTTAAATATTTAGGTCACATAAGAAAATTATAGGTTTTGGATATAAGCAGATTACACTTACAGCATGTTCAAAGTCACTAGACATTCCCATAGATAATTCAACGTTGTTTATATCCAAATTCAGCTTCTCACAAACCTCCTGTCTACATTTAGCGAGTGTAACGAAGTCTGGGTTAGGCCCTAGCGACGTATCATAGTCATACTGCCCGATGGTCATAAGTCCAATAAATTCCAGATTTGGGCAGTTCTTAAGGACATAATCTACCATTTTTGAGGATTCTGAGGGCTCTATTCCATTTTTTGCTGTAAAAAAGTAAGCAAAGGTATTTAATTATGAAATTTAGGACACATGCCAGTACGCAACAGAAGATAAATAAACAAATAATCATTTCCTTTGTAAGTAATTAGTGGAATAATGGCCGATATTTATTTTATTCCTGGATAAGACAAGCAAAATTTTATTCATTTTAAACAAAGCAATAGTCCCTTTAATGCAAAATAATGTTTCAATCTTTAAATGAACTAACTAAAAGAGTTAAGGCGCTTCACCCAGTAGGGCCTCCTTCTGTTATTTCGTATTTAGAATTCCACATAACAGCTTTTAAAAAAATAATATTTCTGTTGGCTGTAGTGTTTAAGTAACTACCTATGTATAACCAACCTATATAGTCATGTGTTTAATACAATAAACCTAGTGTTATAACAGCATTCGTTGTTTCAATACCTATCCGCGATCCCCGCCTTACAGGCAACGGCCACAACCATCCTTTTTTATATTATCTATGTCTTTTATATTTCCTTTACTTTTGATACTATCTTCTATTGTCTATTACAAAAACAGTTGTTTTGTTTTTGTAATGGTGGTTTGATTTGTGTGTGATAAATAAGTGTGTTTTCTTTTATTTAACTTGCATGCTTTAGGGACCTTAAGTTACGGACATTAAGTGTGACCAAGTATTTCTAAAGATAATAAATATTATTTCTAAAGAAATAAGAAAATTACCATCTTCAGCGCTTGTGTTTACTTGTACCATTACTTTTAATTTCTCCTCATCTTTTCTGTACTTTGGCCACTGTTTATTCACAGTATCAGCAATTTTCTCTGAATGTATCGTCTCAACCATGAATAGCCCCGGAGAACTTAATAGCTTATTAACTTTATTTGTCTGCAAATGGCCAATGAAGTGCCATTTAATGTCTTTGCATATATCCAAAATTTGTGGGTCTGAAGCCTTTTCTGCTAGTTCGTTGACGTAATTTTCACCGAAGTGACGCTGACCGCCTTCATAGGCTTGAATGATTAGCGGTGCAGGTTTTATTTTAGATACAGCCACTAGCCTTGGTGCTACTTGAGGAAGGTCCTGGAAAAGTTAATCGACATTAAAAAAAATCATTTGTGTACGAATGTGATTTACAACCAATTTAAATTTACAACCAATACATGTTTGATTAGGAATTAGTGCAGTGGCTAAAAAAAAAATGCAGTATGGGAGGCATCGTAACAAGCACTTTCGTGCTCACATGATCTTAGTTATGGAGTCCACAAAAGCTAAAAGCTTTTAGCTTTTGAGAAAGATGTAGATAGATATAGACCAACCTTAAAATTGCTCTTCGCTGCAATTTTATGCATGTTTACGCCGATAGAAAAGAGGCCCATAGCTTGCAATCAATAGCAATTCAAATACTCTTTTACGGCAAAAAAACACTTTTAAGTACATGTTAAATTAACTTAATTTTTTTGGAATAAAACTGACCTTACTCCTTCGACTGACGGCGGCTTCAATTTGAGCAAGCACAGTTTTTAGTCCATACATTACGTCGACCTCTTGATCGGTCTCTCCAGACATAATTAGCAAGATTTAATATATATTTTTTTGGTTGTTTTCTTACGACACTAATGATAAGAATTTGATAAGAGATTGACAGTGACACTGACATTTTCTAGTAAAAATATTTCCAGTTCAAGCATAAACAGTAAAGTAAACCCACTAACTAAATATTTAGTCTAACATTATGTACCTTTTTTGCGAATCTCCAATCTGTAGATATATTTACCAAACATGAGGCGAGTATTTGAAAATCAAAATTTTTGGCTCGTTACTCTTAGAAGAGTAGATAAATAAAAAAAGGAAACGATATGATATTGCAGTTTTTTTTTTTTTTCTTCCTGGCACAGCACGGTTTGTGCATAGGCCACAGACTTGGGTTTTGGGAATTGGGGCGGTAGGTGTAAAAGGTAGGGAAACGAATGAATATGGAATCAGATTTGGAGAAAGGTCAAAAGGAAAAACAAGGATCACATAAGGTTAAACATATAAGTATTTTGTTTATAATTTTATATCATTTAGAGTCATATAGTTACATAAAATGTTGTAAATATTATTATTATTTGATGATAGCAAAGTAGAGATAGATGTAGGATAAAATAAAAGTAAAAAAACTAAAACCCAACTACGACAAAAAACGTCGCTGAAAAAGTATAAAACAAGCCTTCGTTGTCAATTTATGCAATATTCACTATGTAGAGATAAAATTTCATGTTTGGAAATCCGCAGTCACACGTTGTCAAAGGGTAGTATATTTAACGTGTGACTACGCCTTTCCAAACATGAAATTTTATCTCTACATAGTGAATATTGCATAAATTGACAACGAAGGCTTGTTTTATACTTTTTCAGCGACGTTTTTTGTCGTAGTTGGGTTTTAGTTTTTTTACTTTTATTTTATTTGTACTATTTTGGTGTCCAAGTGCTAGTAATATATATATATATATATATATATTCAAAATGTACAAGTCAAGCGCTTTCAAATGATACCAAACACGGCATATTTATCATAACTTTATTTTTTTACTCTGTATGTTTTGTCCGCTAGAGGGCGCCACATTAGATTTTGTGAAACTTCATATAGCCTATAACCAGCGGACGATCAAGACGCTTATAATGATATGTCATTTGTCGAATTCTGATAAGTAGTTAAGAAGTTACGTGGAAACAGATGAACATACATACATACATACATACATACATACATACATACATACATACATACATACATACATAGCCTGTCAAAATCATAACCCTCCTTTTGCTTTGCCGTAGTCGGGTAAAAAGGGACACGGAGAGATGTAAGTGATGATAGGAAGGAAGAAGTGTTATGAAGAGGGCAGGAGAAAAAAATATGATTTGTCTCCAACAGCACCGCATTCGCACAAATCATCATTTGTTATTTTTAATCTGAAGAGATGAGCAGGAGTACAGGTATGGCCCAGTCTCATTCGGGTTATATTGGTGGTTGAGACTTTACCAAGCCGCATTTTAAAAAACCATGGTTTTGATGAAATGGCAGGTTGAATTAGTCTATACTGTTTACCTTTTTCTAAATTATTATTCTGCCACTCTTGTTGCCAAGAATTATGTTGATAAACTTTAGGAAGAGAGAGCAAATCATATGGGAAATTTTTGTAGGGATAAAGGTCTCCAGAGGTTACAGCTTCATTAGCAAGTTGATCAGCTTTTTCGTTACCTTGAATATTATGATGACTAGGAATCCATACAAAGTGAACAATCAAGCCCTGCTGTGAAATTTTGTAAAGCAAATTTCTACATTCTAAAATAACAACGCTATTTGAATTTTTGATAAAGGGGAATTTACTTAACGCTTGTAAAGCACTTTTTGCATCAGAAAATATGACGCTTTGATTAAGCTTCATAAGTAAAATATATTCTAGTGATTTGAAAAGACCGTAGCATTCTCCGGTGAAAATAGATGTTTCTGGAGGAAGTTTTACTTTCTGAACTATTTTATATTGATGATGAGATATACCCACGCCAACATGACCCGAGGAGGAATGTTTAGAGGCATCGCTATAAATATGATGCCAATCATACCAGGTTCTGTGTAAAATGTTATCAAAGACTATATTAGCCTTTTTATTGTTTTTCAAGACATCTAAATGATCAAGATGAACTATTGGAACAAGAACTAAAGATTCGTAAGTATAACAACAGATTGGGAGATATTGGGATCTATGAGTTGGAGCTTGCAATGAGGTGAATTTTCGATAGCTATTTATTAAGCAGGGTACCTTTTTATGGGACCAATACGATGATGTTTCAATAAGAAATGAGAGCGATTTGAGTTTAGATTCAAGAGGGTGATTAGAATATTGAATGGCGCGGAACAAAAATTTGTCACATAGAAATTGCCTTCTGAATTTTAGAGGAGCATCACAACACTCAACTAGTAAAGCAACTATCGGGCTAGACTTCATTGCACCTGTTACGATCCGGAGAGCTTTTGACTGGATACCATCCCATTTATTTAATCCCAATAAGCTACATGGTTCTAGAAAGTAACTTCCATAATCTATAATGCTTCTAATTAAGGCATTATAAAGTAATTTAAGGTTATAAGGATGAGCTCCCCACCAAACTCCTGTTAGACATCTTAACATATTCAATACACGTTCACATTTTGCTACAACATAGTAGCAATGTGGAAGTCCTGACAATTTACAGTCTAAAATAATTCCTAAAAATTTTACTTCATTTTTAACTGGAATAGTCATACCATCAAAGTGAACAGAAATAGGAGGAGGGCATCTCATACGGGAAAAAAGAACTACTGTACTTTTAGGTACCGATAAACTTAAGCCATTGGCGTCAAGCCAAACTTTGAGACTTCTGAGAGAAGAAGTCAATGACGAACAAAGCGTTTCTATATTCTTCCCAGCAATATACAAAAGTAAATCATCAGCAAATTGTAATATATTAATAGAATTATTAAAAGACGCTTCTAAATCATAAGTATATATATTAAAAAGAAGAGGGCTCAACACCGAGCCTTGCGGAAGTCCACTCCACACCACTCTAGATTTTATAGAGTCTTCACTAACAACATTTATAATGCGATCTGTTAACATATTGATTATAAAATTTAATAACATTTTAGGAACCTGTAATTTTATTAGTTTTTCTTTCAATATGGATACAACCACATTATCATATGCTGAATT
The DNA here is from genome assembly GCA_019059595.1 of Marasmia exigua. Lineage (NCBI taxonomy): Eukaryota > Metazoa > Arthropoda > Insecta > Lepidoptera > Crambidae > Marasmia > Marasmia exigua. The sequence continues at coordinate 4,257,290 of CM032484.1, read as the reverse complement.
AATGTCTACAAATGCTGCTAGTAAAGATTCATTATATGTAAAGGCTAAACGTACATCAGTAGTAAAAATTCCTAAGCTATCTGAAGTGCTTCTCCCTTTCCTAAATCCGAACTGATTATTACTTAGAATACCTTTACTTTCAACAAACCATTCCAATCTATTTTTTACTAAATGTTCAGTTACTTTGGCAAGAACTGAAGAAAGTGCAATGGGCCTGTATGAGGAGGCTTCTGAAGAAGGCTTATTGGGTTTCAAAATTGGTATTATCTCTTGTGACTTCCATGCAAGAGGGATAGAGTTAGATTGTATTATATAATTAATGACAGATATATAATAAGACAAGCTAGAGTCATTTAAACGTGACAGAAAGGAATAAGGGATTCCATCCATACCAGGTGCAGAATCTTTAACATATCTAAGAACACCTTTAAGTTCAGACATAATAAAGGGAGATTCTAATTCCGTTTGAACAGTAGAGGATACAGTTTCGTATACTGTGAAAGGAAGAGGGACAAAAGGGGGAGCCAGTTTGTCTAAGAAATTATTTGTTGTGTTGTCATCGAGATTAGAAGGTCTTGTTTCTTTAAATGCAGATTTAAATTTTCTAATATTAAGCCAGACAGTAGATGGAGGAGTATTAGGTGATATAGACAGACAAAAAGTTTTCCAACCATCCCATTTTTTTTGTTTAATTAATTTTCTCGTTTTAGTGCTAACTTCTGAGAGAATATTAAGATTTTCTATGGTGGAATTAAGTATGTAAGCTCTTTCAGCTATTTTTCTTTCTTTTATTGCATCTGAACAGTCTTTATCCCACCATGGGGGAGTAGGAATTTTCCTTTTCATATTATTCTTTATAGGAAAAATTTGATCTGCAGTTTCTATTAAAAGCTTAGCAAAAGCTTCAGCACATAAATTCTGATTACCTTCAATTGTAGATGGTAAGGCTGAAATGCCCTGTTCTACCTTTTCTCTGTATGACAACCAATCAGCATTATTTAGCTGATGTTTAAAACGAGGTGCATGTGTTCTAGATGGACTATTAGTCATATTAGGGAAAGTAATGATTATAGGGTAATGGTCACTTCCGTAAGTTGAATCTAATGTAGACCAAGTTAGAGAAGAAGCCAGGCTGGGAGAGCAAAAACTTAGATCAGGGGCACTTGTTCCTTTATGAGGTTGTGTTCGACGCGTACGATTACCATTATTCAATATGCATAAATTATAATTGTTTAAAAAGTCTAGAATTCTATTACCATAGTGGTTAGACGAGGAACTTCCCCAAGACTGGTGTTGAGCATTAAAATCTCCCATGATAATGAGAGGACTAGGAATGGTACTTAGAATTTGTTCTAATTCATCATAAATTAATGTTGAAGGATGAGGTATGTACACTAAGACAAATGAAATGTTATTTACTCGAGCTGCTACTATTGAATAATCATCATTATGATGAGGAATAGGGATGTGAGAAAAATTAAAAGAATGTTTAATTATTAATGCAACACCTGCATAACTATCCTGCCTGTCTTCCCTTATACAAGAGAAGCCAGGAATTTTAAAGCAGGAATTGGGCCGAAGCCATGTTTCCTGCAATGCTATAATAAAAGGGTCAAATTTATTTATTATATAAATTATATCTGTTTTTTTAGTGCCGATACTACGGCAATTCCACTGAACCGCCATCGGCACTATAGCTGGTTGTAGCTGTTCCGTTTTGTCTGCTACTTATTATTATATCATGGTCAGAAATATTTTGGGCAGCGTTGGTCGGTGAAGATAATAAATTACTTTGAGAAAGAGAGTTTATAAGTTGAATTATTAATTCTTTTACTGACATACTAGTCATAGGAGTATTTCAATCGCTGTTTACAAGTATACTTTTGCTTGGAGATATGGGTGTATTATAACCCTTAGTTAGAGCCTCATGACTAGTTCGGTCATAACCCTTACCAGGCGATGAGGGTACTTTGGGTTTTAAAAACACCGTCTTTTTAAAAGATTTTTTATCTGAATTATTTGTTTGTATATAATTAGGAATTGGAAGATGATTTCTAGTATTAGTGTTAGTGCTAAAATTATTCTGAGACTCTGATGCTAGTACATCAGCATATGGTTTTGATACTGAAGGATGCAACTTCTGTGCTTCATCATAGGCCATACAGCTTTTGGCCATGGTTTCTTTGATTGCCTTTTGTCTTGAAAATTCTGGACATTTTCTGCTAGTAGCCACATGCGAACCAGAGCACAAGATACAAGTAGCATCCTCCTCATCAACTGAGCAGCTGTCACCAGAGTGACCAAGACCGCATTTAAAGCATCTAGGTAGTGACCTACACTGGCCTTTGATGTGTCCATACCGGCAACATTGGAAGCATTGGATAGTTGGATAGATGTATAATTGGACCGGTAATGCATTATAACATAAGTAAACTCTTGTAGGTAGAGATGTTCCGTCAAAAGTTAATACAACAGTTTCAATTGGAACAAAATTAACTTTATCATTAGTAATATTTTTGCGTTTGAGACGACGAACTTTAAGAATTTTGCCAACACCGATTGGTACTGTTATATTATCCATAACTTCTTCATCACTCCATTCTACCGGAACTCCTCTGATGACACCCATCCGAGTGACATTAAAAGCAGGTATAAAGGCTCTATAATGATTAAGAGGAAGTTTTTTATCTAAGAGGAAAGAATTGGCGTCTTCAAATTTGGAGAATGCTACAGAAATTCGGTTTCTACCAATTCGTTTTAGACTGCCGTTAATAATGTTTTTGAAGCCATTCTTTTTTAAGAATTGTCCAAATGCAATGGGATGTAAACTAACATTCTCATTAAGAGTAATTTGTTCCTTTTGTATATGGATGGTGAAAGGAGCCAAATCCGAAGCCAAATAGTATGGTCTTCCTGTACTGGGACGTGAGGTGTCTGCTGTTTGAGGCTGAGGTGAATGCGGAATAGTAAAATCTGAAATTGTTTTGTCTTTTGATTCGCTAATTTTATGAATATTATCGTGAAGCTCACATTGACAATCATTAAGAGTGATATCAACAATTGATGATTTGTGATTTTTCCTTTTCTTTTTGTTGCAATGCTTACATATTTTTCGCGCAGATGTACGCTTGCGTTTGATATTATGTTCAGATCCGTCCGTATCCCTAAATGAACCATCAGTATCCATGTCAGATTTACCATGAGAAACAGAAATCGTGACAAAGTTCGACGCCGGGGGGATAGTCCCACCCGGGTCTTCTGGCTCGTTCATGAGAAAATATGAATATGGCTTACCAGAAGAGTATCCGTATAAATAACACTATTATAATAATATATACACAATTAATACTCAATTTGATACACTAATACTACTTATCTGATCCAAGAAATATTAAAAATATAAAAAACTCGAAAAAGACGTCAACTTCACCCGACGTTTCCCGCGCTTTTTTTGATATTGCAGTTTGTTACAGTTTTATTGCGTTATTTTTTTTTTGCGTGTTCACGCCAATTACCATTTTTAATTCTACAAACAAGAACAACTTAAAAATGCCAAAAAAATTGTTAAAATATGCACAAATAATTGTTTAATCGTAAATCAAAATCTGAAATTTCATCGATCTAAAACGCTCACTCCCCCCGACGCTGCACACTCAAGCATGTCATTTGCTTAAAGAACTAGGTACCTACTTTTATTGCGTCTACTTGGTAGCCCTTTTCATGAACTTTATGTTCCAGAGTTATTTTTTATTTGATTTAGTGTGGGTGTTTTAGCATGAGTCCTTTACACTCTTTATTCTCAGTAATGCCTTTTAAGCTATGGCGATAAATCTCAATTATTATAGCCATGCAGTCCATATTATTCTTTTTTTTATGTGAAAGGTGGCAGACGAGCAGACTGTTCCCCTGATGAAGTAATTGCCACCGCCAATGGATACCAGCAACACCAGTGGAGTCAATAGCGTTTTCCCGGGTTGGGCCATTGGTACCATCACTCTAGCAGCGAAATAGAGCACAGTGCTGCTGACGCCGGTTTTCTGTAAGGCCGTGATATCACTCCAGTCAAGCTGGCCCATTCATGCCTAAGCGTGGCTCTCACACGCTTCAGATACCCACCCTCTTTTCGTTTTGGGATATTAGTTCTACTTTGTACCAATAGATGACGCTAGGTGTCATTTATATCGCGCAAGTGCTTTGTATTTACGGATTTCCTATAAGCGTTTCCGCTGTCTGTAGGATTATATTTTTATAAATAGTATGAACAGAGTACAATTAGGTATTTCACTGTGGATTATAATATAAAAAAATGTTGAGCCCAATTCTCGTGCTCGTGATATTTTGAAAACATGGCTTGACCTGAAAACCATACAAAAAACTACGTTTTATTTTTTTTAACACGGCTCTACCCGAAGAAACTTCGCCAATGTCAAGTAACTTATTGGGAATAAGTAGTCAACAGTCGAAGTCACAGTCACTCAATAAAACGCCGGTGTTTTCACGTTTTATCGACATACAGATTCAGCGATTATCACTAAAAAAATCGCGGGTTTTAACTCTATTAGGTCCAAGCAACTCATTCGACACACAATAGCAGTGTTACGATACAATCCAACGATTATTATTATTAGTATCACTTTTCGGCACTTCACTGCACAAATAAACACCAAATATGTACACTAAAAACCATTAGACACTCATTTTAGGCGACGGGTAGGGCACACTAGCGACGCCAATCGATTTTAATTCATAACTACTAAACTGGATCTATTTCAAACAATTTCGAGGTACGCCAAAAGTGGCCACTTTTGCGGTACTAAATTTTTCGCGTACAAAAACGGACCCAACATTTGTGCATGGTTATTTAATAAATATTAAAGTGTTTGCCAAGAGGTCGTAACCCCGAAATAGTTTGAAATAGATCCAGTTTAGTAGCTAATAATTAAAATCAATTTGCGTCGCTAGTGTGCCCTACCCGTCACCTTAAAACCTTTGAATTGCATCAGCCCGCGCGGCTGGTTTAGCCCTACCCGCTGAATCCTACTTTTTATTAATTTAATATCTCGTATGATAATAATAAATGTCACAAGCACCAGAATTGGCTCCTGGAGCCCAATTCTCGGGTATATTTTTTTGTATAGTTAGTTACACTTTGATCTTAGCCAAAAGGCCGAGAAGCGATGTATAGTTAGTTTTTTTGTATGGTTTTCAGGTGATATTAGCCACGTTTTCAAAATATCATGAGAACGTGAATTGGGGTCCATTATGATTTATGTAAATTGTATTACGTATCTATGTTAGTTATCCTACTGCCTTTATTTTTATATTACTATATCCTTGGTTTGCTTGCGACGTTTCATTGTACGCATATTATACCGCTCCACTTTTTTAAGAATAAATATTGTCAAGTATTGTAACACTAATTCTTTATAATATTTCTTCTAATATCTTTTTATAATTTTGAGAAACCTTCGTGAATTAATTTTTAATTAAATTAAAGAAAGCAAAGAAATATAAAGAAAGAAATACCTACGTCGTCAGCTCGGATCACATAAGGATTTCCGAACGGAAATGTAATGTCAACACAAATTGATTGATTTTCTTTCCTTGCGTTTATTTGCTTTTTCCGCGACCGTATTTAGCGTGTTTCTGGTGCGAAAATACTCATAGTTATGTTTAATTCGCATTCCTACAACATCGGCTGACACAGCGGTAGCCATGAACGTGTTAGAAAAAGCTGAAAAAGCTTTAGATTACTTGAAAAACAGTGAGGGTGTTGCGAAGTGAGTTCGTGAATAATTTACTGAAGTTCAGGGTCTTGTTGTGTTTTGGTTTTGACGTGTGTGATTTTTGTAGGAGCCATGAGCTGCAGACGGTCGCGGGGACCCTGGGGAGGTGTCTGGGAGCCCTTGGGAACCGGCCGAACTGTGCACGGCATTACGCGAATTTACTACATTCGGCGATACCAACGTTGCTCTCATTGGCTAGTAACGACAGCGTAAGTGTTTGAATAGCCTTAACTTTCCGCCTGACTGGCTTCTTGAAGGTGATGCACTCAAAATTTATACCTTAAATTATGTAGGTAAGTCAGTAGTAGAATTGTTTAGCTAACTTAAGAATGTTATTACGCCATTCTCATCTAATACGCCATTATTATGTAAATTCAATTAGTACTTAACATTTTGAATTGTTAAAACAATTCCTCACTTGATAGTATTAAACTAATAGGCACTTATTTGTATAAGATTGACTGTTTATTTAAAAGTCTTACACTAACTGAAATACCACCTGACACCCGTTATTGTGTGGTGGTATTTCTATAATAACACTTATTGATAAGTGTTATGATAAAATATACATAAAGCCATTTAAAATGCTTCCTTAACTGTTTAGTTATTTCTCTAGCTATGCTAATTTAAAATACAAATAAGCAATTTCTGAAGCCAATTTTCTACATTCATGGCTTTAATCTTCTAATGTTCTTGCATTTGAACAAAATAGCAGTAAAAATGTATGATATGGAATAATAATAATAATCCTCCAACCGATTACGGCTACGGCGGCCAATCTCAACGATCAGCCACGTACGCAGGATATATTATAGTGCTCAAGTGTGTGCGCAAACACAAGTGCACTCTCTATTCCCTTGCCCTCATAATCCAATGGGACACTAATGTGACACGACCGGAGAGGGATCAAGCGCAGGACCAACAGCTTAACGTGCTTTCCGAGGCACGGGGGTAAAACCCGAAAACTTAGGTACAAATTTTTGGCCCGACCCGGGGATCGAACCCGGGACCGCTTGCGCAGCCGTCGCTTTAAAGTGCGACCCTCTAACCACTGCGCCACCGAGGCAGTCAAAAAGAGATATGGAATACAACACAATTAAATAATTTAAGTAACATGTAAAATTGAAAAGGCACATACTAAGCACGCATAAAATATTTTGAAAAGTGATGGTAGCGCAGTGGATTCAACAATGACTAAATTAAAACTCATAATCAAAATTGATTTAGCGCCACATGCCTTTTATATAGGCAATGAGTAATTTTAGTTATTTATAAAATTAGGCAATGAGTAATTAAATGCCAAAAATATTTGGAAATGATTACCCTCCCCCCTTCTTCAATCTAATGACCTTTACCTGATGGTTGTCTGTTAGAGATCGCTCTAGTGATAAGACCGCTTAAATTGTAAATTGTATCTCTGTTTACCTAGCTTTTAAGTTTTTTATGTTGGGCAATAAATTTACTTATACTTATCCTTTTGGACTGACTGAGATATATTTGTTTATATAAAGTCTCTCAGCTCAGTGTGCCTATCGGCAAAGGCCTCCTCTAATGTCTTCCACTGTTTGCGGTTGTGGGCGACCCATCTCCACTTCGAGCCTGTAGCTTCAGCTCATCCTCCCAGCGCATATGTTGACGTCCTCGACGTCTTTTACCATCTAGGGTACCAGTTAGTTACTACTAGTTAGTTCAAATTGTAACTAACTGGGCATTAAATAGTATCTTTTTATTCTTGATAAACTGTTGCAACTATGACATTATAATCAATATATCTTCATTTTCATCTTCATTCATTCAATGTTTTCATCACATCTTTTATTAATTTTTATTAAAATAAAATTTTCAGGCTGAAGTAAGATTGGTTGGAGATGAGGCGTTAAACAGGGCAGTTGTGGGAGGGTTTGCGTTTCATTCCCACAAAACCAATATCATATTGCAGAACCAAATTGATTCTACTAAGAATGCCAGGTAAGCATTTTTTTTTTATCTACTGACTTGTTAAAGTAGACCCTGGTCCCAAAACATATGTAATAGGTGGCGAACAAGCAGACGGATCACTTGATGGTAAGCAATTGCCGTCGCCCATGGACACCCGCGACACCAGTGGAATCACAGGTGCGCTGCTAACCTTAAAACCCCCCTTTTCCCCCGGATTTGGCCTCCGGCACCCTCACTCACGCAGCGAAACACAGCACAGTGATGGTTTACGCCGGTTTTCTGTGAGGCCGTGGTATCACTCCGGTCGAGCCGGCCCATTCATGCCGAAGCGTGCCTCTCCCACGGTCAAAATCATCTTGTTAAACTTTTTTCGCTTATAATTTTTTCGGTTTGGCATTGTACTATAAATATTCTAAAGAGTCATGTCAAAAACTATGTCACAAATGTAACATTTTGATATGATAAAACATAAGATATCTAAGCTCTGAAACAAAAAATACCAATTCTTTGTTTACTTTTCCGCTGCTCGAATATATATTTATTCATTTTTTATATTGCGTATTTACTGAGAAAAAAATTAAAAACTAAAAAAACGTAAGATGACGTCATCGACGGCAGAATGTAATATATTTCTTTGCTTAGCACATTATAGTTTTAAATTACGTAATGCCAAACTCATGACATGTAACTGTCAAAAAAAAAGACAACTTGTCAACGTTGAATGTATGAATGACGTTGACAATGTTGACACTAGTATTATTTACCTTTGACAGTAGTACCTTTTTTTTATTAAAACAATGATAAGCAAAGGAATATCGCTGTATTCAGCCGTCCGATGACGTCATTTTGCGCTTACGTCTATTTAGAATAAAAAGAATTTCAGTAATTATTTTATGCATGAAAATGGACAAATTTTGAAAAAAGAAAAAATATGGGTTTGTTCATTTTATGTCTACTTTCATATAAAAAAAACTTGACTCTGTTTTGACTGCTTGACACTTTCTTTGGCTTATATGATTTTTTGTCTAAAATATTTATCTCATCGTGTGATGAGAAAATACACATATTAAGTTTGTAAAATATCATCATCATAATCATTTTCAATAGACGCCCACTGCTAGACCTCCCCCAAAGTTCTCCACACAGATCGGTCCTGTGCCGCCCGTATCCAATGGATTCCCGCGGCCTTCACCAGATCGTCGGTCTACCTTGTGGGAAGCCTGCCACGGCTGCGACTTCCTGTACGTGGCCTCCACTCGAAGACCCTTCCGCCCCAACGGCCGAGCGTTCTCCTTGCTATGTGACCTGTCCATTGCCACTTGAGGCATGCAATTCTTTGGGCTATTTCTGTACCTGTGTATGTGGTAAAATGTAGCTTTTGTAAAATATAGATTTTTACCGATTATAAGCTCCTAATGTCAAAAAACTTTACTCTTTACTTCTTTATTCCAACTTTCTCACGGTTTTTCCCTCTCCGCCGAGCTAATGGTAGGAATATGCCCATAGATTTGAAAAATCCACAGGTGCATGCTCAGATTCGATCCACAACCACAATGGATGGTGCGTTTCAAACCACTGGACCAAAACAAAAGTAGGCTCTGGAGCAGGTGTACACTCCCTCGATCTCAATATAAACATCCACATAACTTTGGGCCTACACAGTTAAATATCCCAATGTGAATGTGTGGCTATAACAGAAGCAGCTAAAGCCGTACACCTGCTGTCTGGAAAACTACCACATAAAATTATATCGGACAGCGCGTCAGTTCTAACGGCCTTGAAAAATAAACATACCAATTCCAAACTAGTACTGGAATGCCACCAGGCCCTGAAACAAATATGCAACACAAATAAAATCACACTTCAATGGATCAAGGGACACAGTGTATTACTAGGCATTGGCGCTGCAGACGCGCTCGCTAAAAAAGGGTCAGAGATGTGGATGAAAGTGGAGGGCCCGGAGCCACTCCTACCCCTACCCTTCTCGAAGCTACGCAGTTGGATTTGTCAAAGATCCACAGCACAACAAAACCAGAGCTGTTCGCAAAACGCAGGCTGTAGGCAGTCAAAAATAGCGATGCCATCAATAAACCCGCGACTCACAAAACGCCTTAAAAACCTCACAAGAACCAATCTTTAAATAATGATAGGGTCAATCACGGGCCACTGCCCTTTAAACAAACATTTGTTCACAATAGGCGTGACAGACAGCCCTCTATGCAGAGGGTGTTTCAACGCGGAGGAATCAGTCACACACGTAATCCTGGAATGCGATGCTGTGACCACCCAACGCGAACAAATCCTCGGATCGGTGAGGTGGCTCCGCGAAGCCTGTGAAGCTCCCAGGAAACTTCTGCGCTTCTGGGCGGAGCTGGGCTGGCTTCATTAGTCAGTCGACCCATCACGTACAATGGACCGAAAGAGAGTCTAAGTGCGGAAAAGGGAGTCCACATTACATTACCACTGGATCACCATCGCCCAAACTATTCTGTGTAATGTTAGGTATATTGGCAATAAATATTTTTCATTTACATTTTCTCTTTTGGTTCCAGATGGATCAGAGCAGCACTGTCTCGCATTTGTCTCGGTGACTGCTGGCTTCGTCCAGGGCCTGGCAAGATACGTTCACAAGCCCAGACCTTATTCCCAAAGCTCAGTCAGATAGTGCGACAGACAAGCGAGTTACAACTCATAGTAGAGGCCTTAGAGAGCAATTTGCCTCGTGTATTGACCGCTTTGGCTGAGTATACCACTGATGAAGAGATTTCAGGTTAGTGTTTTCCATGATTCTAATTTTGGATCAATCAAGCAGGCAGTTCGTTGTTGTTCTGGTAGATGGCACTATGCATTTCTGCATCGTGCTTTGCTAGCTTGTCACCGGGACGATGACCTTGAGTCGTCTGCCTGCCTATTTTATGTAATGGCTGACGAGCAAACGGTTCAGCTGATGGTAAGCGATCGACGCCGGCCCTGGAACACCCACAACACCAGTGGAGTCCCAAGAGCGCCGCGCTGCTAACGTTTAAACTTCCCTTCTCCTCTCGAATTGGGCCTCCAGTAAACCAAGCGCAGACGCGGATTTTCGTCGGTTTTCTGTGAGGTCATGGTTTATATTTTTGCTCCGGCCGAGCCGTCCCGAAACCAAAGCCGAAGAGTGGCCATTCTACAGTTAGATTTATACTACTACTTTATCTTGACGACCCGTTTGGAACAGTGGTAGTGAGCGTTGCCTCTGGTGCAAGGGTTGGTTCGATCCCCGCACAGTGCAAACATTTGTGTGTATGAACATATCTGTTTGTATTGGTCTGGGTGTTATCTATGTATTATAATTATGTATTTACAAAAGTATTATATGTTAATTATAATTGTAATCCCACTGTTGATTCTGATATCTGTAACACAGGTGCTTGAGGTAGCTCAAGCACCTGTGTTACAGATATCAGATCTCGGAGTCAGATCAATGTATGTAATGTTGTGAAATATATTATTTTTTTATTTATCTCTTAATAATTTAAAATAAATATCATTAAATTATAGAAATTGGAAATCATTTATTTTTAATTCCATACACAAAAGTTATAAATGTCAAAATGCTTAAAATTTACAGAGCTTTCGAAAGCATTGCTATCACATGTGGAATCGTCTGAGCCAGCAGTGAGACGTGGCATCTCGTCATGCGTGGCTCACCTGTGTTCGCATAGAGAGCCACTACTGACCAATGTATTGGGGAGAGTTTTCGGTAAGTCGACTAGAAAACCGTAATAGTAACAAGCACTCAAAAGTAAAGTATCAGCCTGTATAACGTACCACTGCAAGGCAAAGGCCTACATCATAGAAATCATGTCATCGCTACTCTGATGGGATTGGGCTTAGTCACCATGATTGCCTAATGCTGATTGGTGGTCACAAACCTACTTTCGAAGTTAGCGGTATTTTAACTTTATTCTAGTGGGCGGAACGCGCGAGTCTCATAACTCGGTATACTCTGGGGCAGCTACTAGGGTTGCCAGATCGAATGTTTGTATTGTATTTAACTAAGTTTTTATGTGATAGGTGGCAGACGATTAGACGGATCATCTGATGGTAAGCGATTGCCCACCTATGTACACACACAACACCAGTGGAGTCAGAAATGCGCTCCCAACCTTTTAAATCGATAAGGTCGACTTTGTGGCGGTAGCGATATAGAGGTACTATTACCATCACTAGAATAAAGGCAATGATATCCTCCTCCTTAGTCGTTCACTCTTGACAGAGTGGTCATGTTTGACGATGTAGCATTTCCGTGTGCTGATGCGGCTCGCGCGATGTGTCTCCACTTGTTGCGGTCTACAGCGTCTCGGGAGTTTTGGACAGTGGATGTCTGTGTTACAGCCCTATTGAGGTCTGCCCAACGCGTGTGCGCTCGCGCGACCGCTTGCCTACCAGCTGTCCTTGCTAAAAACGTGCTATGATATAGAATATTGTAAATGATAATTATCTTCTAGGTAATCGTGCTACATCTTAGACCATATTATCACTTACCATCAGGTGAAATATGGTCAAACGCTTACCTATCTACAGTAAAAAAAAAAAAACATTTGAAAATGATTTTGCAGAAACACTCTGGCCGACTGCAACGGAAAACGCAACAGTTATGGGTTGGTTCTGCGTGGTCAAAGCCATATTCCAATTGAACGATGTATCGAAGTTTACGGAAAACGATCTGTTCACCGTTCAAGATTATTTAGAGGTAAGGTAAATTATATATACATAACTGTCTCATTGGTGTATTGCTTAAGAGCACTTTTTAAGAAACACAAGGTAGGGCACACCTCACAGAAAACCGGCGTGAAGCAGTGCATGCGCTGTGTTTCGCTGCGTGAGTGAGGGTACCGGAGGCCCAATCCAGGGGAAGGGGGGCGCTGGTTAAAAGGTAAGCAGCGCACTTGTGATACCACTGGTGTTGCAAGTGTCCATGGGCGGCGGTAATCGCTTACCATCAGGTGATCCGTCGGCTCGTCTGCCACCTATATAATAAAAAAAAACACTGAAGTCTCGGGTCTGAATCCAAGAGAAGACATTTTTTTTTTAATGTGATAGGTGGCAGACGCATGAGCGATGGTAGCTCAAGGGATACGAACGCGCCTTCCACGCAGGTGGTCGAGGTTCGAATCCGAGCATTACCATCTGCTCGGCGGTGAGGGAAAACATGGTGAGGAAATATGCACGTTTCGGAAAAAGTTTCTGAAACATGTAACCATGATTCTTTTATTCTGGTTTCCCTGTTGGGGTTGCGAAGGTCATACGGCAGTCGCTTCATTGTAATTACCAGACCCCCCAATCCTGAACCCTGGTCTAAGCGTACCCTGGGCTCCAAAGCGACAGGTTTGGACGCAACCGGGAATTACACGCTGAGATGAAGAGAAAGAAGGTAGCAGACGCAGATTATAGCCATCAAAGGGTGGCAACACCAGTGAAGGCACAAGTGCGCTGCCAACATTTAACTCTCTTTCCCTCTGTATTAAGAATCCAACACCCTCATTTACTCGGTGTGACAGCTGAAGCGTTGCTTCACACCTCTTTTCTGTAATTCTGTGGTATCACTCAGTTCAAGCCGGCCCAGTTTGTACGTGGCTATCCCACGGTCCAATCGGAAAAGTTTATTCTTTATGCCAATCAGCGAGGAGCGGCGTCCAGTCTTAAGGCGATATTACGTACAAAAAACCAATGCTTTTATAGTTCGCCTTTAGTTTCTGACTGTTGAAGAACTAACACCCCCTTATTACAAATCGCGAACTAAGAATAGTCCAGTCGGGCTAACATGCCATCGCGAGATATGTCACGGAAGAGATACGACAAATTTATCGATATCGACTAATGTCTTTTTCTCTAACATGCGCATCACGATCGACAAATTTCTCGTGGTAGACAAAGGATTACTCGTGTAGACAAACCAGTGTTGCCCTTTGAAATATACATTTGTTTTCTTATATAGCTACACTGGTTTCGTTCATTCAATTGACCACGATACGGGGTAGACAAAATTATGTCGCGGTGCGGATGTTAGGCCAACTGGAATAAAATTCGTACCAGCTCCTTTTAACATTGCGTGTTGGAACGGGATGACATGAGCTTTTTTAGTACGGTAATAACTTTAGATCGCGATTTATAATAAGGTGGACAGAGTTCCCATGCGATGGATATGAAATTAACAAAAACTAATCCACCTTATAGTCCAGTCACATTAGACATTCCAGTTTGCATTAATTCCCATCAATCATCCAACATAGCTAAGAACACTCCCTCCTTATTCATTTTTCAAACAAAAGAAACAAAATCAAAATCGGTTCATTTGTTCGAGAGCTACGATGCCATAGACAGACACACACACACACACAGACACGTCAAACTTATAACACCCCGTCGTTTTTGCGTCGGAGTTAAAAAACAACGCACAAGCGGGATCGATGGGCACTATTTGTAATGACGTATTCGAGGCCTGCACGAAAATCCAGCTTGTTGGGAATTAAGGTGACGGGTAGGGCACACTAGCGACGTCAATCGATTTTAACTTTTAGCTTCAAACCGGATCTGTTTTAAACAATTCCGGGATTACAACATCTCGGCAAACACTTGTACTATTTATTAAATAACCATGCACAAATGTTGCGTTCAACGCGTACGCGAAAAATTGATTACCGCCAAAATTGGCCACTTTTGGCGGTAATAAATTTTTCGCTTACAAAAACGGACCCAACATTTGTGCGTGGTTATTAAATAAATTGTATAAGTGTTTTCCAAGAGGTTGTAACCCCGAAATTGTTTAAAATAGATCCGGTTTAGTACCTAACAATTAAAAACGAATGGTGTCGCTAGTTAGGGCTTCCCGTCGCCTTAATGCAAAGTGGAATCATAATTTCTAATTTGACTGGACTATTACGACTACAAAACGTCAACTGATGGATTGTTAATATGGAGAATATATTTTAACCGTGGGAGAGCCACGCTTCGGCATGAATGGGCCGGCTCGACCGGAGTGATACCACGGCCTTACAGAAAACCTCCGTGAAGCAGCATTGTGTTGTGTTTCGCTGCGTGAGTGAGGGTACCGGAGACCCAATCCGGGGGAAAGGAGGGTTTAAAGGTTGGCAGCGCATTTGTGGCTCTACTGGTGTCGCGGGTGTCCATGGGCGGCGGCAATCGCTTACCATCAGGTGATTACCGTCTGCTCATCTGCCACCTATCACATATAAAAAAAGGAGAAACACACAGAGAACTATTATTCTTCCAGCTATACCAGCTCTGCATACACTACATAGAACAGACGCCTAACGACCACAACATACAGAATGCAGTCCTGGAATGTCTCAATGTGCTGGTGTCTCAAGCCTCGGGGGAGTACAGGAAGGCGTTACTGGATAAGCATCCTTTGAATGTGTGCCTGGATAGTAGAAGTAGCGATAAAGGACATAGAAGGAATATTAGTGAGTAAAACTCATATTTTTAAACATTTTCATGTTGCTCAAAGGAATCAGGTAAAACTAGCTATAATAATATTCTCCAACCGATTACGACTACGGCGGCTAATCTCAACGATCAGCCACGTACGCAGGATATATTATAGTGCTCAAGTGTGTGCGCAAACACAAGTGCACTCTCTATTCCCTTATTAGTAGTGGTAGTAGTGGCAGCCCGGAGTCTGGAAGTTGGCGGTCTTGTACCCCCGTGCCTCGGGAAGCACGTTAAGCTGTTGGTCCTGCGCCCAATCCCTCTCCGGTCGTGTCACAGTAGTGTCCAATCGTAATATGAGGGTAAGGGAATAGAGAGTGCACCTGTGTTTGCGCACACACCTGAGCACTATAATCCTGCGTAAGTGGCTGATCGTTGAGATTGACCGCCGTAGCTGTAATAGGTTAGAGGATATTATATAAATATTATTAAACGGGAGAAGCCCAATTACATAAATATGGAATATAAAAACTTAACAGCTTTATTTACTACATACAATCCCAAAATTTGAAGTTAGAGTGAATAGACTGCGTCTGTGCATGCCTGCATCTTCGTAGTCATGTTCTCAACTCAATGGTTCAGTTCATCATCAGCATCATCAGCCCATTTAAGTCCCCACTGCTGGGGCACGGGCCTCCCTCAATCACATGAGGGGCAATTGCCATACTCACCACGCTTGGCAGACGGGTTGGCGAGGGTTTAGATATAAATGCAGAGTTTTCCTTCTCTGGTTCAGTTAGGGCTTAGAAAAACCCACCATGTGATCGTGTATAAACCAACCTCATCGTGCGTGTTATTCTCGGTTGCATCTAAAACTGCTTCTCTGGAGCCCGAGGTACGCTTAATAAACAAACATTATAAGTAAATAGAATCAAGTAAAAAAGTATCGTTTACTAGATCGATCAAAATACGCTCATCAAGTAAAACTAAGGCTTTTGATAGTATCTGTCTGGGCAAGCAAACTTGTTTATAATATCCAAAAAGACAAATACCAATCAATATTAAGCTTAATTGTTTTTCTAAAGTAAATAACACGTCTGGGAAATGTATGTGTGCTAAGTTTAATGACTGATATCTAACAGAATAACTTACTTAGTCGGTGTTCTTCAAGGTTCAAACTTAGGCCCAATTCTTTATAACACTATTTGTTATTTGTTTATCAGGTTCCACTAGCGTAATATCAACTCGCTACGTGCCCAGTCCGTCTTCAGAGCCTCGAGACCAAATGGAACTGTCGTTTAGAGGCGAACTGCAGCTCGGTAGTCTGCTTCAGTTGAACACGCCAAGTTTTAGCGTTGAAGACTTAAGTATACAGGTAAAGTAAAGATATTTTAAGGCCTTAAATATTGTAACCAGAACATCTAATTGAACAATTCTTGTAATAAAGACAAGTACTGCTGTGTATAGCTTTCTCTTTCAGACTTTCCACAGTTACGTTCAGAATCCAACTTTAAAATAAAATAGTGGCAAAAAGGAACATTGAACCCCTTGAATCGGTTTTATGAATATCTCAAATTTTGAGAGTAATCAATATCAAAAGAGGTCTAAATAATATTCAAAAAGCCTAATACATGAATGGTGGTTTAATTTGCACACCATTTCTTCGTTGAAATTAGTAAGAGTTAAATTTTGCTTTGTTTGATACTTAATTTCATCTCTAGACCCCAGATTCCCCAGCAAGCGAGGCAGACATACCCATGCCAACAGCTGAACAGCTCTCCAAGGACCTGTCAGAGAAACTTCAAGAGTACGAAGACGCGGAGAAGGAAACAGAAGATGTAGTGGACCAGCCACAACATGATACTGGATTTAAGATTAATATTGGTGCTTCAACTGATGACGATGTTCTATTGAAGTATTGTTCAAGACTTCTTGCGTCGAAGTATCTTCTAGCTGGGAATAAAGGGGATCTTATTCACGATAGGTAATTTGTTTTCTCCATAATTGATCATCATAATCCTACCAATTAGACAGTCCCCATCCCTGCCCATCTTTAAGGCTCGGGTCAAAGCACACTTCCTTGAAAACTGAAACCCTCTCCCCAACTGATCCTTTTTTTTTATTAACTTCACCTGTCTTCCTTTCCTGTCATTGACGCTCGTGGTCGTTAGTCCTCTCTCAGATCCATCCATATATTGTAGGTATAAAACATATCTTCTCTATTATAACCTTATAGTAGTATATTTTATATAATTTGTGTAGGTTATATTGTATTATAGTATATAACATTCGTATATACATATTAGTGTATGATAACGTGTTTATTTATTTATTTATTATCTAGATATATGTATTTATACTATAAATTTACTTAATCAATATTCAAAATCAAAAGGATTGCACCACCCTCCCCTCTTCTATCTAATGTCCTTTACCTGAAGGTTGTCTGGTAGAGATCGCTCCCAGCGATAAGACCGCCTAAATTGTACACTGTATCTCTGTATACCTAGCTTTTAAGTTTTGTATGTTGTGCAATAAAGAGTATCTATCTATCTATCTATAATCATCATCATCATCTCAGCATGTTATTCCTGGATGCTTGACCATGATTCAGGATATAGTCTGATCACTATAATGAAACGATGCTTACTGACCTTTGCAACCCTTCCACAAGGGAACCACAGGGCCTTTTCTCGAGCACTCGACATTGAAGTTGAGTTAAAAATTTGTATTAACGAATGTGGTTGAGGTTTGGGGAACTGCTGCACACACCAACTTAACTAAATTGCAACGCATACAAAATAAAAGTCTTACACCATTTTCCGTTCCGCACACCAACCAGCCAACTATATAACAAAACTAAGCTTTTTAACATATCAGATTTATACAAATACAACACATGCATGTTAGTAAAAAATATAATTGGAAAAAAAATCAAAACGAACATAGAACTTGACATAAAAAGCAACAAACACAATCTTCGTAATAAAATCAAAATTAGACTCCCTATGCCTCGAACTAACTACGGAACCAAGACAGTACTCTTTGAGGGGGCAAAACTATTTAATGAGTTACCCGATGAGATAAAGACATGTGAGTGTATGCTGACTTTCAAACACAAACTCAAGAAACACTTTTTGGAAAAGAGTGCCGGTCGATGATTAAATACATCGTTACTTTAATTTAATTATATTTTTGTTTGTATTTCTCATTATAAGTGAAATGTAAATTTCTTATGAGAATGAATTTCTTTAAACCTAAACCTATGTGTGAAATCTCTAAATTCGACTTAATATCGAGTGCGCGAGATTTTTGTTTTCATTTTTATTGAAACCTCAAACAAGTTTACAATGACATAATTTCTTTACAACATTGCTGGATTGCAACAGCCCAGAATTGCCCCTAAGACCAACTGAAACATGGGTACACATTTCAGAAACGTGCAGGTTTCCTCACGATGCTTTGCTACAAGGTGAATTAGTAAATATGTTTAAGTTTTACTTATGAAAGTTATGTAATCAAAATGTGGATTTTCTTTGCAGAACGGTAAGGGTTTCGGTGAAGTCGTCAGCGCTTAATTGCTTCTCTGAGATATTGAGGCTGTATCCTCAGGCGATGACCTTATATTTAGACAAGGACGCAGATCCAAAGACACATAATATTTCGGGTAAGTTTGCTAATTAATGTGAGAATGACTAGTCATGAATTGTGACTAGTCATTCTTGGTAAAATTCTTTATCATTCATTTATCCATCATGATGGATGAAGATATTTTTGAGAAATTTTTCATAATTTTTTTTTGTGGAAATGTGCACTCGTAGGTCGCTATTTTTTCACTGGGGGCAGCATTAAGGTTGCTGTTAACGGTTCTTGTTCGGACCTGAAGCCCGTGAACGCCCCGTGTCCCTCAGGGCTGTGTGCTATCTCCAACGCTATTTCTTCTCCATATAAATGATTGTTATCTCAGAACAATAGATAGTGCTGATGATACGAAATCATTAGATGCTCATTTGTCGCATCTAGCATAAAAAATATTTTTACTTGATTTAGTGGAATTATATGTGGACTTCTATATTATGTTGATTACAACAAAAAAGTCTGTAATCTTTTCATTGTCATGTTAGGATATTGCCTACATCAAATTCTTTCCAACTTCTACCAAAGACTACCAAAAATTTCAAAATTCCCTATCCCCTTCTCAGGATCATCAGAAGGGACTGACTCCAACCAGGACCACATAAACGACTTCATCCTAGAACGAAACGTGTGCTACCAGGACTCCCTCACCGACTCACTAAGCCAGGAACTGCTCAACAGAAGCTGCGATAGCCAACCAACTTCCCAAGCTAAAAGAGACAAACTCTCTATGGAAAAATCCGTAGACAGCGTTGAACAAAAAAGTTCCTCGAAAGACGTCCAAAGTGCAATTTTAGATTCTAAAGTCTCAAAAAACGACCTTATTGCTAGCGAAATAAGCGTGGACAACATGACTAATAGTACTAACCCTAATATGACTAATAGCAATTTCACAACAAATTCGAACATGACGGGTAGTAATGACCCTACAACTGGATATCCAATGTCCAGTAGTGGAGATGTTTTGTCTTCTAGCATAGATTTAGACATGAAGTTTGATCATTTTGGCGAGTCAACAACAAATTTAGATAATCTAGATGCTTATAGAGACCTTGAGAAGAAAGAAGAGAGAGCTAAAAGACCTCTTAAGAGGACAGATGAGGTTCATAGTAAAGATATGCCTGACGGTATGGAAAAGGTTAAAGAGGTTTTGGAGAGTAAAGAGTTTCATTTTCAACATATGAGTGATGTTTTCGTGTTGTTGGAGGGTCATAATGACCCACAGATTAGGGGGTTGGTGAGGGTGTGTATAGGGAGCTATTTGGCCGCTGCTTTGGAGCTGTCCCATGGTGATTATCATAGATGGAGGAATTTCAGCGTTCTTCCCAAGGATGTTAGTGAGAATATCAGCACGGATAAGCTAGTTGGGATTGTTTTAAAGGTAAATACAAATAAATATTTCACAACATCACTTACATTGATCTGACTCCGAGATAGGAAGCTCAAGCACCTGTGCTACGGACATCAGAACCAACAGCGAATTTACAAATATAATAATTCTCACAATAATTCTCACAACATCTCATACGTTGACCTGATTCCGTACTAAGTAGCTTAAGCACTTGTGTCACAGATATCAGACAACAGAGGAACACAAATATATACTTAAATACATATATTACACCCAGACACCGAACAAACACAAGTGTTCATCGCACGAATGGTTGTCCAGGGTATATACATACATTATTTACATTTAATATTTTCCTTCTACTAACTAAAAGTCAACTGAGAGTTATTTTTTTCTTTTTTTATGTGATTGATGACAGACTAGCTGACGGATCACCTGATGGTAAGTGATTGCTGCTGCTAACGGACACCTACAACCTTTAATATTCCGGACGAAATACAGCGTAACCAGCTTGTGTCAGAAATTGAGACCATATTTGGGAAAGTCTCAGACTGGGGCAGACTTAACCTAGTTAACTTTAACCCCACAAAGACTCAAGCTTGCGCGTTTACCGAATGTCGTAAAATCATTGACAGTACACATTTTTTCGGTAACTTGATTGTTATAAAGTACATTTTCTTTTGAATGCCAACATATTTTGACCTGTCATTCTAACATATTTTTGTAAATTCCAGGGTCTCTCAGACGAAATCCACTCGACAGTGAACCATACTCTATCGAGCCTGACCAGTATGTCCCCGGCGCTGTCCCACAGCGTGCACTGGCCTCTGCTAGTGGACGCGTTGAACTCGCTCGCCCAAGTCGAGAAGAACGGCTACTGGTTGTGTAGAGTGAACTTGTGCAAGCTGTATGAGAAGTTCCCCTATCAGAAGTTAGTATTTTTTTTTTCACGAGAACATAAGCAAGTGTCTGTGTCCGCGGATATCCGAGAAGTTAGTTTTGTCGCGGATTTTTTGTCATGTTAGTTTTTAATTGGTAGCAAGAATTGCAATAGAGGCAAAGGAAGGAATTAAAAAATACTATTAAATCTCATCCAAAGTATCTACGCGGCCTAGTGGCCACTACACACACTAAACCATAAACAAATAAAATAATACCCGCGAAATTCAAGTCGAAACATGCTCTTCCTAACGATGTAAAGGACGTATCTATTGCTTCAAAGTCTTGCACGCCGACACCGATCGAGTAGGACAATCAACAAATATCCGTATCCGCGGATTTGTGCGACATTTATCGGTATCCGTGGCTTTGTTAACATTTACCCGTACCTACCCGTGGATTAAATTCTATACGTATCTGCGGCTTTGTGCAACATTTATTTATATCTGCGGATTTGTGAAACATGTATCCGTATCCGCGGATTTGTGCCACATTTATACGTATCTGCGGATTTGTGCAACATTTATCTGTATCTGAGGATTTTTGCAACATGTATCCGTATCCGCGGATTTGTGCTAACATTTATACCTATCCGAATTTTGCCATTAACTATCCGTATCCGCGGATCTACATTTACCGCACATCATTAAATAGAGTTGGTACAAGTGGTCGTGATGCACTAGACAGAGAACCACACTCTATCGAGCCTGACCAGTATGTCCCCGGCGCTGTCCCACAGCGTGCACTGGCCTCTGCTAGTGGACACATTGAACTCGCTCGCCCAAGTCGAGAAGAACGGCTACTGGTTGTGTAGAGTGAACTTGTGTAAACTGTATGACAAGTTTCCGTATCAGAAGTTAGTATTCTTTTGGGATTTCTTTTTTACCTTTATTCCATAAAACAAATAGGTTAATAGAGATATTAGAAGTGTATGTCTCGTTACAGTTGAGTTTTTGAATAAATCTGATATCCAAAATATGCGTAAAGAAATTAGCAAAAAATCAAACTTCATAAGATAATTTCCGTTGGACCAAAAATACAAGGAATTATAAATAAATGTATAAAATATAGGGTTTTTATTTATTTTTTCAGTAGAACACATATATTCATTAGAGAAATTACATAACACATTATAACAATAATGTTTCCACGGATAAATAATTCACATACAACAAGCTAAGAATCAAAATGGGCTCTGATTTAAAAGCAAAGATAATTCATTCATTAAAACTAAGAAAAAAAATAAAGAGTTAAAATTTAAAATTGATTGAAATTTGATTCAAGTCGAAAGACTAAATCAAAGGTAGTCTATTTATAACTTTTTTTATGTGGTAGGTGGCAAACGAGCAGATGGATCGCCTGATGGTAAGCGATTAATCGGCGGATTAGACAACAAGCGATTAAACAAAGCGGATAGGGGCCTCCGGTACCCTCACTCACGCAGCGAAACACAGCAAAGTGCTGTTTCATGCTGGTTTTCTGTGAGGCCGTTGGCCTCACCATGCCGAAGCGAGCATCTTCCACGGTTAATGTTTTTTTTTGTCTAGGTTGTTCATGTTATACAACGGCTACCGTATCAAAAGCAAACTGATAATGGACACCTTGATCCGCCTCCTGGCAGACCAAGACCAGAAAGTAAGGAATGCTGCTTCGCAAACTATTGCCAAGTGAGTATGTGTTTTTTTTTTCATTTTAAGTTTTAGGCGAAGAACTTTGCCGTACAAGGATTACATTTCCTGAAAGAAGACATAAAAGAAATACTTCTAAGTCAAGAATGGCTGAACCGCTTATATTTATTTAATAGTCTTTTTTCACTTTGCGGACTTAATTTTGCTATTAGTTCCAATCTTTACCAATAGATGGCGTTAGGGGTCGATTACATCGCGCAAGTGTTGCTTTTCGGAAGTAGTCTCTAAGTTGTTGTATAAAAGATACGAAATTGTCAATCGCAGTGTCGGAAGTTCATATAGCCATGGTGATTGTTTACCGCTACCGCCACAAAGTCGTCCTTCCCATGGTTTGTGGGTCTCAGGGGCCCCGAGTGCGCTCCAAAATTCAATCATAACAGTTTATATTCTATTTGGGCCAATCAATATAATAATATAAATATTTCACAACATACATTGATCTGACTTCGAGATAGGTAGTCAAGCACCTGTGTTACGGATATCAGAATCAACAGCGGAATTACAAATATATATATTTAATACTTTTCTTTTGTAAATACATACTTATAATACATAGAAAATACCCAGACCAATACAAACAGACATGTTCATGCACACAAATGTTTGTACAGTGCGGGGATCGAACCATTGCACCAGAGGCAGCGTTCACTACCACTGATCCAAACGATCAACAAATCAGGATGATTTGGGGATGTCGACCGTCACAGACCAATCACAATCAATAAAATGACGCGCGAGCTCCAAAGATAACTGTTTCGATTGGTCAAGCACACCCCGCCCCCCCGCTGATTGGCCCAAAGAGAAAATAAACTTTTTCGATTGGTCAAGCGTACAATTTTGAATTTGTAACGGTAAGGCTGTAGGAGCCTTTAGCCTTTTGACCTTGATCTCATCTAGTAAACAATTTTTATTTTAGCATAATACCAAAAATATTCCCATCCCGTCGCGAAACAGCAACCACAATGGTAGCGGAACTAGCCAAGCAGCACAGCAGGCACTTCACCTTTGACCATAGACAATTGTCTCTGGGCCTCGTGAGGGACTTGTACTTCTACAACGATCTGCCTAGGCAGTTCACGGATGGGGAAACTATGGAGGCGAGCGATAGTTTGAGGATCGTGGTCGGAGATCTAGTTTTGAAAGTAATGACGTCAAATTGTAAATATTATTCGGTGAGTTATTTTTTTTATTAGATAGGTATCTGTATTACGTCTGCTCACGTAATAACAGATATGGTAAGCGATTGCCGCCGCCCATAGACTCGTATGTAATCAAGACACAAGTGCGCTGCTTTTCCTGCCTCGATTTAAAAATTCGCTAGATGGCGTTACGTAGAACCCACATCGACGTCATTGGTTGTCATTGTCATTTTGACAATGACATTGACGTTAATAAATAAGCAATCACTCTCTTCACATGATTTTTTTGGTTATAGCAATCTGAAATTTATTTTTAAGTGAATAATAATATCGTCGGCTGACGGTGAATTGATATTTATCGTCTGTCGTCGGAAAACGGAACCCAGTTTAGTGCGTAAACCGAGTTCAACTGATTTAATCGCGTTCAATTTTAGTGGTGATACTTATTGTAGTCTTAAATAGTCGATAAATACATAAATGCATACGCAGTATCTTCTTATAGTCCATTCAGTATGTGAGGGTGAATAGGACAGTTGAAACGTTTTGTACCCATGCATCCAACTTTCTACACACAAAAATATTAAGCTGTAAAAATTACAAAATTTTTTGTGTTCTCATTCTTAAAAAATAACAAGTATTAATCTTTCTCATCATCAGCCCATTTAAGTCCCCACTGCTGGGGCACGGGTCTCCCTCAATCACATGAGGGGTAATTGCCATACTCACCACGCTTGGCAGACGGGTTGGCGAGGGTTTTGATATAAATGCAGAGTTTTCTTTCTCTGGGTGCTGATGATCATGCCAGCAGCTTTACCTTAGTCGCCTTTTACGACACCTCGGTAAGAGTGAGGGTGGCCTATTCCACTCTGCCGGGGACCACACGGCGTAATCTTTACGCATAATAACTTTCAGTGGTGCCCCACGTTGGGCGCCACTAAGTAAGTTATTCTTTGAATGATTTAATGATTGAAGGGCGTGAAATAAGTTCGTAGGCACGGTTTGATAGCGAGAAATATAAAAAAAATCACAAGAGACAGTAAAAAGCAGGAAAAAAGACAATCACTGGCAGAGTTAAAACGCCCGCGTCGCGGCCATAGGCGGACTGCCGACCGAGCGCCCTTTGTCGGGCGTTGGGCTAGTGTTGGCGCGGAATATTGGCGGAAGCGTGAGTTTGTAGATAGAGATCACTACGAGCGCGTTCGCTCGTGGCTCCGAGTGTGGTTGGTTTGGTTATTTACTAAATAGTATAAGTGTTTGCCGAGAGGTTGTAACTCCGAAATTGTTTAAAATAGATCCGGTTTAGTAGCACAATTTTAATCGATTGGTGTCGCTAGTTAGAGCTAACCGTCGCCTTAATGTCAAATAGAACTGTCCTATTCACCTTCACATACTGAATGGACTATAGTTTGTACTCAATACGAATACATTTTACCTCATATTTTTTTACTTTTTTACCAACAGCAAGGTCTAATGGAGACCCTCCAAGCGATATGCCGGCGCTGGTCCCCGTGGAAGCACCTGCAGGCTTACTCCGAACAAGGCCTGTTAGGCTACTGTCTGGACAGCCTGGACTGCTGCAATGGAACAGTGGCTGCGAGGACTGTGTTGCTGAACCTTTGCGCTTTTATCTATCCTGGTAAGAGTGAACTATTTTGTAACTATCTTTTTTTTCATCTTGCTAGCTGGGTGTTTATAATGTTGTGGGTAAGGAGTACCTTAATTCAATGAGAACTGTCGCAAATTAAAACCGATTGATGGCGTTACGTAGACGTCAGGTCCAACAACGAGTGCATTGGTTATGGTATATACATTTTGCAGTCTTATGTCAAAATTACGAAGTCACGTTATTCATAAGTCCATCATCATCAGCCCATTTAAGTCCCCACTGCTGGGGCAGGGGCCTCCCTCAATCACATGAGGGGTAATTGCTATACTCACCACGCTTGGCAGACGGGTTGGAGAGGGTTTTGATATAAATGCAGAGTTTTCCTTCTCTGGGTGCTGATGATCATGCCAGTACCTTAGTCGCCTTTTACGACACCTCGGTAAGAGTGAGGGTGGCCTATTCTACTCTGCCGGGGACCACACGGCGTCCATTCATAATTCATAACGGTGGGATTCATAAGTGGGGATCGAAAATTTGGAGATTTCTACCCCAATCTCGTGCGCTATAGAAACTGCTATAACTTTCTCGCGTAAACTAGTATTTTGCCACATTCGGTGGACTGTACGTATCCGACGCCGTGGGCTATGGAAAATGGACAATATCTCTTAGGGGTAAAGCCTGTTTCCGCTTGCAGGTGGAACATAGTTGTAACATTACGTTGTGATAAATTCCGGCGGTGGTCACCGAAAAGCACCTGCAGGCAAACTCCGAGCAAATTCTGTTGCTACAGAATGATATGATGCGATATATAGACAGCAATTATTTGGACGTAGGCATCAAGATTTTTTAGCCTTTATCATTTCATAATACTTCCTATTTACAGTGGAAATCCACAGCATAATGCGCCACAGAACAACCAACCAGGACATATTCGAGCGAGACTCCCAGAACGTTAAAGAGAGATGGCAGCATTTAGAGAGCGAGAACGTAGCCAACTTGGCCGAGAAGTTCTTACAAGTCACTCTGAAGATGCTTAATGTACTGGTGCATTTGATAGAGGAGGTTAATCCTAATGTACATTTGAATAAGGGTGGTATTGCCTTGCCTGGGAGTCCTGTTAGGAGGAAAACACAGGGTAAGTGGTTTTATATTTGAGAAACTACATATTTTTAAACACGAGTAATTTTATTTTGTTGGTAGTGGGAGGGGATGTTTTTTTATGTCATAGGTGGCAGACGAGCAGACGGATCACCTGATGGTAAGCGATTGCCGCCGCCTATGGACACCCGCGACACCAGTGGTGTCACAAGTGCGCTGCTAACCTTTAAAGCCCCTTTGCTTAGGATTGGGCCTCCGGTACCCTCACTCACGCAGCGAAACACATCACAGTGCTGCTTCACGCTGGTTTTCTGTGGAGCCGGCCAATTCATGCCGAAGCGTGGCTCTCCCGCGGTTATGTGGTTTCATGTTGACTCTAAGGGGGAATAGTCTCTTAGCTTGGGGTGGGGAAAGTCACTCTGTTTCACCTTTTCTTGAACCCTCCTGTTGAATCTCCTAATATCTTCCAATCCCCCTCTGGAACCCCACGGGACCCCCTCCTGCTAAATATCCTCTTTCGGCTCTCCCCGTGTCATTGTGTACAAAGTATTGTCCATTTATCGGGATTCTCGTTATGAAAAGACATGGCGGATGTCTCATGAAGACCATACAAAAAACTATGTTTTAGGTTCAAAGATGATTTATTCTCATAAGAAATATACATTTCACTTATAATGAGATAGATATTAGATAGATAGATAGATACTCTTTATTGCACAACAAACAAGGCTTAAAAGCTAGGTATACAGAGATACAATGTACAATTTAGGCGGTTTATCGCTGGGAGCGATCTCTACCAGACAACTTTCAGGTAAAGGACATTAGATAGAAGAGGGGAGGGTGGTGCAATCCTTTTTATTTTGAACATTGATTAAGAATTTATTATTAACATTAAGAATATTTATCATTCAATAGTACAGTCAAAGAAAGAAAAGGTTCGTCAGTTTCCAAATTGATTCGTTTGATATGCAAAATTCAAAAGTACTTTATTTGCATAGGCTTATATACAACTCTTACAAATCGTCATACAATGCTATGAGCACTTTTACCTTTCGTAAATTTGTCACAGTTAAGCGACGCTGTAGGCTATAGAAAAATCATAACCCTCCTTTTGCTTTGCCGTAGTCGGGTAAAATGGACCTTATCCCTTAGGGGTAAGACCTGTTTCCGCATGTAGGTTGAACATAGTTGTAACATTACATTGTGGTAAATGCCAGCGGTGGTCCCCTGACACACCTTTGCTCCGAGTTTGCAAGCTCGGAGCAATGGACAACATTTCAAATTTTTAACATGTCCATATTGTTTTTTTATATGAAAATAGACATAAAATGAACAGACCCATATTTTTTCTTTTTTCAAAATTTGTCCATTTTCATGCATAAAATAATTATTGAAATTCTTTTTATTCTAAATAGACGTAAGCGCCAAATGACGTCATCGGACGGCTGAATACAGCGATATTCCTTTGCTTATCATTGTTTTAATAAAAAAAAGATACTACTGTCAAAGGTAAATAATACTAGTGTCAACATTGTCAACGTCATTCATACATTCAACGTTGACAAGTTGTCTTTTTTTTTGACAGTTACATGTCATGAGTTTGGCATTACGTAAATTTAAAACTATAATGTGCTAAGCAAAGAAATATTTTACATTCTGCCGTCCGATGACGTCATCTTACGTTTTTTAGTTTTTAATTTTTTTCTCTGTAAATAAGCAATATAAAAAATGAATAAATATATATTCGAGCAGCGGAAAAGTAAACAAAGAATTGGTATTTTTTGTTTCAGAGCTTAGCAATTTTGAAATGTTGTCCATTCTTGTTGCTCATAAAAAAATTTTTTTTTTGATACACAGATTCGATACCCCGGAAAGGTAGCAACGCGTCAGAAACGCTGGATGACAAGGGTTCCCTGCGCAAGAAACCCCCGACGCCGGCCAACAGTCTGAAGGCGAATTTCGCCGGGCATTTTTATACGGAGCCCTTTTACATGAGATTCTATGAGAACTTGAGGGCCACTTACTCTAATCATAAGGTGAGTTTAAGATTAAATATATTTTATAGCACAAAGCGGTACATCCTACCCCTAATTGTCTTGATCCATCCAGACAATAAGATTTTTTTTATTTTTGGGTTTTATTTGATATGTGACAGACGAGCAGACCAATCACCTGATAATCATCATCATCATCAGCCTATCGCAGTCCACTGCTGGACGTAGGCCTCTCCAATTGTTCGCCACTGTGATCTATCAATGGCTTCTCGCATCCAGCTCTTGCCAGCCATCCTGCGCAGATCGTCCCCCCACCTAGCCAGAGGGCGCCCTACATTACGTTTGCCAAGACGTCGTCTGGCAAACCAGCCGTACGTAAGTCGCCACGTTTCGGCGCCGTTTGTCATGACGGGTAGGGACGCAATGATTGAGACTTTCGTCTTTTAGGGCTACTGTGTTATCGACGATGCGGAGACACGACGTAGTTTCAAATGCTGTCCCAAACTAACTGGATTCTCCCATCACCTATCCTCGAAGTGTGTTATTACCCAATTGCAAAGTCTGCCGAGGATACGTATTTCTTGAACAGCTCAA
Source organism: Marasmia exigua (assembly GCA_019059595.1). Taxonomy (NCBI): domain Eukaryota; kingdom Metazoa; phylum Arthropoda; class Insecta; order Lepidoptera; family Crambidae; genus Marasmia; species Marasmia exigua. The sequence goes on along the minus strand of CM032484.1, from coordinate 4,228,090 downwards.
GGACGCACCGTGAATTGCAACGGTTCCGGTAGAAATGTGTACATGGAACATGATCTTGGTTGACCTGATAATAAGGGCTGCAAACCTTTAAAACTCCTTTAAACCTCGGATTGGGCCTAGAGCTCACGCAGCGAAACACAGCATACCAACCTAGTGCTGCTTCAAGCCGGTTTTGAGATAGACAGATATTCTTATTGCCAGCAAAAAATAAAATACAACGCAGGATACAACAACAAACAGACAGTACAAGAAGGCGTGTCTTTTAGCGCTTGTAGCGATTTCTTCCAGACAACCTTTGGGTAGAGGAAAAAATCTCGTATCTTAATTAGGAAAGGCAGTGCAAAGTAGTTAACAAATGAAATGAGAATGGCAGAATAATACAATTTATATTTTAAATATATTACATAACATAATATAATAAACATACCATATACATAGATAATTTATAACAAAATTCAATAAAAATCTATATTATAGATAGGTATAAAAGATAGGACCAGAGAGCAGACCCATAAAAAGAAGAGAAGGAAGGTGAGTTTTGACAGGGACTTGCATATAGAAGGGATTGTGATTCCTAATTGGAAGGGGTTTGAAAGGTTTCTGTTTGAGCCCCCGTGGTATCACTCCGTTGAGCCGTCTATTCATGCGAAGCGTGGCTCTCCCGCGGTTTATGTGGTTATGTGGTTTCATACGTGGTAGGCATACGTCAGCCACCATGCGAGCACACCAGCGACATTTAGCAAGGAGTTGAAGCGGTCGCCGTGGTCCGAAAGTCACTCTGTTTCACCTTTTCTTGAACCCTCCTGTTGAATCTCCTAATATCTTCCAATCCCCCTCTGGAACCCCACGGGACCCCCTCCCGCTAAATATCCTCTTTCGGCTCTCCCCGTGTCACGTGTACAATGTATTGTCCATTTATCGGGAATCTCCTTAAGAAAAGACAGCCAGACAGTTAGACGGATATCTCATGAAAACCATACAAAAAACTATTATAATATTATATTAACTAATCATGAGAATTAATCCCAAACTCTCCTTCCAGATAAACCTAGACCCAAAAAGCAGTATGTTCCACGAGTTCCTAACTACAACACTTAACTGTTTATCCGTGCAACTCGAACTAGCTATGGAGAAGGAATTTGGCTCAGTCACCGAAGAGATACTCTACTACCTCAAGGTATGTTTACGTTACGATTGGATTTGCATAACACAAGGTTGAAGTTCCTAAATTAAAATATAATTTTTATTATTATTGTTAGCCTGTACTGTCCCAATGCATGGCAAAGGCCTCCCTACCCTCCTTCTAATGTTTTCGGTCACGAGCCGCAGTCGTCCAACCCTTTAGGTGGGCATCGAGTTCGGCGGAGAAATCGGCGAACATACATCTCTAAGTGAATGTAAATTCTTTGTGAGACAAATAAAGATAACTCGACTAGAACCGTCTTAAGGCGTTGAAACAGGCGTTCGATCAGAGATGAACTGTAGAAATAATAAAACTGAGCAGAGGACATGTTAGGGCACTCACTCGGACCCCCACAGGGCACTGCAAATTAAACAAGCACCTGCACAACATGGGCCTTTCAGATACCAAAATCTACAGGTTCTGTCGCGAGGACGAGGAAACAATTATCCACGTCCTCGGCGAGTGCATAGCGCTGCACCGCTGCAGAAGCCGGCACCTGGGAGTACACATGATCTCAGCAGACGAGACCAAAAGCTCCCCCATCAGCTCCAATCTCGGGTTTATCCTGGAACTGGTGCTACATGAGGTGCTGTAATAGGTTATGGGGCTGCCACAATTGATCATCTACTGGTCGCAGTGGCTATGAGACGCAGGGCTCACCCCATTTCTATCAAATAATAAAAAAGAGAGAAATAAAGTTCTTAAACGACAAAAAATAATTATAATAAAAAAAAACATTTAGTCGAACGTAAAACCTCCTCCGTTTTGAAAGTCTGTAAAAAATATATGATTATATAACGTAGTTCTATGAGTATAATTATTAGCTTTTCTCATTTCATCACCGCCTGTAATGGGATATGGGAACAAATTTTTAGGTATGGTTTTAATATTTTTTCCAATACCTTTTACTATTTTAAGTAACCAATTTTAATAATTTTGTAAAATAGCAGGTAGTTATTTTTTAATTAATTTTCAAACATTTGGACTTCGAAGCGTATTTATGTCGTTATAAATTCGCTTAGTGTGAAATATTTATTTATTTATTATGCTCATGGACACAAGGACTCAAAATTTTTGGTTCCGTGTTTTTCCGATGGACTTCTTTTTTTTTATGTAATGTGGCAGACGAGCAGACGGATCGCCTGATGGTAAGCGACACCCGCCATAGACACCCGCGACACCAGTGGAGTCACAAGTGCGATGCCAACTTTTAAACCCCTCTTTCCCCCGGATCGGGCCTCCGGAACCCTCACTCACGCAGCGAAACACAGCACAGTGCTGTTTCACGCCGGTTTTCTGTGAGGCCGGATCACTCCGGTCGAGCCGGCCCATCCATGGTTCTCCCATGATCACTTCTTTCGTGGCGCGGACTCAATAAATACGCATACGATACATGGTGTCCCTAAATTGTCGTTTCGATAACTGTATGTAAGAAACGAATCCATAATTTTTTTTTTCAAGGTTATCATGCCATTATGTCCAGAACACACAGTGAATTGTGTCACTCAACTACTCAAATGCCTCTTCGGGACGAATATGATAAACCAGTACATGGATTTTCAAAGTATAGCGGATAAGAAGGAAGAGGTTAAGAAGACGAGTTTTTATGAAGATGTGATGTTGATCAATGATTTTCATGCACCGGAGGAAGAGTCTAGGAGGAGCAGGTGATTTTTTAAATTATAATTTACGACCATTGAGGCGCAGACTGTCGAGGCGCGCACTCACGCGCGGTAGATCCGGGGTTGGATTCTTGGTCGGGTAGAGAACTTTCTACAGGCACCCAAACATGATTTCGACCCCTGAATATCCTAATATACCAGTCACAACAACCAATCAATTGAATTTCAGCCCGCATCTCGCTGCTTCTCTCCTCAGGTCTCATGTTGATAAGTGCAACACGCCTTTTAGATTCAATCATGTCAATTCTAATATAATTTTAAAAACATTCAAATAATTAAATATGAAACCGACTAAGGATTTATGGGGCATCTCGGTAGATATAATCAAAAATATAATACATTCTATCGCACCCCACTTAGCAATAATATTTAATAAATGTGTTGACGACGGTCAATTTCCCGATATGATGAAATACAGTAAAATAATACCATTATTCAAGTCGGGTGAGAAAAGTGACCCGTCTAACTTCAGACCTATTTCTATACTGCCTGCTCTCAGCAAAATTTTTGAAAAAGTAATATTCACTCAGTTATTGTCTTATTTAAACCTGAATAAAATATTGTAAGCAATATGGATTCACAAAAGGGAAATCCACTACTGATGCTGGAGTGGCGCTTATCAAACATGTATTTGATGCGTGGGAAAAAAAGCGAGATGCTATTGGAATATTCTGTGATTTGTCGAAAGCATTTTGATTTTGATTTTTTGGTAGCTCAAGCACTTGTGTTACGGATATCAGAATCAACAGTGGGATTACAAATATATACAACCTGTGCGGATAAAGAATGGGATCAGAAATGGCGGCGCATCTATTCACTTCTCGCTCGCACACTATTAGCGTCTATACTCGCACTCGTGGGGTGCTACCGTGCTAGTATATACGCAAATAGTGTGCGAGCGAGAAGTGAATAGTTGCGCCGCCATTTCTGATCCCATTCTTTATCCGCACGGGTTGTACATATATTTTTTTTTTGTAAATACATACTTATAATTCATATAAAACACCCAGACTAATACAAACAGACATGTTCATGCACACAAATGTTTGTACTGTGCGGGGATCGAACCCGCAACCCTTGGACCAATGGCAGCGTTCACTACCATTGTTCCAAACGGGTCGTCAAAATTAAGAGTTATATTCAGCCTGACACCACAAGTGCAAATAATATCAAAAAGAAACCAATTATTTTAATTTTCTAATTAAATCAATGTTGCCACTAGATGGCGTTTTCAAACTATTAGTTTAAAAACGCCATCTAGTGGCAACATTGATTTCTTGCTAAAGGCTACATACAGGATGTATATGTGAACATTTGCATCCCTTTAACCACGTGTTCTACTAACCATTATGAACAACATTTGTTCTATCACTTTTGGAAATTTGCATAAAAAAAAATCATCTTTTCAAACAAAGTCAGTCACGTGACTTGGTCATTTTGTATGGTACTTATGTTGTGTACACTACCTGTAGGTTATTATCTGGTCTTATTTATAATTATTTGCAGAAACGTCTCGAAATGTCAACGATTGTAACCTGTAAGTGTACCTTAAATAAATAAATATGGGAAGTCGAAAAAAATTGCGATGAATTACGAAAAGTCGTTGAAAAAATGTTATTCAGAATGGTTGGTAGAACACGTGGTTAAAGGGATATAAATGTTCACAGATACACCCTGTACATCAAATACTCCATAAAAAGAAACATGAGTCGCATACAAACAATAAAATAAATGACTTTTAAATGGGTTCCACTCAGCATTTGTGGAAGCGTCTGGTTTTTAACATACATTTTCATTGCAGTTTCAGTTCAAATGCTAGTCAGAAATTGTCATTAGATAGTAAGAACCCTAGGATGGTGGCCGAGAGGCAGCTACTGATAAGCATGGAGAACTTCTCCAAGAATAAGACTGATCGGAAGTGGAGCACCAATAAGAAGGAGTTGGAGAGATACATACGGCTGTTTGAACCCGTCGTTATACAGGCTTTGAAGGTAAAGCGAAATAGTGTATTGTAGTGGCTATGAAACTATCGATTGTTTTCATTCGATAATTACAACCCTATCAATGGATTGGTAGTATCGATAGCTCAAAACACTGCATTACTATCGATAGTATAGTATCGATACTATGGAAGTTATATTCGTATCGATAGTGAAAACTATCATAAGTATCGATGATAGCGTTGCTCATATATTGTTGCACAACTTTGTCAACATTTTTCTCTTTATTAGAAAACCACTAATATTATAATAAACAATAATATTATAAATCGATAAATTATCAGTAGTCATAGTCATATTGTTTATTGCTTTCATGTAGTACATTAGGTCTTAATTTTTTTTACAATAGTTCTAAACATGAACCCCACAGAGGCACTGCAATGTACCCCACGAGTGCGAGTATAGACGCAAATAGTGTGCGAGCGAGAAGTGAATAGATGCGCCGCCATTTCTGATCCCATTCTTTATCCACACACTATTTGTGTCTATACTCGCACCCCACGAGTGCGAGTATAGACGCAAATAGTGTGCGAGCGAGAAGTGAATAGATGCGCCGCCATTTCTGATCCCATTCTTTATTCACACACTATTTGTGTCTATACTCGCACCCCACGAGTGCGAGTATAGACGCAAATAGTGTGCGAGCGAGAAGTGAATAGATGCGCCGCCATTTCTGATCCCATTCTTTATCCACACAATATTTGTGTCTATACTCGTACCCCACGAGTGCGAGTATAGACGCAAATAGTGTGCGAGCGAGAAGTGAATAGATGCGCCGCCATTTCTGATCCCATTCTTTATTCACACACTATTTGTGTCTATACTCGCACCCCACGAGTGCGAGTATAGACGCAAATAGTGTGCGAGCGAGAAGTGAATAGATGCGCCGCCATTTCTGCTCCCATTCTTTATCCAGACACTATTTGCGTCTATACTCGCACCCCACGAGTGCGAGTATAGACGCAAATAGTGTGCGAGCGAGAAGTGAATAGATGCGCCGCCATTTCTGATCTCATTCTTTATCCAGACACTATTTGTGTCTATACTCGCACTCGCATAAGTTACTCTATAGTGTGCGAGCGAGAAGTGAATAGATGCGCCGCCATTTCTGATCCCATTCTTTATCCGCACAGGTTGTAGGTATGTAGGTCCAAAACAATCGTTAGATTTTTGTTGTAGAGTAATTTTACGATGGATAGCATCGTCAGTATTGTCTGATTCTTAGCTATCGATATTATTAATATGGCGTCAACGTGGGTCGCACTTTAATGCGACGGCTGCGCAAGAGGTCCCGGGTTCGATGCCCGGGTCGGATCAAAAATTTGTAGGTACCTTAATTTTCGTTAAGAAATTCTTAGTATCATCCCGGAGTCTAAAAGTCGGTGGTCATGTACCCCCGTGCTTCGGAAAGCACGTTAAGCCGTTGGTCCTGCGCTCGATCCCTCTCCGGTCGTGTCACATTGGTTTCCCGTCGGCATATGAGGGCAAGGGAATAGAGAGTGCACTTGTGTCTGCGCACACACTTAAGTACTATAATTTATCCTGCGTAAGTGGCTGATAGATATGAGATTAGCCGCCTTAGCCGAAATCGGTTGGAGGATTATTATGGCGTCATCATTTTATATTTTAAACCTTATGTACAGAGCTACACGATGCAAAACGACATACCACTGCAATGCAAGGTCCTCTGCCTGCTCAACCAACTGTTGACCCTAAGAGTAAACTACTGCATGCTGGATAGCGACCAGCTCTTCATCGGGTTTCTGCTAAAACAGCTGGATTTAGTGGAACAACATGAGATACCGTAAGTCATTTTTTACCACGCACCTCCTCATTGATGATCACCAACCCGCATTTTTTTTTTTAAATATAATGGCTGCTACTGTGTCTCTCGACACATATATAATTCTGCCAATGTCGAGTGATTAGAGAGACGTTAATTAATAGATTGACACCAACCCGCATTTGCCAAGCGTGTTGATTAAGGTGACGGGTAGGGCACACTAGCGGCGCCAATCGATTGTAATTTTGAGCTACTAAATCATATCTATTTTAAACAATTTTGGGGTTACGATCTCTCGGCAAACACTTAGATAGATAGATAGATATTTTTTATTGCACAAAAATAAAATACAAGCATGATACAACAACAGCAACAGACAGTACAATAACACACACTAATAATACACTTATACTATTTATTAAATAACCATGCACAAATGTGGCTCCATTTTTGTACACGAAAAATTTATTAACGCTAAAAGTGGCCACTTTTGGCGGTAATCCAAAATTCGAGTGCAAAAGCAGATCAAACACTTAAATATAAGTATTAAATAAATAGTATAGGTATTTGCCGAGAGATTGTAACCCCGAAATTGTTTAAAATAGATCCGGTTTAGTAGCTAAAAGCCTAATCCCATCATAGTAGCGATAACTTGAATTCTATGATGGAGGCCTTTGCTCTGCAGTGAGACAGTCTATAGGCTGATAATTTACCTCCTCATTGTGGAATTAACTTCCCGCAGCGGTATTTCCGAACCGGTACGACATTGAGATCTCAATAAACGAGCCTATACCTTCCTAAAAGGCCGGCAACGCATACTCACTGCTTCTGGTGTGGCTGATGCCAAAGGGCGGTGATCTCTCACCATCAGGTGACTAGCTAGTACGTTTGCTTGTCTGAAAAAAAAGTCATTACACCGGTTTTTTTTCTGCCGAAAGTCAGTCAATAATAGCCAATGGCCGTCCTTTTCCACACAGTTTTATTATCATAATAAAATGGAATTATAGGTATTTTTCTTTATTTCAGAAACTGTTGCGAGCTGGTCAACAGTATTTTGACATTCTTGGTGCAACTCTCCTCATCAAAGCATCACACTAAGCAATTGATTGAAATACCTAAGGTAAGTTTTTTTTTTCAAAAAAAATGTCTTTATTCAATTTAAGTCCATACAGAACATTTATGAATGTCAAATATTATGTAATCTACCGCTGATTCGGAATGTCAATTTCTACCAAGAAGAATCAGCAAGAAACTCAGTAGTTAACTCTTTTCAAATAATATGGTAATTACAATTTCCATTCTTATACAAATTATGATTACAGTGACAGTATGATATACAATGCTTATAATCAATATCGTTTAGATAAATCGTCAAAGAAAAATTATGAAATGATTTATACATTAGAGGCGGAGAGATCAACATGTCCAGGAATCCTTATCATTCAAATAATCATCTACTTTATAGTAGCCTTTCTGCATTAGGCAGTTTTTTACATGCAACTTAAATTTATGTACCGGTAAATCAATAATATTTTGAGGTAACTTATTAAACATTTTAATGCTCAATCTTATAAATGAATTTCCGATTTTATGAAGTGTTCGATTTGGGAGAGCAAGCCTATGTATATTTTATTTTCACTGCTTATTTATCTTTGTGTTATATAAACAATTAACTAACTAGGTTGGCGCAGCGACCCATAGAGACCCATAGTTATTTGACCAGCGATAATAAGAGCCTCCATCTCGGTCGGTCTTGCGCCACTTCCTGCCAGCCTTCCACCAAGAGTCCGCGCAAATCCTTATTGACCTCATGTAATTGTTGCATAGGTCATCGTCAGGTTGATTTATTCATCATCATCATCATCATCAGCCCATTTAAGTCCCCACTGCTGGGGCACGGGCCTCCCTCAATCACATGAGGGGTAATTGCCATACTCACCACGCTTGGCAGACGGGTTGGCGAGGGTTTTGATATAAATGCAGAGTTTTCCTTCTCTGGGTGCTGATGATCATGCCAGCAGCTTTACCTAAGTCGCCTTTTACGACACCTCGATAAGAGTGAGGGTGGCCTATTCTACTCAGCCGGGGACCACACGGCTGATTGATTTATTCAGTCTGGATATTTTCGCTTGCGTGTCAAATTAGGAAATTTATAAGTTATTAGATCAGCACATAATCGGTTATTTTAGAATGTTATTATTAGAAAGATAGATAGATATTCTTTATTGCACAAAAAGAAAATACAAGCATGATACAACAACAACAGACAGTACAATAAGGGGGCCTTAGATATAGCAAGTGTTTAAATCATTTTTAGGGTTCCGTAGCTGAAAATGGAACCCTTATAGATTCTGATGTCTGTCCGTCTGTCCGTCCGTCCGTATGTCACAGCCACTTTTCTCCGAAACCATAAGAACTATACTATTGAAACTTAGTAAATAGATGTATTTTGTTAACCACATTACGATTTTTTAGCCGTGTGGTCCCCGGCAGAGTAGAATAGGCCACTCTCACTCTTACCGAGGTGTCGTAAAAGGCGACTAAGGTAAAGCTGCTGTCATGATCATTAGCACCCAGAGAAGGAAAACTCTGCATTTATATCAAAACCCTCGCCAACCCGTCTGCCAAGCGTGGTGAGTATGGCAATTACCCCTCATGTGATTGAGGGAGGCCCGTGCCCCAGCAGTGGGGACTTAAATGGGCTGATGATGATGATTACGATTTTACACAAAAATTGGAACAAATAAAAAAAGGGGGGTCTCCATACTTGAAACTGAAACTCAATTTTTTTTTTCATTAAACCTATACGTGTGAGTGGGGTATCTATAGATAGGTCTTTAAAAATGATGTTGAGGTTTTTAACATCATTTTTTTCTAAACACAATAGTTTGCGCAAGAGACGCTCCCTAGGTCCCTATACATATATTACATCCAGACAATATATGTATTTAAGTATATATTTGTGTTCCTCTGTTGTCTGATAGCTGTAACACAAGTGCTTATTATTATAATTTTGTCTTTTAATTTCAGCTTATACAACTATGCGACGGACTCATGGCATCTGGTGCCCATGCTGAATGCATAGCTGGTTTGGAACCTGTTGCTGTGAAAGTCTTCAGCAATATGGGAGGTACGTATGGATTTTAACAAGACCATTGATGTCTTTAAACCTTTAAGAAAATGACTTTTCTAACCACAATTCAAAAAAAATATAGCTAGAGAGAATAGGCTTCTGGGTAAGCTCGCTCTATCGTAGACTTTTTCTCAAAACCGATGCCCTAATTTAAAGCAAATGTTCCAACCGAATCGGAGTTGCCACAGCGCGTGTGAAAGAGATTTCACACGTGCTGTGTGTCTCCTTTGTTTGGATGCGACAGGTAAAAAATATAAATAAAATATATATTTTACAACTTAACATACATTGACCTGACTCCGAGATAGGTAGCTCAAGCACCTGTGTTACGACTATCAGAATCAACAGCGGAATTACAAATATATACATATAATACTTTTCTTTTGTAAATGCATACTTATAATACATAGAAAATACCCAAACCAATACAAACAGACATGTTCATGCACACAAATGTTTGTACTGTGCGGGGATCGAACCCGCAACCCTTGCACCAGAGGCAGCGTTCACTACCACTGATCCAAACGGGTCGTCTACATTCTAGTTCGTTACGGGACGGCTTTAAGTTAAGCCACCTGGGTTCAGTCACAAAATGTTAGACATCTAGCTGACATTGATGTTGAAGAGTATATCGTATTGTGTCTTTCCCTGATCTGTTGCACGTTGAGATCGCAGTACGCGCGCATGTATGTGTGCGCAGCCGATTTAGCTCGCGATGTAACCAGTCGGCGTTGTGTATGAAGATAAAGATAAAGAAGATTTTAAAAATCTTTATTCAAACTATGTCCATACAGAGCCGGCAACGCATATGTGATACCTCAGGTGTTGCAGATGTCCATGGGCGGCGGTGATCACTTTCCATCAGGTGTGCCGTCTGCTCGTTTGTCCGCTATAATGTAAAAAAAAAAAAAAATACAGAACACTTATGAATGTCAAAATAGGTACACATATTATCATCTACCGCTGGTTCGCAATGTCGATTTCTACTGTGAAGACATCAGTAAGAAACTCAGTAGTTACAATTTTCAAATATTGCTGATGTTACAGAGTGTCAATTGAGCGATGGTAGCTCAATGTGGTGTTGCCAAATTATCGACAATCGATTAATCGATTATTTTCACCCTTCACAATGTAATAATCGATTATATTATCGATAGTATCAATTTAATGGATAAAATCGATTTTCATTTTTGGTCGATATAATCGATAAATATATTATTATCGTTTAAATTGTCGATACTATCGATTGAAACGATACCTGATACTATCGATTAAATCGATACTTTTATTAAGCCGATACTTTCGATAATAATCGATTAATAAAATACTCTGCAATTATTTCTAGATATAATCGTCATTTATCCCATTTTATACATCTTCTGTATGAATGAAGATACTATCTAGAAATTATTGCAGATTAATCGATTATAATCGATAGTATCGTCTATTTAAACGATTATAATTAATCTTATTATACCGACCAAAAATTAAAATCGATTTAATCGATTTTTAGATTATATGGGCCCCATTTGTATAATCGATTCGATTAATAATCGAGGTACAATCGATTATTCGGCAACACTAGCTCAATGGATACGAACGCGCCTTACTTAGGTGTTTCGAGTCCGAGCATGCACCAATGGGTTTTTGAAAATCTATGTGCGTATTTCTTCCATTACCATATGCTCGGCAGTGACGGAAAACATCGAGAGGAAACCTGCACTTTTCGAAAAATGCTCCTGAAACGTGTAACCATGAATCAGTTGGTCTGGTTCCCCTGTCAAGGGTTGCGAAGGTCAGACGGCAGTCGCTTCATTGTAATTACCAGACCCCCCAATCCTGAATCATGGTCTAAGCGTACCCCGGGCTACACGCTAAGATGAAGAAAAGTTACAGAGTGTCAATTGAGAAGAGAAAAAAAATACTATTATCAAAATTAATGGTCTTATATATTTTGTGACTAGGAATGTATTAATACGGGGATTAACACGATATTTATTATGTGAAACAACATTGTGTATTCACATATTTGGCTCGACGTTTCGGCTACGTTACAGCAGCTGTGGTCACGAGCGGAACGAGCGGACTGCGGCAGTCCGCGGTAATAAATATCGTGTTAATCCCCGTATTGATACATTATAGTTATAATGCAACGCGAAAATCTAAAAAACGATTTGTGACTAGGGTTCAGTGCGAAGCCAATAGCAAAATCGGCATTGCATTTGTGACTCCACTGGTCTTTCGTGTACCTTTTGAATAACATGTTTTTTTTTCATTTAAGGTACGAGTATATTGGGGAGAGCCCAACAACAGGAAGCGCAGGCGACTAGGGAAGTGCTGTTTTACATGTTGCAAAAAACTATGCATCAAAGAAAGGTTAGTTCTGTACCAATTAAATGTAATAATTATTGCTTCATTAGAAGAAGCTTTTTGGCTGTCTTAAAATACCGTAATGGACAATACGACAAAAATCATTTTTCGAAATGAAAAATACCATTTCTAGATTAGACTCATAGAAATTTAAGAAAAATAAATTCAGAATTTTTAAACAGATATTAATGGAGAAAAAAAATAAAATGTAAAAATCCTTCTGTGACGTCATCACTCGGCATGACAAATTAATAACGCTTTTGCTCACGTTTATTAAAGCAAAAAAAAAGTAAAATCTCTGATTATTTATATTTTTTTATTATGGCTCTACCCGAAGATAATTCGGCAATGTCAAGTAACTTATTGAGAATAAGTAGGTAGTCAACAGTCGAAGTCAGTCAAATAAATAAAATAAATAAATAAATATTTCACAACATCACATACATTGATCTGACTCCGAGCTAGGTAGCTCAAGCACCTGTGTTACGACTATCAGAATCAACAGCGGAATTACAAATATATACATATAATACTTTCTTTGTAAATGCATACTTATAATTACATAGAAAATAACCCAAACCAATACAACAAGACATGTTCATGCACACAATGTTTGTCTGTGCGGGGATCGAACCCGCAACCCTTGCACCAAGGCAGCGTTCATACATGATCCAAACGGGTCCGTCTACTTCTAGTTCGCGTTACGGGACGCTTTAAGTTAACCACCTGGGTTCGTCAAAATGTTAGACATCTAGCTGACATTGATGTTGAAGAGGTATATCGTATTGTGTCTTCCCTGATTCTGGTGCACGTTGAGATCGCAGTACGCGCGCATGTATGTGGCGCAGCCGATTTTAGCTCGCGATGTACCCATCCGGCGTTGTGTAGAGATAAAGATAAAGAACATTTTAAAATCGTTTATTCAAAACTATGGTCCATACAGAGCCGGCAACGCATATGTGATACCTCAGGTGTTGCAGATGTCCATGGGCGGCGGTGATCACTTTCCATCAGGTGTGCCGTCTGCTCGTTTGTCCGCTATAATGTAAAAAAAAAAAAATACAGAACACTTATGAATGTCAAAATAGGTACACATATTATCATCTACCGCTGGTTCGCAATGTCGATTTCTACTGTGAAGACATCAGTAAGAAACTCAGTAGTTACAATTTTCAAATATTGCTGATGTTACAGAGTGTCAATTGAGCGATGGTAGCTCAATGTGGTGTTGCCAAATTATCGACAATCGATTAATCGATTATTTTCACCCTTCACAATGTAATAATCGATTATATTATCGATAGTATCAATTTAATGGATAAAATCGATTTTCATTTTTGGTCGATATAATCGATAAATATATTATTATCGTTTAAATTGTCGATACTATCGATTGAAACGATACCTGATACTATCGATTAAATCGATAGGTACTTTTATTAAGCCGATACTTTCGATAATAATCGATTAATAAAATACTCTGCAATTATTTCTAGATATAATCGTCATTTATCCCATTTTATACATCTTCTGTATGAATGAAGATACTATCTAGAAATTATTGCAGATTAATCGATTATAATCGATAGTATCGTCTATTTAAACGATTATAATTAATCTTATTATACCGACCAAAAATTAAAATCGATTTAATCGATTTTTAGATTATATGGGCCCCATTTGTATAATCGATTCGATTAATAATCGAGGTACAATCGATTATTCGGCAACACTAGCTCAATGGATACGAACGCGCCTTACTTAGGTGTTTCGAGTCCGAGCATGCACCAATGGGTTTTTGAAAATCTATGTGCGTATTTCTTCCATTACCATATGCTCGGCAGTGACGGAAAACATCGAGAGGAACCTGCACTTTTCGAAAAATGCTCCTGAAACGTGTAACCATGAATCAGTTGGTCTGGTTCCCCTGTCAAGGGTTGCGAAGGTCAGACGGCAGTCGCTTCATTGTAATTACCAGACCCCCCAATCCTGAATCATGGTCTAAGCGTACCCCGGGCTACACGCTAAGATGAAGAAAAGTTACAGAGTGTCAATTGAGAAGAGAAAAAAAATACTATTATCAAAATTAATGGTCTTATATATTTTGTGACTAGGAATGTATTAATACGGGGATTAACACGATATTTATTATGTGAAACCACATTGTGTATTCACATATTTGGCTCGACGTTTCGGCTACGTTACAGCAGCTGTGGTCACGAGCGGAACGAGCGGACTGCGGTAGTCCGCCGTAATAAATATCGTGTTAATCCCCGTATTGATACATTATAGTTATAATGCAACGCGAAAATCTAAAAAACTATTTGTGACTAGGGTTCAGTGCGAAGCCAATAGCAAAATCGGCATTGCATTTGTGACTCCACTGGTCTTTCGTGTACCTTTTGAATAACATGTTTTTTTTTTCATTTAAGGTACGAGTATATTGGGGAGGGCCCAACAACAGGAAGCGCAGGCTACTAGAGAAGTGCTGTTTTACATGTTGCAAAAAACTATGCATCAAAGAAAGGTTAGTTTTGTACCAATTAAATGTAATAATTATTGCTTCATTAGAAGAAGCTTTTTTTCTGTCTCAAAAGACCGCAATGGACAATACGACAACTCATTTTCCGAAATGAAAAATACCATTTCTAGATTAGACTCATAGAAATTTGAGAAAAATAAATTCAGAATTTTTAAACAGATATTAATGGAGAAAAAAATAAAATGTAAAAATCCTCCTGTGACGGCATGACAAATTAATAACGCTTTTGCTCACATGATTAAAGCAAAAAAAAAAGTAAAATCTCTGATTATATATTTATTTTATTATGGCTCTACCCGAAGATAATTCGGCAATGTCAAGTAACTTATTGAGAATAAGTAGGTAGTCAACAGTCGAAGTCAGTCAAATAAATAAAATAAATAAATAAATATTTCACAACATCACATACATTGATCTGACTCCGAGATAGGTAGCTCAAGCACCTGTGTGACGGATATCAGAATCAACAGTGGGATTACAAATATAAACATATAATAGTTTTCTTTTGTAAATACATACTTATAATACTTAGCAAACACCCAGACCAATACAAACAAACATGTACATGCACACAAATGTTTGTACTGTCCGGCCTCGAACCCGCAACCCTTGTATCAGAGGCAGCGTTCACTACCAATGTTCCAATCGGGTCGTCAAAAGTCACAATCACTCAGTAAAACGCCGGTGTTTTACGTTTTATCGACCTATTGATTCAGCGGATATCACTCTAAAAGCAATCGCAGGTTTTAAGACTCTATTTGGTCCAAGCAAGTTGTCACGAGACAACTTACTCGACATACAATAGCAGTGTTAAAAACTATATAATCCAACGATTCTTATCATTAAGATCACTTTGCGGCACTTCACTGCACAAATAAACACCAAATTTGAACACTAAAAACCACTAGACACTAACTTAAAACCTTTGAATTGCATCAGCCCATGCGGCTTGTTTTAGCCCTGCCCTCCGAATCCGATCATAAAATGACAAGACAAAATGATGACAGTGACAGTAAGTAACTTAAAGCCTTTTTTTTATTGGACGTAGAGCACCGACATCACAATACGTTGAGCCTCAGGACTACGTCACTTCCGGAAAATTAATTAATAATTTAAAAAATAAATATTTCAATAAATACACATATTTAATGATAACTAAATAATATGGGTCATCTTTTTTCTTTATTCGAAAAGCGTATAAAAATGTTAATATATTTTTTTGTCGTATTGTTCATTACACTTATGTTTATTTTTTGGGCTGTGTAGGACCCATCGTACATTTGTGTAAAGTATTATGACATGTGTGGCAGTGCCTTAATTTGAAATGTTTTCTTTGTGAAATTTTTTCAGGTTCTAGACCTAGTATCCTGCGTGCTCTCACTCTCCCAAGAGCACCCTGAAAGCTACTACCGCTGGTCAGAACTAGCCTGTGACACTCTTCTCAATCTCCTAACGCAGAGGTCCGTGGAGGTGGACTGTCCTGAGGCCATCGCGTCTCTGGAGAGGCTGGTTGACTCCGTGTATAGAGACGTGCTTCTAGCACAGAATAGAGTGGAACTAATGTTGAGGATTCTGTTCAAGGCTCCTCCTGATCAGGTAAATCCTTTTTAGATAAGTATCTCCTAAGTAACATTTACCAACTCACATTTAGGTTGGTACAGTGGATTGTCCTGAGGCCATCACGTCTCTAGAGAGGCTGGTAGACTCCGTGTATAGAGATGTGCTATTGGCCTAAAATAGGGTGGAACTACTGTTGAGGATTCTGTGCAAGGCACCCCCGGATCAGGTAAGCTAAGTATCTACTAAGCAACATTTGCTTCTCAACCCAAAGGTCCGTAGAGATAGACTGTCTTCAGGCCATCAAGTCCCAGGAGAGGCTGGTTGCTGACCCAAAATAGGGTGGAACTTCTGTTGAGGATTCTCTTCATGGCACCTCTTGATCAGGTATTAGACTTTTAGCTGCCAAGTATCTACATATTTTTATGTATTAGGTGGCAGACGAACAGACGGATCGCCTTATGGTAAGTGATTGCCGCCGCCCATAGACACCCGCGACACCAGTGGAGTCACGTGCGCTGCCAACCTTCAAACCCCCCCTTTCCCCGGATTGGGATATATAGATATAGATTGAACAAATTATTTGGTTTCAGGCAACAACGCCATACAAGCTGAAACTCCGCTACCTCTCCATCATCATGGTACTCCTCCGAAAGGTCCTCATCCTCGTACCAGAAAGCGAAATCCTCCTTTCAATAAACTATTTGAAAGCGACCTGCATCTCCCCCCACTCGATATTCTTCAATGTCAAATTGGACGTCGACCCGCTTAACGTTCAGAATGTCAACGAAAACTGTGCGAATTTGAGCCCTGATGTCATACTAGTAAGGTTCTTATTTAGAACGTTGACTTATGCGATTATAGAAATGGATAGTTGTCATGAAGCGAGCTGCGCGGATTGGGACCGTAAAGACGAAAGAGATAAGGGTCAGAATCACAGTTTGCTGTACGCTGTCTGTGTTAGCCTGATTGTTCAGGTTAAGCATATGTTGCATTTGACAAGTAAGTGCCTTTTAAAAATAAAGATAATCAATTATTTTCCTCAATAAAATCAACCATCCTGTAATACCTAGTTTTAAGTTTTCATACTTTATTTTGAGTACAATTGAAGTATATTCATTCATTCATCTTGTAGATGGACCTGACGCCCACATTACGCTACGCCATATTATGTAAAGAATTTTCACAATCGAAAACCTTCATAATGACAAAATGAATAAGTAATATTTATTTTTTCGATAGGATAGATGACTAGATATTTAAAGTTATTTATTGAAGTCACAAAAAACAGGTGTACAACTACAAGTTAGTTAGCTAGTACAATAAGGTGGTCTTATCGCTTGTAGCAATTTTATCCATAAAATCTTTGAGAAGACCGATGTTGCAAAACCTATGTTTTTTTTCTCCAGATGGCTGCCTCTTCCCTCTAACAGCAAAGACAGCTCAGAGCCTTCTACATAACGAACAGAGCGGCCTCAACACGGGTTTATACAGTCCCGAAGAGAACATACCCTTGGATTTGCTCAATTTGATCTGCCTGAGATCGGCGCACCGCGCGCCGTTGCTGACTGTACACTGGTCGCATTTATTGATAAGGTAAGGAAATTAGGTTTTATTTAAGCGACTTTTTTGAAAATAAATAAGCCGCGAAATAATAAATATAATGTGATTATTTACCCTTTGTGATTATTTTTTATTTGTGAAAACTCCTGATTGGGGAAAATGGTGAAGAAGACCAGGAGAAAATATCTACTGTTTAGGCAATAGACATCAGGCAAGTATGCTAATTGGGGCGTTACAGGGGAGCAACGAAAAAAAAGACCATGGAGAAAGAGTGCATTTCGTTAGCTCCGGGACGAATATTATCGAAGGATGTAAATCACTAAAATTTTTACACTGAAGTGGTCTCTAAATCTATAATCGGTCTATGTAGAGACCACTTCAGTGTAAAATGGTTCAAATTTCCTAATGATGACCGCAGCAGCTGTTTCTCGCTAGGGGTTATCGCTAAGGTGTACAAATATCTAATAAACTGTTGATACTTGATACTCCTTTTATTTCAGATTGAACTTCCTCTCCCACAAATACTGGCAGAAACTTATAGGCTTCGCTCGCAATCTACCTCTGAGTGCACACAGTGGGGACACCAGGTTACTATGCGCTGATATACTGCAAATATCCTGTGTGATGGCGTACTGCGAGTATTTTGTGAGTATGCCAGATGTAGATACAATCCTCAACCAAAAGTTTTGTTAGAATCATTCCAAGACCTGTCATTCCATCCATATTTCACAACTAGATAGATAGGGGTCCAGTAATGTGCGTTTGTTGTGGTGATCCGGCAGAGAACCAAAGTCATCGACATTGCTCTCCGGATTAGCAAGCTTAAGTGGCAGTGGGCTGGCCATATTAGCCGCAGAACCGACAACCGATGGGGTAAACGAGTTCTAGAGTGGAGACCGCGTCTTGGCAATCGTAATGTAGGGCGCCCTCTGGCTAGGTGGGGGGGGACGATCTGCGCAGGATGGCTGGCAAGGAGCTAGATGCGAGAAGCCATGGATAGATCACAGTGGCGAACAATTGGAGAGGCCTACGTCCAGCAGTGGACTGCGATAGGCTGATGATGATGAATGTGCGTTTCTCACGAAATATTTTACCACGTACTGCAATTATGTGAAATATTTTGCTTTCGGCTGCTGCATCGTTATTTCCTGGACGAGCTTACTTTTTTTATGTGATAGGTGGATCATCGAGCAGACGGATCGGATGGTAAGCGATTGCCGCCGCCCATAGACATCCGCGACACCAGTGGAGTCACAAGTGCGCTGCCAACCTTAAAACCCCCCTCTTCCCGGGATTGGGCCTCCGGCACCCTCATCCACGCAGCGAAACATAGCACAGTGCTGCTTCATGCTTGTTTCTTAGTGCAGTTTGCGGATGCGGATTTCGAACTGCGAGGGGATGCTATGCTTTTTTTGTTATTGGAAAAAAACACGCATATTTTTTTTTGTTTTTTTTTTTATGAGAGGTGGCAGGCGAGCAGACGGATCACCTGATGGAAAGCAATTCCGCCGCCCATGGACACCCGCACCACCAGTGGAGTCACAAGTGCGCTGCCAACCTTTTCCCCTTCCCCCATTGGACCTCCGGTAACCTCACTCACACGGCGAAACACAGCGCAGGCGCTGCTTCACGCCGGTCTTCTGTGAGGCAGTGGTATCGCTCCGGTCGAGCGGGCCCATTCATGCCTAAGCGTAAGCATATGGATTGACACTGACGAAATATTTCGTGAAGGGCGGCATTGATAACTTACCTATTGGCTTACTCGTTTCCTCGTTTGTCGCCTCTAGCATAAAACATTACAAATATTTGCGGAAGCTTTGCCGGGTTTTTAGGTTTTTTTGCCATTGCTTATTATTCACATTAGGCAACACCTGCAGATGTAGGCTGCAGTAGTCCCTTGCCATCAGGCGAGCCGCATGCTTGTTTGCCACGTGGTATATAAAAAAAGCAGTAATCGTAATATGTTTGTTAATTTCAGGTAGAAAACGGACTCTCCGAAGCGGTACACCTAACTTGGCTTCTAGTCAACCGAGTGCACATCCTCGTGAGCCAACAGCGTGAGGATATAATACAAAGCCTCATAGCCAAAGTACAGCAGACGGCCGGTGCGTCCGGGCTGTTGCTGCAAGCCGTTGCAGCGAGATGCCAGAGTTGTTTGAAGGTGAGAACTTGGCTTCTAGTCAACCGAGTGCACATCCTCGTGAGCCAACAACGTGAGGATATAATACAAAGCCTCATAGCCAAAGTAGAGATTTATTTCAATAGACATAAGTTTTATTATTTTAGACTAATAGACTTAAAGACGATTTTTCTGTCATCATCATCATCATTTCAGCCAATAGACGTCCACTGCTGGACATAGGCCTCCCCCAATGTTCTCCACACAGATCGGTCCTGTGCCGCCCGCATCCAATGGATTCCCGCGATCTTCACCAGATCGTCGGTCCACCTTGTGGGGGGCGCCACGGCTGCGACTTCCTGTACGTGGCCTCCACTCGAGGACCTTTCCGCCCCACCGGCCGTCTGTTCTCCTCGCTATGTGCCCTGCCCATTGCCACTTGAGGCATGCAATCCTTTGAGCTATGTCTGTAACCTTAGTTCTCCTGCGGATCTCATCATTTCTGATACGATCACGCAGATTTTTCTGTAACACCAATTAAATAGCTGTCATTCTAACCAAGCTGTCAAGGGGAGTGCTCTGAGGAACTGTTTGATCTACTCCCTGCAGCTGAAATGAAAGCGCACGCAAGCGATTGTCATTTCATCCCCATCATCTCGATGGATGGCGGTCTAATACTGTGTGTTTCTCGCGAAACTGTCTACCACGTACCTCAGTTCTGTGGAATGTTTTGGCTGCGGGAGTATTTCCCGACGGTGACTCGCTTGCTCGTTTTTCGGATTATAGTTACGGATTATAGGTAATAGCTTTATTGCGTGTTTCATTGGGTACAAAGTATCTTCATTCACTTTCTTAATCATTCACTCGTTCATTCGTTCAAACTTAGGCTATTTAATTGGCAATAAAAAAATAATAAAATGGACAGCGAAGACTAACAGCAGAAGAACAATCAATGTATTTTTTTTTTCAGGATGAATTTGCACTGAATACATATAAAATCCTATCGCTATGCCACGAAAGTCAATCCGGTGCATTAGTGTTTCTAGTTTGTCGGATTATTGGGAAGTTGGAACCTGCGGTAGCTGTTAGGTACGTTGATCATCTCGAATGTCTTATAGTTTTATCAAAATATAACATAAGTTACATATTTTTTTTCTATTGACAGATTTGCTAAACTAGCAGTAGAGCGATGTAAATTATTAAAAGAAATGCCAATAGAGAAAATAAATGTTCAGTTCACCAAAGAAGACGTCCAAGTTGCCTTAGAAATGCTGCAGAGAGACAAAGTTCATGTGCGGTATGTAAAACTAAAAGGAGTTCCACAAGACTGCATCTTTGAACCAATATTGTAAATTATATATAAAATTGTTTTTCAGGTATTCTTCATTAGTTGTAGAGTTAAACTCATTGGCTTCGAGTGTATTTGATCTGTCTCCAGTTGGATTTGTCTCAAGATAGAGCGATTAATCCTCAGTATATTCTTACAACAAATGTTGATTCAAATTGGTTGTTAAATCAAGTTAAAAACAGGTATACACATAGGGATTATTGTATTCATTACGAGTTTTGGCTTGTGGCAGGCTATATTTGTTATTTATTTAATAACTGACTTTTAGGTGCTGTCAGACAGACTGTTTAGAACCAAAAGTAGCAAAACACAACGAACTGGCACTGCTCCTGTCAAATCTACCTAAAGAAGATTTAACAACTGTCATGACATGCCCAGAATTTGACAAGAAACTTCTCAACGCATGTTTTAAAGTCGCTTGTGACAATTTTCTAAGAGAATTCTTCAATGTGGTATCTGTTTATGAAGCGAGAGAGATAGAAAGAGACGCAATAAAAGAGCAGAGAGAGATGACGAAGATGAAGGAGGAGATGACGTCATCGATTGACAGTAACAAATTGAACGTTGTTAACACGTTACATGTGTTTAAGAAAAGTGATAATAAAGAATCGAAATCGCAATTCTTTATTCCTATCACTGATGATGTTAGAGAAAAGTTTGGGAATCTCGAACTGTCTGATGATGAAGTGGAACTCATACCGCCGGAGCTTCCACATTTATATCAAATTTCTGTCACAACCTTTGACAAATGTCTTACTGATATAATTAGGCTATTCCCTAAGCAGAATAGGCCTATGAGCCAGTCAGAAAACTTCAATTTAAATGGGGAACTTACCATTGATAGATATACAAGAAGATGTCACCAAGTATTTCAAGATAAATTGTTTTACCAAGAATTTGTAATACTACAGACAATCTTGACTGGATTTTTAGATTCTTTAGATCGTATGATGAAAGTCATAGACGAAACTGATTGTGATTTGCTAGAGAAATGTATAGAGAATATTTTGCCAGCAACTTTAGCAAAAAATATAACAATCTTCTCCGTAATATCGTTGCAGTACTTGTCATTCTTGATTAAAAATAAAAAGGTTGTTGAAAGTCCGGTTCCAGCTGATGTGTCATTTAGAGTGACAGCTGTGGTGACCGAGAACGTCATAGTTGACAACGTGGTGCAGATGGTGATGGGAAACGTGGCGAATGCCTTGACGTTTGAGGAGATATGGGCGGAGTTGAATACGGACCATAATGTGAACAGGACTCAGTCGGCGATCAGCTGTTTGTTTGCGGTTGTCAAGTATTTGGTCAAGGTGGGTAGACTACAAATAAAATAATAGTCTTTTTACCCCACTCCGGCAATGTCAAAAAGTAAGGGGTTATGAATTTAGCAATCTATGTATCTAAGTATGTTTGTATATTCCGAGATTCTGCCTAAAGTACCCAGCCGATTTTGCCTATTCAAGATCTCACATACTTTAAATTAAAATCCCAGATGTCTTTTTTAATCCTGCATTTTTTGAATCCCTCACGTCGTATGATCCAACATGTGTTTATCTACCACATGGCTTTTGATCCGTCACGGTTTATTTCCCACATAAGTTAGATCCCACATCATATAAAACCCACATGAGTTTACATTCTCTATCACTTAAGAGCCCTCACGTTGCTTTGATCCCACACGGTTTATGATCCCACATGAATTGAGATCCCACATCATCTAAAATCGCACATGAGTATACATCCTATATCAATTCACTTAAGAACCCACACCTGCATGACATATTCGTGCATAGCTTATGATCCCACACAAGTTAATATCCCTTAACCCTTAACCAGGCAACTAGACATCATCTATTTCATTGGTTTTCTACCTTACCTCATCTGCGCAAAGTTCAAAATCTGATGGTCCTCTATGGGTACTTGTCTGGTTAAACTTTAAAATACTATATTAGTTAAAATCCCATATCACTTAATAGCTGTACATAGGTAAATCAGTTGATATTTTTATAGTAATCTTTTGGAATTTATTCTTAAGTAAATAACACACTAAAAAATTTCATCTCGTGTTCAGGCGGGACTCGAACCCACACCTTCCACAATCCGAGTGGATGTTCTACCAATTAGATTACTGAACGCGTTACTAAGCCGACAAAATTTGTAAGTGCTTGATTGTGCTTGACATGAGCTGTCGATAGTCTCATCAATATTGTAAGTATATTTACCTACACAACACACTTAAAAATTTCAAGCCGAAAAATTTGAAATTTTTAAGTGTGTTATTTACTTAAGAATAAATTGCAAAAGATTGCTATAAAATGTCAACAGATTTAAGCAGTCTCATCTTAACTGGTGGTCAAATATTTGTAATAATATTTCCACTGGATATTGTAAATATACCTACAATATTGATGAGAGCTCATGTCGAATCAAGCATTAACAAATTTTGTCGGCTTAGTAACGCGTTCAGTGGTCTAATTGGTAGAACATCCACCCGGATTGTAGAAGGTGTGGGTTCGAGTCCCGCCTAAACACGAGATGAAATTTTTAAGTGTGTTATTTACTTAAGAATAGGTAAATCACTAAAAAATCTGAAGAAGCTGACTCTTAAATAAAGGTTAGTTATGCTCCTGAAAGACCAACTCACTTCACACAAAACTAACCTTAATTCTACAGGACACAAGACCGCTAGTCCTCAAGCAGTTTATACAACTACAAGACTCGGGTCCGCATCCGGATCTGCTCGCAGTAGGCGATAAGCTAGTCACTTTAATAGACTATTGGGAGCAGAACTTCTACGCGAAGAACGACGGGTGCATACCCAAGTGTTGTAAGGGGCCGATTGAGAGTTTGATTATAAGGTTGTCAAGGTGAGTTTGTGTTTATTTGTTGACTAGTGGTCCGCCTTCATATTGCCAGGACATTAGGTCCACTTTATACCAATAGATGGCGTTAGGTGTCGATTACATCGCCCAAGCGTTTCGCCAATAAGCGAATCGAAGAAGAATAGGTGGTAGAGGACCAGATTACTTGGTAGTAAGTTATTATTATTCCCGCCGCCCATAGACTCCCGCAATCAGAGCGGAGTAAAAAGTTCCCTGCCAACCTTTTCTCCGTCCTCACGATTTGGGCCTCGGGTACCCTCACTCACTCAGCAAAACAGGGCATGGGCTGCTTCACTCCGATTTTTAGGGTTCCGTAGCCAAATGCCAAAAAACTGAACCCTTATAGTTTCGTCATGCCTGTCTGTCTGCCTGTCACAGCCACTTTTTTCTCTGTGGTACCGTTCTGGTCGAACTGGCCTATTCATGCTGAAGCGTGACTGTTCCATGATAAACATATGATGTAATGAACTTGTGTTTTCAGGCTAGATATAGTGAGCAATATTGCCCTCATCCCGCCCATAGCGTGGTCCTCAGTCGAAGTGGTGTCCAAGAATGACCAGATACAGAGGATAGATCTGCCGCTCCAAGCTTTGCAGGATATGGACGTGTTGGAGGCGTTCTTGTTCAGGTAAGGTCACCAAAAAGACACAATAGTTGGTTAAAGGGAAATGGAAATGTTTATCGATACACCCTGTATGCTTGTCAATATAGCATATCATTCCTGGTGGCGTCCAAAGCCAAAAGTTTTCTCACGATTTTTTCCCTTAAAAGATTTTTTTTGACTTATCCCGCGCGTGTGATTCCGCCAATGTGAAGTGTATAAGAGAGACACGTCGATTTAAAATTGAACGGTAATTGCCAAAAGGCCAGTCGGCCGTCCGAGATATCGCTGGAAGGATGAGGTCGAAAAAGACTTGCGCAGACTCTAAGCAGATGACTGGCAGGAGGTGGCGCAGGATGGACCAAGATGGGGGCTCTTATTATCGGAGGCCAAGACTCACTATGGGTCGCTGCGCCAACCTAGTTAGTTCGTTAGGTAATTGCCAAATGCTCTATCAATTTTGAGGTCTTCTCTTAGGTTAAAAGACGCCATATCTATAACAAAAAGCGACATATGTAATGACAGCACAGATTACAGAACACAAAAACACAGATAAAAATAAAACATAACACAAGAAGAGAATTTAAATTTAATATCATATACTATTCGAATAAAAGTGTGCTGCCCAACTTCGACTTCCTTATCCGGTACTAATAGGAATGCTCTAACCTCTGATTTTTAATTAAGCGGACTAAACTGACAGATGTTAATTTTTTAGCAAATGGACATCTGTCAGTTTGGGTAACAAAGTATATAGCTTTACAGATACAGTTTTGTTACTTTTGACAGACGCAACATTTCAAAATGTATAGTAACTTGACATTTGCATCTGTCAGTTTATTCCACATAATTAAAAATCGGAATAATCTAAATTCTGACAGATTTTTTACGGTTTGATTGCAGTGGTATTTCCTGGACGGTTTAAACTTAGGTACCTTTAAGAGAAGACCGTTCTCGTTTTTAAAAAGCCAACTACGATTCAGCTAACTTTTAAGTTAAGTTAGCTTTTAAGTTTTGTATGTTGTGCAATAAAGTGTATCTATCTATCTAACTCTGATCTCGCAAATGTTCATGGACGGTGGAGATTTCTTACCATCAAGTGACCCGCTTGCTCATTTGTCGCTTTAAGTATAAATAAATCACGATTTTGTTTCGCAGGGTGAATCTAATAGGCTGGTCATCGAAGAAACAGTTCGAAGAAATGTGGGTCGGCCTACTAGGGGCGTTGCAAGGCAACGGCACCCACTGGGCTGTGAGAGGCATCACCCAGCTGCTGATCAACACGGCGCCCTCTGTCAGGCGGAAAGGCCTGTTGCACGTGCCGAGATCTAGATACCATGTTACCAACGGGTGAGTAATGTGTTCCTACGTCCTATATTTTATTTTGTTTATTTGTTTATTTTATACACATTACAGATTACAATAGCCGTGTGGTCCCGGCAGAGTAGAATAGGCCACCCTCACTCTTACCGAGGTGTCGTAAAGGGCGACTAGGGTAAAGCTGCTGGCATGATCATCAGCAACCAGAGAAGGAAAACTCTGCATTTATATCAAAACCCTCGCCAACCCGTCTGCCAAGCGTGGTGAGTATGGCAATTACCCCGTCATGTGATTGAGGGAGGCCCGTGCCCCAGCAGTGGGGACTTCAATGAGCTGATGATGATGATGATGATGACAGATTACAATAATTGCGAATCTTAACATACAATTCAAAGGTTATAATCTGGATTATAATCCAAAAATATGTGTATTTCCAGAAAGTAGTACGAAAAATAAGAAACAAAAAAAAACTATATAATTATAACTAAAAGAAAAAAATTATGATCTTATAAGTACTCAGCAGG
This sequence comes from Marasmia exigua, assembly GCA_019059595.1. Classification (NCBI taxonomy): domain Eukaryota; kingdom Metazoa; phylum Arthropoda; class Insecta; order Lepidoptera; family Crambidae; genus Marasmia; species Marasmia exigua. Next base: position 4,201,483 of record CM032484.1, on the reverse strand, counting down.
CATGCCGACCACATCCAGAGCCGTAGCCGGGTCTATCGGGTCCTATATCCTATACCGCTACAAAGTCGACCTTCCCATGGTCTGCGGGATGCGGGAGGGGGACTTTACCAATCGAAAAAGGTTATTTTCTCTTTGGACTAATCAGTGGGGGGCTGAGTGTGCATGACCAATTCTTTACTCTCGACTTTGTAGCGGTAAGCTATAGCAGAAATCGAGATTCGAAACTAATGTACAGTGCGACCACAATAAGAAAGCACTTCAGTGATATTGACAGGGGGGCGTTGTACATCATTTTTTCTTAAGTAAATAACACACTTTAAAATTTCATCTCGTGTTCAGGCGGGACTCGAACCCACACCTTCCACAATCCGGGTGAATGTTCTACCAATTAGACCACTGAACGGGTTAGTAAGCTGACGAAATTTGTAAGTGCTTGATTCGACATGAGTTGCAAAAGATTGCTATAAAAAATATAAACTATTGATTTGGCAGTCTCATCTTAACTGGTGGTCAAATATTTGTGATATTATTTCCACTGGATATTGTAAATATACCTACAATATTGATGAGACTATGGACAGCACCAGATTGGCAACATCGAAATCGAATGATTCAAAAATAAGGAAAATCGGCTTTTATGCGACTTAGGGCCGATTTCACCGTCGAAATTGAACGCGATCAATGCGAGCGAAAACAAAGGAACGGAACTCAGTTTAGCGCGTAAACCGAGTTCAAGTGAATTGATCGCGTTCAATTTCAACGGTGAAATCGGCCCTTAGAAGGCGAATGTGACTTACGTCGCACGCGACGACGCTAAGTCATACGAGTAAATCAAAAATAGGTCTCCACATGTTTTAAGCTATTAAAGGGTCTACTCGCTCGCAAAATATATGAATCCGATACTGATAACACCTTTAGGTTACCAAAAAACATCCATCATCATCTTAGCGTTTTGTTCCGGTTGCGTCCCAAGCTATCGCTTCGGAGCCCTGGATCCTCTCTTCTGCTTCGACTACTCCGCTTCGCACGGTCTTGTGCATCCATTGTGGTCAATTTATTGGCACGCATCTCTTATGATCTTAAGCGACACCTTTTCAGGCCACCCTACATCTGTTTAGGTAACCCAATACATGACGACCCTTTTGGAACAGTGGTAGTGAACGCTGCCTTTGGTCGAAATGGTTGCGGGAAAAACCCCCGACACAACTGGAGCATTTCCATTTGATACCTATATTGAGGCAGTTGGAACAACAGATAGGTTATTCGTCATTTTCTGACGGCGGCCATCTTGGATTAGAATTTTTTACAATTAATATATTCTGCTACTCAAGCCCTTTTATGTGATACCCATATTGTGGGAGTTGTGTTAAAACATAAAATCCAAATCTTTGTGACGGCGGCCATCTTGGATCGATTATTATCCAACATAGCTAAGAACACTCTCTCTTTATTCATCTTTCAACCAAAAAAAACAAAATCAAAATCGGTTCATTTGTTCGGGAGCTACGATGCCATAGACAGACACACAGACACGTCAAATTTATAACACCCCGTCGTTTTTGCGTCGGGGGTTAAAAAAAAAGTATTATATGTATATTTATGTAATCCCACTGTTGATTCTGATATCCGTAACACAGGTGCTTGATGGGCTAACTATCTTGATGTTGCGAAATATTTATTTATATCAAATTATCCTAGAATGCACCGTCTCCGCAACATCCTGGTCGGTACCTCCGCGTTCGAGATCTTCGACTCCGTGAACCTTGAACGCATCCCGCTGATGAAGGACAGAGGAGCAGAGTACCACTCTGCGCAGTTTAGTATGGAGTACCTGAGGTTAGCGGCAGGTGAGATCGTCATCCTAGGGTTTTTTTCCCGGTTGCATCCTGTTGTTGCAAGGAGAACAGATGGCCGTTGGAGTGGAGGCCACGTACAGGAAGTCGCAGCCGTGGCAGGCCCCCCACAAGGTGGACCGACGATCTGGTGAAGATCGCGGGAATCCAATGGATGCGGGCGGCACAGAACCGAACTGTGTGGAAAACATTGGGGAGGCCTATGTCCAGCAGTGGACGTCTATTGGCTGAAATGATGATCCTGTTGTTGTCGCTTTTGGAGCCCCTGCGACGTTTGGATCATGATCCAGGATTAGGTGAGTCTAGTTTAATACCAATGGTTGGTCTACAATGAAGCAACTGCCATCTGACCTTCTCAACCCTTTAACAGGGGAACCAGAACACGTGAAGGAGCAGCAGGAAGGTAATGTAATCCTTTGGCGGGGGCATCTCCTTGCGAGAAGCTGACTAGTAGGCGCTTGGACTATGATCCAGGTTTTGGTGAGTCCGGTAATTACAAAGTGAATCGACTGCCGTCTTACCTTCGTTACTTTTTGACAGGGAAATAAGATTAACTGGATAACGGTAACAATACCAGTTCAGAATAATTTCCGAAACGCGCAACAATCGGACAGTCATTATGACAAACGAAATGATAATGTAGAGTGCAATGATTTCCACGAATGGTAACATAGTGTAGAAGACTCTTTAGACTTTTTTCTTAGTACCCTCAAGGTCCAGGCAGGGAGATGGAGGAATAAAACACCTGTTCCATTTGATTCACTCGCTGTTTATTTTCGGACTAATTGGTATCCGATTTTGATCTGACAAAGTTAGGCAGGCGGCTGGAAGTCTTTACTTCGGTAACACGTTTTGCTAGCGCGATGTAATTATGCATAGTGACATCTACCGAAACAAAACCGAACCGACTGTTTGATTGCTCTCTATAGTAGATGTCATAATTGATTTTTACAGATATAACTGATGATGCCTCTTTCAAAATACGACAAGATTTGAAGAGAGTCAAAAAGAACCAAGACATTGATGTCAACAGCTGTCTACAACTACTGATGGATGTGACCACACAAATGTTGGAACCAAAGGTACGTAAAAGTATATACTTTTTTATCCTCGATTGAAAAAAATACTACAATGTTACAATGTAAACATTTTTAGCATAATTTATTATTGAATTTGTTTATTATAAAAAATGTGTTTGGCAGTGGATTTTCTATGTTTGGTGGTGATTAAAATCTTCATTCTTCTTCCTACCGATAGTTTTGGCAATTTTTGGCAAGGGTTGCAAATCCGAGCCAAGTTAATCATGAACGTAGGACTCAGGGGTTCGAAATTTCAATATTAATCTGGGAATTCAACCTGTATAATGCGTTAAGGAAGTTGTGACTGTGAATCTTTGGGGTTATCATACGGCGGCTGTGGCGCCATCATTTGGTTTCCCGTGTACGGTTTACTCGTACATTGATTTCCTTGTGTTGACATATCGTATTGAGGTCAATGAGGTCATGCGATATGCATACCTACTTACTTATTGATGAGTGCAATTTTAACAACCGTAAATAACTAACGTCGCTTAAGAACCACTTTTCTCATTAAATTGTGTGCGTAAATAAACAATGAACTTTAACTGTGATCTTTAACTTTTGGCACTCCACACCAACATCTACATCATCTACTATCAAGTCAACTTACTACTAACTGATCTGTACAGCGTGACACGCTGTACACCCGACTTTCAATATCATTCCAGGATATTTAGGATGGGCGCATGTCTTCCTCTCCCATGCGTCCCTGTTATGTAAATTAAGTTGTTGGTGTTCCAAATAAAATTAAATTATACAATAAATAAATGCACACGCCAGGCCGTGTGGTCCCCGGCAGAGTAGAATAGGCCACCCTCACGCTTACCGAGGTGTCGTAAAAGGCGACTAAGGTAAAGCTGCTGGCATGATCATCAGCATCCAGAGAAGGAAAACTCTACATTTATATCAAAACCCTCGCCAACCCGTCTGCCAAGCGTGGTGAGTATGGCAATTACCCCTCATGTGATTGAGGGAGGCCCGTGCCCCAGCAGTGGGGACTTAAATGGGCTGATGATGATGATGAAATGTACACGGGAAAAAACACGGTTATTTTTAAATGTAAGTACATACTCGTAGTAGTGATTGACGTTTTACGTGCACCTCCAGTCCGCTTGTGACCACGACCGTTGTAACGAAATGTCAAGTTGTAAGTAGCTGTGATGCTACTACGAGTATGTTCTTACATAAACATAAATGTTTCACAACATCACATACATTGATCTGACTCCGAGATAGGTAGCTCAAGCACCTTTGTTACGGATAACAGAATCAACAGTGGGATTACAAATGACAAATATATATGTCACCGGAAAATAACAAGATCCGTAAGTTTATCACTTCACTAGGAAGTTTATAAACTTTCGTTGGATTCTAAACGGGAGATAAATTGTATTATTTTACGTCCACATATGCGTACATTCATAAACTTACTGAACTCACTCGTAAAATAATAAGTAAGCAATATTCAAACGCTACGCGCGATCTGATTGGCATTGCCACTATTGACATTGACCAATCAGAGAGCAGTGTGTTATTTTACGTATTTCAAAGATTCGTATATTTAAAAGAGTTTCAGTGATTGGTCGAACCATATAAAATTTTACGAATAGATATCTATTATTTTATTAATTTACCATGTGACTTCGGAAATTGATAAATTTACGAAAGTGTGGACGTAAAATAATACAATTTATCTCCCGTTTAGAATCCTACGAAAGTTTATAAACTTCCTAGTAAATTGATAAACTTACGGATCTTGTTATTTTCCGGTCACATATACATAACGGAGGCTGGTCGAGTTCTTCGTTATCAGATAGGTTGTGCAAAATGGCAATATTGAAATTAGAGTCCACAAATCACAAAGCGAAGTCAATTCCGGAGTCTCAAGCTTCTATTGAACAAACTATCAATTTTCAATGAGAAAGAACACAAAGATCAAAGCGGAAACGCGGCAGGTTCGGCATAGCGATTATTATTCTACATTCGTCTGCATTTGTTCACTGCGCGATCCCATAGTCCGTTCTGGTATCACCACCATCAAATCCCATCACAAAAACAAAGCAAACACCAAGTTTTCATAATAAAACACACACCGAATACCTCTAGCGATTCCCGCGTGTCTCCAGTTCTAACGTCAAACTGACAGCTCGCTAAAATCAAAGTAAATGGCAATGGAATAACCAAAAAGTGCTATGCCGACTCTGCCCAAGGAAGATCCTTGACGTTTCCAAACATGATAGAGGGCGCCACTGTGCTGACGCCCCGACATTCATTTCGACAGCCCTGGAGGCCCAATGGGGGAAAGGGGAAAAGGTTGGCAGCGCACTTGTGACTCCACTGGTGTTGTGGGTGTCCATGGGCGGCGGAATTGCTTACCATCAGGTGATCCGTCTGCTCGTCTGCCACCTCTCATATAAAAAAAAAATCATATAATACTTTATCTATTGTAAATGCATATTTATAATTCATAAAAAACACCCAGACCAATACAAACAGACATGTTCATGCACACAAATGTTTATACTATGCGGGGATCGAACCTGCAACCCTTGGACCAAAGGCAGCGTTCACTACCACTGTTCCAAACGGGTCGTCATAAAAAAAAACCGCGTTTTGTCCCGTGTACATTAATTATTTGTATAATGCATCGTGAAAGTTTAAAATCTTATTCAGCTCATATTTACATTGTATCTCTGTATACCTATCTTTTAAGTTTTGTATGTTGTGCAATAAAGAGTATCTATCTATCTATTTATTTAACGACGAGTCTGTGTCGCAGTGGCAAATGGGTGAAACTTATCGCTGTTCATTCCAGGCGCCGACGGGCACGTGCGCGCGCGTGACGCTGCTAGCGTCGGCAGCGCACTGCTCCGGCGCGTTCAGCTCCGCGGCCGCGTGGTGGTGGCTCGGCGCCCTCGCCGCAGGGGGCACCGGCGCCGCCAGCGCCTCGCTAGCGCAGTACAGCGCCGCGGCGCGCGCGCTGCTCGCCGCGCTGGCGCTGTGCCTACCCGCGCTGCAGCACCAGCCCGCGCAGGTCCTTCAACGTCATTTTAATGTGGCATTCCCAGTTACGTCGGAGACCAGGATAAACTTGGATCATGATCATAGAATATATAATAATATAATAATAAATAATAATAATAACATTTTATTGAAAAATCTTTAGAACATAAAAGACTTATAATCTACTTAAACTTAAGGAACAATTTTAAGTTTACTGCCTAAACTAGGAATTTCCTGTATCTTAGGCAGAAACAAAGAGAAAAAAGGACTTAAATTAACAAATAAATTTTAGCAATAAAACGAAACATAAAAACATCAAGATAACTAATCATTAAACTAAATCTCGAAATTACCTAATCTAGCGTGAATGTAAACAATACAAATACCTACGAGTGAACGTGATGATTATTTGTGAATATTGACCCAGTAGTAATTTTGATGACACTAGTCATTTCGTGACATAGATACCTCTATTGTTTATCTAGCATAACTTACATTATAAACAAACTACATAATTAACGTAACTAAAAGTACCTAACAAGAGGCGCTATTTGGCGCCTTCATAATCTATAGACCTTATAAATCGATTTTCGGCCATTTTTCTGGCCGGACACTCAAGGTCACCAGTCTTGTGGTTGCTCGGTTTCTTGTAATGCAAACAAGTGGCGCATTTCATGATAATGGTCCTGCGATATGTTTGCTTGCTAAAGCCAGCGAGCAGCCTTTCCAGCTGCAACGTTAAACTCGCTCGCTAGATGAAGACAGCGAGTATACTCTCCAGGTGTTGCGTAATGTTCGCTTTTTAGCTAAAGTCAGCGAGTAGCCTCTCCAGCTGTAACGTTGTACTCGCTCGCTAGCTGAAGCCAGCGAGTATACTGTCCTGTTGTTGCGTAATGTTCGTTTTGCCAGCGAGTAGCCTCTCCAGCTGCAACGTTGTACTTGATCGCTAGCTGAAGTCAGCGAGTATACTCTCCAGTTGTTGCGTAATGTTCGCTCTCTGGCTAAAGCCAGCGAGTAGCCTCTCCAGCTGTAACGTTGTACTCGCTCGCTAGCTGAAGCCAGCGAGTATACTGTCCTGTTGTTGCGTAATGTTCGTTTTCTGGCTAAAGCCAGCGAGTAGCCTCTCCAGCTGCAACGTTGGACTCGATCGCTAGCTGAAGTCAGCGAGTATACTCTCCAGTTGTTGCGTAATGTTCGCTCTTTGGCTAAAACCAGCGAGTAGCCTCTCCAGCTGTAACGTTGTACTCGCTCGCTAGCTGAAGCCAGCGTGTATACTGTCCTGTTGTTGCGTAATGTTCGTTTTCTGGCTAAAGCCAGCGAGTAGCCTCTCCAGCTGCAACGTTGGACTCGATCGCTAGCTGAAGTCAGCGAGTATACTCTACAGTTGTTGCGTAATGTTCGCTCTCTGACTAAAGCCAGCGAGTAGCCTCTCCAGCTGCAACGCTGCAAAATTGGAACCATTGCTATTTTCCTTACAAAATGTCAGAGACAACAGAGTTTTTGACATTTTCCTATAGAAACAACGTCCCTTGTCAATGTCACTGAAATGCCTTTTGATCATGGTCGCACAGTAATACGGTGTAAAGAGCAGTTTTGACATTTGAAACAAAAAAAAATATATACAAAATTTTCGAAAAAACAATAAAAACTGCTTTATAACACCGTCTTAGTTAGCAATGGTTTAACAAACATTTACGAATTATACCATTAAATTATTGCTCCTCATTTTGTTATCTGCATCATAACCTTTTAACCAGGCAACTAGACATCATTTATTTCATTGATTTTCAACCCGTATGGTTACAACTTTTGCGCGCAGTTGCGCTCTCCCACCCAAGGCACCTGCGGAAGACCAGCGACGGGGCGTCTGCGACATCCCGACACATGCTGAGTATGTGCCTTTTCAGCGATCATACCCTAGTGTTTACCTATAGTTAAATATATTGTTTGTTAATGTTATATCTACCTACTGAATTTGTCTTATGTCTGTCTATATGTGGGCCGTGTGGTCCCCGACAGAGTAGAATAGGCCACCCTCACTCTTACCGAGGTGTCGTAAAAGGCGACTAAGGTAAAGCTGCTGGCATAATCATCAGCACCCCGAAAAGGAAAACTCTGCATTTAGTTCAAAACCCTCGCCAACCCGTCTGCCAAGCGTGGTGAGTATGGCAATTACCCCTCATGTGATTGAGGGAGGCCCGTGCCCCAACAGTGGGGACTTAAATGGGCTGATGATGATGTCTATATGTAACTGTGTATGCTTCGCTGAATAAAATATTTACTTACTTTCTTGCCTGGTTAAACGTTAAATTAGCAGCAAATAATGCATCAAAGGTAACAGTCACTTGTTCTTCACCAGGAACTATCGTCAGTGCACCAGAAGCTGCTGAAGTCGCTGTCGTCGTCGTACGCGCCGCTGCGGCACGCGGCGCTGCAGGGCTGCCTGCTGCAGCTGGCGGGCGCGCGGCACCGCGACCTGCTGCAGCACCTCGACGCCGCCGTGAGGAGATACCTGGCTCCCACCTCCAAGTGAGTCGATGCTGGGGGTGTTCCCTTGGGAGATACCTGGCTCCCACCTCCAAGTGAGTCGATGCTGGGGGTGTTCCCTTGGGAGATACCTGGCTCCCACCTCCAAGTGAGTCGATGCTGGGGGTGTTCCCTTGGGAGATACCTGGCTCCCACCTCCAAGTGAGTCGATTGCTGGGGGTGTTCCCTTGGGAGATACCTGGCTCCCACCTCCAAGTGAGTCGATTGCTGGGGGTGTTCCCTTGGAGATACCTGGCTCCCACCTCCAAGTGAGTCGATGCTGGGGGTGTTCCCTTGGGAGATACCTGGCTCCCACCTCCAAGTGAGTCGATGCTGGGGGTGTTCCCTTGGGAGATACCTGGCTCCCACCTCCAAGTGAGTCGATGCTGGGGGTGTTCCCTTGGGAGATACCTGGCTCCCACCTCCAAGTGAGTCGATGCTGGGGGTGTTCCCTTGGGAGATACCTGGCTCCCACCTCCAAGTGAGTCGATGCTGGGGGTGTTCCCTTGGGAGATACCTGGCTCCCACCTCCAAGTGAGTCGATGCTGGGGGTGTTCCCTTGGGAGATACCTGGCTCCCACCTCCAAGTGAGTCGATGCTGGGGGTGTTCCCTTGGGAGATACCTGGCTCCCACCTCCAAGTGAGTCGATGCTGGGGGTGTTCCCTTGGGAGATACCTGGCTCCCACCTCCAAGTGAGTCGATTGCTGGGGGTGTTCCCTTGGGAGATACCTGGCTCCCACCTCCAAGTGAGTCGATTGCTGGGGGTGTTCCCTTGGGAGATACCTGGCCCCCACCTCCAAGTGAGTCGATTGCTGGGGTGTACGCTTGGGAGATACCTGGCTCCCACCTCCAAGTGAGTCGATTGCTGGGGGTGTTCCCTTGGGAGATACCTGGCTCCCACCTCCAAGTGAGTCGATTGCTGGGGGTGTTCCCTTGGGAGATACCTGGCTCCCACCTCCAAGTGAGTCGATTGCTGGGGGTGTTCCCTTGGGAGATACCTGGCTCCCACCTCCAAGTGAGTCGATTGCTGGGGTGTTCCCTTGGGAGATACCTGGCTCCCACCTCCAAGTGAGTCGATTGCTGGGGGTGTTCCCTTGGGAGATACCTGGCTCCCACCTCCAAGTGAGTCGATTGCTGGGGGTGTTCCCTTGGGAGATACCTGGCTCCCACCTCCAAGTGAGTCGATTGCTGGGGTGTTCCCTTGGGAGATACCTGGCTCCCACCTCCAAGTGAGTCGATTGCTGGGGGTGTTCCCTTGGGAGATACCTGGCTCCCACCTCCAAGTGAGTCGATTGCTGGGGGTGTTCCCTTGGGAGATACCTGGCTCCCACCTCCAAGTGAGTCGATTGCTGGGGGTGTTCCCTTGGGAGATACCTGGCTCCCACCTCCAAGTGAGTCGATTGCTGGGGGTGTTCCCTTGGGAGATACCTGGCTCCCACCTCCAAGTGAGTCGATTGCTGGGGGTGTTCCCTTGGGAGATACCTGGCTCCCACCTCCAAGTGAGTCGATTGCTGAGGGTGTTCCCTTGGGAGATACCTGGCTCCCACCTCCAAGTGAGTCGATTGCTGGGGATGTTCCCTTGGGAGATACCTGGCTCCCACCTCCAAGTGAGTCGATTTCTGGGGGTGTTCCCTTGGGAGATACCTGGCTCCCACCTCCAAGTGAGTCGATTGCTGGGGGTGTTCTGTTGCATAGAGAGGTGTGTAAGTCCATTGCTGTGGTGTTTTGTTATACGGAGACCTGCTGGTCTCAGGTCGATCAGGTCAGGTCTTCGAGTATGTTGGTACTTGGTTTGGCTTCGTAAACACGAACTCCCCACCATGGATGATGGTGTTAATCATCATCATTGTACGGGCGGGAAGCGATGGTTGTAAGGCACCGCGTCCCGGCGAACAGAATATAAGGAAAGGAAGGGAACCTAACTCTCTAGTGAGCCTAGAGCCCCTTTGTCTAAGACACTAAGTCCCTAGAGCCCTAGCCCTGCCTATCCTGGGAATAAATACATATATAGATAAGGTGATGGGAGCTTGCTCCCGGGTCGCCCAGGATAGCAAGCGGGAAGAGTCAGGACGGTAGGTAGGAGGGGAACCGCTGCCAGTCGAGCAGGCTCGCTCGACTGATCATAGTGACGGCTAAAGGTGTCTTGGCCGCAGCGGCAGAAATGAGACCCAACACAGACGGTTGAAATCTGTTTATTGGTATAATCTTAATGGTTTATATACATGGTTTACATTATTGATACATAGAAAGGTATTTGTTGGTGTGAACGGTGCACGAAGACGGTCCATCGGTCAGGCGCGCTGCATGTAGGTCGCTGCTGAGTTGCACTGTACGAGTAGCTCGTACAATCATCATCATCATCATCATCATCAGCCTATCGCAGTCCACTGCTGGTCGTAGGCCTCTCCAATTGTTCGCCACTGTGATCTATCCATGCTTCTCGCATCCAGCTCTTGCCAGCCATCCTGCGCAGATCGTCCCCCCACCTAGCCAGAGGGCGCCCTACATTACGTTTGCCAAGACGCGGTCTCCACTCCAGAACTCGTTTACCCCATCGGTTGTCGGTTCTGCGGCTAATATGGCCAGCCCACTGCCACTTAAGCTTGCTAATCCGGTGAGCAATGTCGATAACTTTGGTTCTCTGCCGGATCACCTGATTTCAGTCATTCTCGGAGAGAGACGCCGAGCATGTTAACGCCGATGGTGTTAATGGGCGGCGGCAATCGCTTATCAGCAGGCGATCCGTCTTGTCGTCCGCCACCTATCACATGAAAAAAAAAAGAAGTATAGTATCATTTAAAAATAGTGTCTAAATTTCCAGGATATCCCTTTACGAGAAGAGTCTATACTGGACGGTGCTGTTCACCCTGATAGAGTTGGGGCATCCGGACCTCATCAACCTGGCGGTGGACTTTGTGCTGGAGCGGCCGAAGCACTACTGCACGGATTTAGTAGTTAGGGTATGTGATCACATTTAACTCATAAGCAGAGGTCAGAATTAGGTCGAGTTATTTATGTAAAAGTAAAGTAAATTATCATCCTATAAACTGTCCCACTGCAGGGCAAAGGCAATTTACAGGCTGATTAAAAAAAACACGAATGTGAGATAACTGTGAGGATTACGAGTATCATATAAAAATGACCTTTTATAATAAAATTGCTTAGTGGCTCCCCTTGCTTTGTTTTTAAATTGTATTACCGAAGCGAATTCGGTAATACAATTTAAAAACAAAAGTAATTTATATTAAAAGACCAATATAATTTATCATGACTCTAGCTTTAAAATGACACATCACACAACGACACGCCTGAGCGTTGATAGATCAGTCAGCCAATCAGTCACCCGCCGAGTCGTTACCTCTTTATTAATATTATTATTATTATTAATTATTCAGGCAGGCAGTTCAGGAACTGATTATTGCCTGTATCCAGTTACATTACAAGTCTTATTTTCCATTTTGTTAGTAGTTGTCTAGTCTATATAATAGTATAGATATATCACTCAATAATAGAAGATTGCAGAGAATATTAGAGATATATATTTTAAACAAATCCGACAATACATACACTTCGAGCTGACATACGAGAGAGAGGGAGACATTCAGTTAGAGGGAGACAACATGTCTTATGTCATTTACAAAGCGTTTCGTTTTACACTCCATCAATTATACTGATGAAAACTAATATTTTCCAAGGAACATAGGGATGTTCCTTGGGGGAAAATGTTTGTTTTCATCAGTATAATGCTCTCGATAAGGGAGTAAGAAGGTTAAAGAAAGCACGGTGTATAGACACAAAGAATTAAACATTTTAGTTTCGTGTTTTTCCAAGGGACTTTTTGGTGGCGTGAACTGTAGATGAACTTCACGTATTCATAATGCCATGAAGTGCATTTTCCCTCCATGAAATGCCTAGTACTTCACTGCTATATTTTGAGCATTAAAATAAAAATATCTATATATACTTACGGTGTTTTTTTTTGGTCTTTTTAAAGATAATCTCGGGTTTAAGTGTAGAAAGTAGATCTGTCACAACACATCTACTTTAATATCCTCCAACCGATTACGGCTACGGCGGCCAATGTTAACGATCAGCCACGTGGCACACTTGGCACACTTGAGCACTATAATATATCCTGCGTACGTACGCCACGTGGCATACGTACGCAGGATATATTATAGTGCTCAAGTGTGTGCACAAAAACAAGTGCACTCTCTATTCCCTTACCTTCATATTCCGATGGGACACTACTGTGACACGACCAGAGAGGGATTGGGCGCAGGACCAACGGCTTAACGTGCTTTCCGAGGCATGGGGGTACAAGACCGCCAACTTCCAGACTCCGGGCTGCCACTAAGGAAGAGGAAAAGGTTGGCAGCGCACTAGTGACTCCACTGGTGTTGCGGGTGGGTGTCCATGGGCAGTTTCATCAGTATTCTGCAGATACTTGCAAACAGGCTCACATCACCACTTGCGAGGTGTCTGATCCAAAGAGGGATCCCTAAACCTAGAATAGCGAATTAGCGAATATTTACTAATTACTTTTTACCAATGAGGGTTTTCGCGTGTGAACTAACAATCAACTGAGGTCTAACATCGGTTGATGTTGGACCTCAGTCCAACAGTAAATATATATATAGAAAACTTGGGTTGTCCTTGTCAATTTCGCGATGTAAATGAGTTCATTTTGCTTTGAAATACCAACTTTTATACGTTTTGGTTTTGTGGCCTATAAAAATTATAATTTAAAATTCGTTCCAGGGTATCATAAATACGATACGGCAACAAATCCTTCCGAAGGAACTCAAGAACTCTGTGATAGAGAAACTGCTTGACAACATGAAGAGTTACTGCGAACACCATGCTGTCCAGATATTATTGGTGCACCTGTTCTCTGGTGAGTTTAGATCATAATAAAAATTGTATTATTATCGGTGTTATATTTACAAATGGCGTAAGTTTGCAAATAGAGTCCGCCCACGTAAGAATTTTCGCGGCAAAACTCGGAATTAGAATTTTAGATTCCTTCCCCCTTATTATAAATCGCGAACTAAGGATGAGGAGAACTGAGGAGGAACCCGAAACAAAAGTTGTGTCAGCCCCTTTTAACATTGCGTGTTCGAACGGGATGACATGAGCTTTAGTATGGTAATAACTTTAGATCTGGATTTATAATAAGGTGGCTTATGTCTAGATGGACATAACTATAATGTATCAATACGGGGATTAACACGATCTTTATTATGTGAAACAACATTGTGTACTCACATATTTGGCTCGACGTTTCGGTTACGTTACATTTGCCGTGGTCACGAGCGGACTGGCGGAGCACGGCGTCGTCTGCTGGGGCCGGGCTGTGAAACTTCGGTCACCCTCACATTTTTCGATATTAATTCGCCACTAGATGAATTGTCGACATGGAATCCAGTAATTAACAAGTGCAAACCCCGTGCTAGGCCGTTACTAACGCAAACAAACACCGATACTGTTAGTGTAGTGTGTCGGAGTAGCTTCACTGACAATTCATCTAGTGGCGAGATAATAAAGATCGTGTTAATCCCCGTATTGATACATTATAGTTATAATGCAACGCGAAAATCTAAAAAACTAGATGGATATAAGTCTCAAATTTGAATTTTAATGGCGACTGGAGCGCGCTTTCGCGGGACTTCGGTGGCGCGGACCCTGCATCTGTAGTTGTAGGTGAATTTGTAACAGATGGCGTTAATTTGCAATTTATAATTTTTGGCTCTCACATTGATTTCAAAAATAGGGCCGAGCTACGAGTACATAACTACTATAGATACTATCACCTTATCCGAGGCTTGGTGATAATAATACTAAACATACATTCTCTCACATTTTGCAGCTGACAACAATAAAGATAATCTCGGGTTTTGTGACACATCTACTTTATTATTTCGCTGTATGTCGCAGAATGAATGAACTGTAGCTTATGAAATATCCATATACAACCTGTGCGGATAAAGAATGGGATCAGAAATGGCGGAGCTTCTATTCACTTCTCGCTCGCACACCCACGAGTGCGAGTATAGACGCAAATAGTGTGCGAGCGAGAAGTGAATAGATGCGCCGCCATTTCTGATCCCATTCTTTATCCGCACAGGTTGTACATATAATTTATTGCGTGCGTTATTGCATTGCATCAGGAACGTTTGCTGAATACCATACAGACGGTTTCAATGCTGTAATACGCAACAAAACGGTATCTCTGATAAACATACATTCTCTCACATTTTGCAGCTGACAACAAACTCCTAAGTCCAAAACTGACCTCAGACGTATCAAACATGGACCCAGACGTCCTTATGAACTCCATGGAGAGAATCACCTTACTCTACAAGGTCCTCCGACAGTGCAAGTCAAGAGAGAGCAAACAGATCATCGCTTCTACCATGAAATACTTCTTGAGGGAGACTCTACCTCCCGCCGCGACACTGAGTAGAGTCGTCATCGAGTACTTGGAATGCTGTAAAGAGGCTGAGAAGATAGAGATGGGGATAGTGAACGATAGAGACAGGTGGATTGAGTGTTCTGTGCTCAATGCGGAAATTGTTTTTGAGGTAAGATTTCATATTTTTTTATTTGTAATGATTATTATTTTGTTTAAAAAACATCGAAATGTGTGCTAAAATATGGGCAGGATAAGGTTTTGTAAGCATATTAACTCTTCACTATCAAAATTCTTATCATTGAGATCTTCAAGAAACTAGCCTATACCTTCCCAAAAGGCCGGTAACGCATATTATCTACTTCTGATGTGGCTGATGTCTATGGGCAGCGGTGATCACTTACCATAAGGTGGTGACTCGCTTGCTCCTTTGCCTCATTTTCTCATAAAAAAATGTCCTTTGCTCGAAGATTCTTGGTAGGAATCGCTTTCAGCGAGTCCGCTGAAATAATACCGCGAGTAAAAATACCGCTAGATGGCGTTGGCGTGATGTCCAACAATACCGTCATTGGTTGTTTTGTGTCGTGACATTGTCATTTTGACATGACACTGTCACGTCCGAAAATATTAATGTCCATGTAAAGTACGCGCCACAAAGAAGTCAAATGAAAAGCGCGTTTCAGGCGCCATCAACATCCAATTTGAGCTGTATGTATATGTCACCGGAAAATATCAAGATCCGTAAGTTTATCAATTTACTAGAAAGTTTATAAACTTTCGTAGGATTCTAAACGGGAGACAAATTGTATTATTTTACGTCCATATTTTCGTAACATTTATAAACTCACTCACGAACGCTACGCGCGATCAGCATTGCCACTATGAACTACTTTTGAGAGCATGCTCAAAAATTGCACGCCTGAACATGGTACATGTAGTGCAGGCAGCGTTCGGGAAGCTACGCAGCATAGTTTCGGTTTAAAGATATTTATTTTTTTCTCATAAGATTACAAATCACTTACATGAGAAAATAACTTAAATAAACTAATTACAAAAAACTATGTGGGGCAAGAGTCAACAGAATCAGAATTAGAGTAAACAATTACTTTAAATACTTAACCAAGATACATTTTTCGAGGTAACACTAACAATTATCGTGGGGGTAACTCTCAAATCTCGGCACCAGTAGTTTCGGCCCATCTACCGCAGTGTCTCAAGACGAAAGTCTTCAATGCGTGTGTGTTGCCAGTGACGACATACGGAACCGAAACGTGGCCGCTTACAATGTGCCGATTAAAGAGGCTCAAAGTCACCCAGAGAGCAATAGAGAGGGCTATGCTCGGAGTCTCCCTCTGTGATCGTATCAGAAATGATGAGATCCGCAGGAGAACTAAGGTCACAGACATAGCCCAAAGGATTGCATGCCTCAAGTGGCAATGGGAAGGTCACATAGCGAGGAGAACAGACGGCCGTTGGGGCGGAAAGGTCCTCGAGTGGAGGCCGCGTACAGGAAGTTGCAGCCGTGGCAGGCCACCCACAAGCTGGACCGACGATCTGGTGAAGGTTGCGGGAATCCAATGGATGCGGGCGGCACAGGACCGATCTGTGTGGAGAACATTGGGAGAGGCCTATGTCCAGCAGTGGACGTCTATTGGCTGAAATGATGACATGTAGTGCGGGTGGAAGGGGGAGTGTAGTGGAGTGCTTTAGCACGTGTAAACAGGTTTGCTTATTTTTAAGCATGCTAATAGACCGCTAATAGCATGCTTATTGATAGCAAATGTGGACAGTTCATTAAGCATGCTCATTTTTTGCATCCTGTTTAAGCATGCTAAAAATGAGCATGTGTAACAGTAGGTTTATTCCGTGACTATGGCGCTTGCAACAGTGCCGAAATATCGGGAACTCAAAAATAAGGTACATGGTAGAAATCCCATAAATAAATATTCTAATCAAGATATAATTATGATTTTTGTTTGTAAAGGGTGGGGCTCAAAGGAGGAGAAATAGAATTTAATATGGTTTATGCGACTTGCTTATTCGTGTAAATTCAGAAAAATAGTGGTCGAAAAATCACATTATTCGCCCTGTATATGTACTCTCAGAAGCCAGCTCCATCTATACGAAAGTCTTGTCGATAGAATGAAAGCCATTTGCTTGAAAATTTGAGTGAATGATTTTTAGCTATTTCGATAGATGGCGTTGTCTTTTACATTGTTCATAACTATAATTTTTATTTTACAGGTATTCGAAACAGCAGTCTCTCAAGACCAGCTACCAGTTCTCAGCGGTTGGATTTTCGAAGCCCTCTGCCACTTGCTTACGGGCAAAGTATCCGATCAGTTACTGCCGTACTGCCTTCTGACTTTACTAGTCTCAGCCAGTTCCAACAACTTTATAAGAAAGATACACCCATTATCCTCCCATGTATTAAAGGCAGGGTTTAACAAAAGCGAGAAAAGATCGCAACTTTGGGGGATCTTCGAAGAATACTTGAGAAGGAAATGGGGTGACGATATCGTTCTCTGACAAAAGGATGCTATGTGTGGTGTCTGCTCATTCAGGGTTTAGTAGTCCTCAATTGGAAAGGTTGAAGGAGTTGTGTGCAAGTGTAGAGTGCTTAGGAGATCTGCTGCAATGTTTGTCTGTAGGGTAGTGGGTGCAAGTTCGGATGATACAATAGATATGACTATAATGGAGACTATTGCGAGTGAAAAATACGTTAGATGGCGTAGTGCTGGACTTTTTTTTTAATATGGCTCCACGCGAAGATATCTTGTTGGCAAGATGTATTCGCGTGTCAAGTAAATGATTGATATAAATGAGTACTCAACAGTCGAAGTCAGTCAAAGTCATAGACACTCAATAAAATGCTGGTGTTTTACGTTTTATCGACCTACGGATTCTGAAACTCTATTAGGTCCAAGCAAATTGTCACGTGACAACTCACTCGACCGACACACAATAGCAGTGTTAAAAACGATACAATTCAACGATTCTTATTATTCGCGGCACTTGCACAAATAAACACTCGTTTTTTGACGACTCGTTTGGAACGCTGCCTTTGGTCCAAGGGTTCGATCCCCGCACAGTACAAACATTTGTGTGCATGAACATGTCTGTTTGTATTGGTCTGGTGTTTCCTATGTATTATAAGTATGTATTAACAAAAGAAAAGTATATTATATGTATATATTTCGACGACCCGTTTGGAACAGTGGTAGTGACCGCTGCCTTTGGTCCATGGGTTGCGGGTTCGATCCCCGCACAGTACAAACATTTGTGTGCATGATCATGTCTGTTTGTATTGGTCTGGGTGTTCCCTATGTATTTTAAGTATGTATTTACAAAAGAAAAGTATTATACGTATATATTTGTAATCCCACTGTTGATTCTGATATCCGTAACACAGGTGCTTGAGCTACCTATCTCGGAGTCAGATCAATGTATGTGATGTTGTGAAATATTTATTTATTTAAACACCAAATTGGTTCACTAAAAACTACTAGATAGTAATTTAAAACCTTTGAATTGCATCAGCCCACGGAGTGTTTGACACCTACCGACCAGAATCCCAGCCTGACTAAGATCAGAAAGCACTTCAGTGACATTGGACAGGAGGGTGACAATGCCGCAATAAGGTTACCAGTATTATAAACATATTTTAAGTTAGTAGTTATTAAGTTGAATTTGAGTAACCTGTTTTAATTTTTACGATATTATGATAGTAAAGTCAATTGTTCTTTATAATTGGTTCTCTGTAAAATGGAATATGTACTCTGCAATAAGTATGGAATTAGATGGCATTTTCAGCACATTTTTAATCTAACTTTTTATAAAAGACCTTTGTAATTTATTTTGTAATGTATTATACATATTTACTTTTTTATATTCATGAATGATTCATAAATATCCTTGGCGACTTCGTCCCTCCAGCGGTATCTCGGACGACCCACGGTCGTCCCAGATAGGCTCTTTTGGCTGCACGATCCTGTCCCATTCTCTCCACGTGTCCGAGCCAGCGTAGTCGGGATGATGTTATCTCCCCGATGATGTTCGGCTCGGCTATCAGGTCTTCAATCTCCTGGTTGAACCTGTGCCTCCAGCACCCATCTTCTCTTTTCCTCAAAGCACTCAACGTGCACGATTGGGCGGAATTGGCACAGGACCGCAAAAAATGGCGAACTTTGACGTCGGAGGCCAAGACCCACTTTGGATCGCTGAGCCAGCGTAGTAAGTGATTCATAAATATTAAATTAAAAATGTGTCGTCATTATAGTGGGTCGTTTATGTGAAAATGTTTGGAGGAAAGTCTGGCTACACTGGTGACATTCGGTGATATTCTTAATCTAGTTTTCATTAGTTCCCACTTTTTCCAAATGCCAAAAATCGTGAACGGACTGTACAAGATGGTTGTTTTTTTTTTAATGTGAATGTCAAAATGTCAATTTGAATGAGCGAAACAGCCAGTGCAGTTGAAGCAATACCTCAGTCCAAACAGTACGCCATCTAGGTATATCACGTAACATTATACTTTAGCACTAACAAAAACTAATTGTTTCTGTCATAATCGTAATTTTGAATTAAAAAGAGATAGCATAGCGATAGATTTATTCAGCTTTCATAGTTTAAATGCGTTGTATTCAGGGGGTAAACTGGTATCGCACTTATTGAAGGTCTTTAAGTGCCTTCTATGAACAAAAGTATTTTTCTATGTAATGTCAGATTTAGTTTATAATATCGTACGATATGTCGAACTATAATCGATAATTGTGCAACAGTATTTATTCAATTGTTATAGTTCATGAAACTCAATTGTTAACTAAAGTCATATTTATTGTAGCATCGAAATTGTTAAATTTATCAAATAGAGATAGTAATGTAGATGTGCTTTAGTACAAAGTTTGTTAACGTTTTTCAAAAGGACACCTTCCGTTATTTTAGTAAATAATTTTATAAGCACTTGTAGATTTTAACTTTTAACCTGATATAATCATATTTTAGCTCTTGATTTAAATACAATTTCTCAATGTCAGTCAACATGATTTTAAAATATTATGCTACTATTTTAAAGCTGAAAGATATACATACAGGGTGTATCTGTGGACATTTACATCCCTTTAAGCACGTGTTCTACCAACCATTCTGAACAACATTTGTTCCTCCTCTTCCTTTTTTTTTGAAGTCGGTTAAAAAGCCGCAAACAAGTGCGGTACACGCGAAGCTATCAACGACATGCAAAAACTCTAAGTATTTACTTGATCATATTTTTTCTGACATTAAAAAATTGGTATACAACCAGCAATTTTAACATGGCCTTCTAGTGGTATTCCATTTTGTGGTATTATTTCCAATACATTCTGGAAGTATATATTTGTATTCTGTAGTAAATGTAGGTAGGTAGTTATTATTGATGTATTTTTACTTAAAATGATTTATTTATGTTACTTTGTTGAGACTTGTAGCACAGTGTAAACAGTAGCTTGACATGGATTCTCAAGGGCCAACGTTGAAATGAAGATGGGAGGGGGGAGGGTACGGTTCGCATATCATGTTGGATACTTACTAATAATATTTTATATTTATTTACCATATTAGAGAGTGCGTAGAGAGTGCTGCGTGAGTGAGGGTACCTGAGGTCCAATCCGGGGGAAAGGGGGTTTAAAGGTTGCCAGCACACATTTTTATCTCACAAAATCGTCATGCTATTTTATGGGACGCCGTGTGGTCCCCGGCAGAGTAGAATAGGCCACCCTCACTCTTACCGAGGTATCGTAAAAGGCGATTAAGGTAAAGCTGCTAGCATGATCATCAGCACCCAGAGAAGGAAAACTCTGCATTTATATCAAAACCCTCGCCAACCCGTCTGCCAAGCGTGGTGAGTATGGCAATTACCCCTCATGTGATTAAGGAGGCCCGTGCCCCAGCAGTGGGGACTTAAATGGGCTGATGATGATTTTATGGGCTAGGGGGCAGACGAATAACTTGATAGTAAGCGATTACCTGCAATACCAGAGGAGTCACAAGTGCGCTGCCGAAATTTTAAAAAAGGAATACGCTCTTTTCTTGAAGGTTTGCAGGTCGTATCTGTCCGGAAATACCGCAGGCGATAGTTCATCGTACGAGGCAGAAAGTTTCTTGAGATACGCACTTTCAAACATTCGTATGATGAACACTTGTGTTAGTTCAGTGTCTGGGTGTAATACGCCCTGTGGCTTGGGGCGTATAAGCATACTGCCAAGGTTTTCCCGGCCTGTCGTAAGAGGCGACTAAACGGGCTTTCGGAGTACGTGAGCGCATCCACTGCTGGGGAGTGACTTGCTCAGCATACGACTCTGCGTGGGGCGACATTACTTGGTAGGTCATACAGCGTTGAAGGGCTGTATTGCGCCAGATAGGGGTGAAGCGGCGAACGAGATTGCGCGGAGATGAACACCCCAGGGGTTTTAGTTAGGGTTTGAGTCCCAACACCACCTTGTTCCCTGCATGTAGCAAGGTGACGGCCATGATGGTTTCCCCTGGGAAAAAAAAGGGTCTGGGTGTAATATATGCATTTAAGTATACATTTGTAATTTCTTTGTTGTCTGATATCCGTAACACAAGTGCTTGAACTACTTAGTACGGGATCAGGTCAATGTATGAGTTTATTTTCTAGTGCGAGAGAGCATCGGAGCTGCAATCGTTCAACATTCTGTCTGGCTACTGTATTATTTATACTGTGCTTATAGTCCACAGTGGAAGGAATTGCTAAAAAGTATATATTGAATGAATGAATGAACATAATTGAGTAGTAAATGAACAAGAGTGCAAAACAAATGTTGTGATTGTAGACAGCTTTTAAAATTATGTTTAGCGCTTTAGAAAATGGCTTGAACAAGTCTTCTCTGTAAAAAAACTATAGAATTATAAGTAAATTACGTTTATATGAGGAATTATGTAATGAACTTGAAAAAAAAATGATTAAGTATCTTTATTAATTATATACCTATGTAACAGGATTACTGGATGTATCGGTGACCAGTAACATCCTTTTAACACGTATTCTAACCGCTGCCTATTTTACGGATTTTATAAAAAAAGTTTTAACTAACTAATTAACTAGGTTGGCGCAGGGCTCCATAAGGAGTCTTGGCCTCCGATAATAAGAGCCTCCATCTCGGTCGGTCTTGCGCCACTTCCTGCCAGTCATCCACCAAGAGTCCGCGCAAATCTTTATCCACCTCATATTTCCAGCGGTATCTTGGGCGGCCTTCGCCCATTGGTACGTCCCAGGTACGCAAAAAAAAGTTAATAAAGTAACAAAGTTTTAGTAATTCGGAGTTTTTTCGACTTTCCCAAGAGAAGGTGGACAGCGGGTTTTTTTAAACATTCAGGTCACTAGTGACCTGAATGTTTAAAAAAAGGTTGGACAAGCAGGGATTAGCGGGAGTAAGCAGAAATTTCGTGCAAAGTTCGATACAGAGTTCCAGTGAGGATACAGGAGGCCCAATCCGTTGAAAAGGGGGGTTTAAAGGTTGGCAGCGCACTTTTGACTCCAGTGGTGTCGCGGGTGTCCATGGGCGGCGGCAATCGCTTACCATCATGCGATCCGTGTGCTCGTCTGCCACCTATCACATAAAAAAACATTTAACAAAGTAAAACACGTGTTTAGAAGGATGTAGGTAACCGTTCCTCGATACATCCTATAAGATTTCGATTTTGCAGTGTTTGTTACGAATGAACTCAAAAAATAATGGACCGATTTCAGTACGTGCTACGTTATCCCTTAGGAACATCATTAATTTTACTCCGGAAAAACGTCTCGTTCTTATGGGAAAATATATTTTAGTACGCCAAGCGAATATGTATCTACTGAAAGTTGAATTTAACCTGTAAATTGTTTTTTTATTATTGTACAGACATAATGTTTGATTTCATAGTATTCAAAGAGATATTGAACAATTATGGAATTTGTAAGAAGTGTGTAATATAGGTGATGTTGTATAATGTATATTTTATGAAATTAATTGAAATTATTATATTTTTACGCAAAGCTTTCGCAAGAGGTACCTAATAAATTAGTTTATAATAACACTAGTAGACTGTCTTTTATTTAATAAATACTATATGTATTCATATTTATATTCTTTATTGCACTCCATATGTAACAGTGGTATATATAATGTAAAAGGTGGTAAGAAACATACATGGTATATGACCCTGTCGGGCACGGCAAAGTCAAAAGAGAGGAGGAGTCACCTTAAGCTTTATACAAGAAAAAATAAAATAATATTCATGAGTGTATTATCGAGTATTTATTTTTTTATTTATGCACAGACAACCACACGTTAAATTAAACAAATCTTCAATCAACCACATTTAGGCACAAGTTCGGCCTCACAAAGTGTAGGTGGGTCGTTCTTCTTTTTTATCGACAATGAGCCCGTCCTCGGTAACTTATGAAGTAATTAATTATATAAAAAATATACGTTACACCATCAAGATATTCCTAATTCACCATGAAATAATGACATTACTTTATCACCTCGTAGGTGCTTCAGCATGATTGAACTATGTAAAAAAATATATAAAGCGTGACAGAGGTGTAAATGGCACTAATTTCGGGGGACGTGACGGAGGTGTTCATTTCAATTAAAAAGTATTATTTATCAATTAAATTTTACATCATGTAATAGTCCGTCTGTAAAATAGTACATTAACGAATATTTAGGACATACTATTTATCATTTGTAGTCTGTTATATAAAAGTTAAATGTTTATTTGTAAGTTTGGCTCATTGTCGATAAAAAAGAAGAACGACCCAGGTACCATCTCTGGAGCCCAACTCGTGATATTTTAAAAACATGGCGGATATAACCTAAAAACCATACACTAAAACTGTGTTTTAGTGATATATGTCTGTGTTTTAGTGTTAGTGATATGTGAGCACGAGAATTCGGTTCCTGGGCCGGAGCACCCCAATATCAGCTCCTCCCTTTCGACCGCGTTCAACGTCGTGCAACTCGAATAGTCGACGACGAGAATCTCCCTGATCGCTTAGATTCTCTGGCCCTGCGGAGAGATGTCACCTTTCTGTGTCTTTTACCGCCTTTACCATGGTGAGGGTTCCGAGGAGTTGTTTGAGTTAATACAAGCTGTTAAATTTCAACACCGTACTACACGCAATGGTACGGGTGGAGATCCATTACAAGTCATTTTTTGCCACGCACCTCATTGTGGGATCAACTTCCCGCAGCGGTATTTCCGAACCGGTACGACATTGCGAGCTTCAAGAAACGAGTATATATACCTCCCTAAAAGGCCGGCAACGCATCTCCACTCCCTCTGGTGTGGTCCATTGGCGGCGGTGATCACTTGCCACCAGGTGACTTGCTTGCTCGTTTGCCTCCCTTTCTCATAAAATAAAAATTGGTTGAATATCAAATAAGATTTGTCAGAATGTGGTAACTTGACGTGTGGCTATCTATCCGTACCAGTTTCATAATAGGGGACGTAATTTATGACAGGTGGCTGCAAAAAGATATAAAACTAGTATCTGACTTATTGCTACTATGATGGGATTAGGCTTAATCACCACCCCTGCCTAATGCGGATTGGTGATCACAAACCGGAGTAATGTTCGAAAAATTCGAAATATACTTTTTGCTCGACCCGGGAATCGAACCCAGGACCCCGAGACCACGGCCCGGTACTTAAACCATTAGACCAACAGAGCGTGATCTCATCATAGTAGTGATGACTTGATTTTTTATGTTGGCGGCTTTTACCCTGCAGTGGGACAGCATAAGGTTGGTAGCGCACTTGTGACTCCACTGGTGTCGCGGGTGTGGCAATCGCTTACCATCAGGTGATCCGTCTGCTCGTCTGCCACCTATACCATAAAAAATATAGGCTGATACTTTATTTTTTCGCATAGAAAATATGCTGTACAACGCCCTCTTGATCACTGAAGTGCCTTCTGATCTTGGTCGATAATTTTGTATCTGCTTTGTTATCTTCTGTATTGCATGTCAATACTTATATTTTCTTCAAGCGCAAATGCGTCACCCAAGGTCCAGCCTGAGAACCAGCGCTGCAGCTGTTGCTTGTGGCAGTTGCAGCGTATGCTGAGGCTGAGCCTTGTTGGGCGCAACTCTTATGCTCTGTACCGTATTTTTATTATTTATTTTATGAATTATGTGTTGTGGTCAATAAATAGTTTTTCTTTCTTTCTTTATTTATTTTTATCTCACTTATTGGATTCTATTTTCTTACACCGAAAGTATAAGTACCTAAGTTGTATAGTGACATGGTACTAAATTACGTCTTTTTACAACCGACTGTACAGTCTGAGTCAAAAGTGATCAATACGTCTTATCTTTAAAAGATAATAAGTTTTATACCTAACGAGCTATCGCAACTGAAAACTTCTATTCATCAATAAGTAGGTAAGTATCTACCTTACCTACGAGTAAGTACCACCTATACATACAGGGTGTATCTGTGGACATTTACATCCTTTTAACCACGTGTTTTACCAACCATTCTGAACAACATTTGTTCTACGACTTTTCGAAATTGGTCAATAGAATAGAGAGTGCACTTGTGTTTGCACACACATTTGAGCTCTATATGTCCTGCTTAAGTGGCTGATCGTTGAGATTGGCCGCCTTAGCCGATTTTTTTTTAATTTAATGACTTCGACTAGTTTCTCAGGTATGCAAAAAACACGCGGTGTATAACATGTTCCAATGCCTTAGTCAATTCTACCAATACCACAGAATATAGCTAATACACAACATCTGAAAACTGCAGCAGGTTGAGAATTTCTTAATTATATATATGTATATCTTATAGTTATAATGGTTAATATTTAATTATATTAAAGTGACGGGACATCAAAAGGGACACGTTATATAAGCATACAATAAATGATTCCTACGGAACGTATCCCCGCGGAATGTACCTACTTCAGCTATCCACTGAGGAAACGCGAGGACAAAGTCATTGGTCCCTCGTCTACGTTTCAGCTACAATCGTAAGATAATATTGCCCCTTCAGCAGTAGATATTATATCTGCCCATTGTCATTTTGTTCTGTGGCTTCAGTGGCCGTAACGTTATTGTTACTGAAAGGTTTCTTCGTATATTACCTACTTATTTCCAAGATTGGTCGTTTTAATAAAACTCGTTTAAGGCCAGAGTCGACCAATCTTTATCCTGTAATAAATAATGTGAGTATGGTAAGCAAGTATACCTAATTCTGACATGCCATCAGGGGCGGCTCTAGCCCAAGAAGCGCCCGGGTGGAATCAAAAACATGGCGCCCTCTGTTTTCAAAATGCGCGAAAAAAATGGAATACTTACATGTTCGACTACTTAAGGGCAGTCGCTTCATTGTAATTATCAGACATCTCGAATCCTGTATCATGGTCCAAGCGTACCCCGGGCTTCGAAACGACAGCATTGCGAATTATATTAATAAATCATCATCATCATCATCAGCCTATTTAAGTCCCCACTGCTGGGGCACGGGCCTCCCTCAATCACATGAGGGGTAATTGCCATACTCACCACGCTTGGCAGACGGGTTGGCGAGGGTTTTGATATAAATGCAGAGTTTTCCTTCTCTGGGTGCTGATGATCATGCCAGCAGCTTTACCTTAGTCGCCTTTTACGACACCTCGGTAAGAGTGAGGGTGGCCTATTCTACTCTGCCGGGGACCACACGGCTGAAAAATTGATTTATTATTAATAAATAATAAATCAATATTTCACAACATCACATACATTGATCTGACTCCGAGATAGGTAGCTCAAGCACCTGCGTTACGGATATCAGAACCAACAGCGGAATTACAAATGTAGGATTGGTGATTGGCCGATGCATGATAAGGAACGTGTAAGAGATCGATATTTGAATTATAGAATGACGTGCGAGAGTGAGATAGACGACGCATGGCCGACGACGGTGAAAGGCGAAGGACGTAATCAAGAGGATTATTATTATAGAAGCTTTTATTCCTGAAACCTGGGTGTGTTATTTATCCCATCCCACATTTGGGGGCTCGTCCGGGATGGATAGAAAATAAACATCGTAGGAGACGGAATAAACGAAGATATTACGACGAACGACGAATAAAAAATGACGATCGGGGAAATCAAGACGAAATAAAGACGAAAAAGAATTTGTAAGTTATTAAGACGTGAAGAAGATGGATAACGAAGTGAGAAGACGTCGCATTGAACATGCAAACTTCCACGTCAACAGAATGCGTTTTAGTGGAAACGGAGAAGAGCGCAATGCTGGTGGTGATTGGCTCAGAAGGCTCGAAAGGTGCGCATATAATGAAGGATGGAGTGACCAGCTTACGTTGCGGATAGCCTTGAGTTCCTTGGCTGGAGATGCGGCAATGTTTTCAGGGTCTACGTTACCAGGACTATGAGGAGTTTAAAAGGAGGAGTTTTTATACATTTTTGGTCCGGAGTGTGAAGCTGACGTCAAAGAGGATGCAAGATGTGAATTTTATGACGACGAAGATGATGACAGTGAGTACCATGAGAAAGATGAAGAATGCATGGAGTACGAAGACAATGAGTGTGATGAAGAAAGTAACTGTAGTCAGAAAGTGGATGAAAACCGATGTGAAAGTGATGAAGAGCGTGAGACCAGCAGCAGTACAGACCTGGAGGTGATAGAGAACGTGGACGTGGAGAATCAGCTGAAAGACATGAATAATTGCGTAGAGGAATGCTATGTTGACTTTGTTCATAATGACGGTGCTTTGAGTAGTGACAGTTTTCATGTTGACAAGAAGTTGATAATGGCGTCAACACAAGAGGAATGGCCAGAGACAAAGACAACGGTAATGGAAAGCCTGAAGGGCTGTCGGGGAAATCAGCCACACGCCAAAACAGAATCTGTTTATGGTTTACAATTACAAGAAGAAGTCTCCGACAAAACATTGACAGTTGTCAAAGATATAATGTTTGACATTAAAATTATGTTCAAACATCTTGCAAAAAATAATTATCGAACTCAATATCAAAAAATGATTTGTGGAAAAGGCGATCGACATAGAGGAAAGAAGAAAAGGGGTAGAACATGGACGGCGTTTTGGAAAATGAGGAAAAGAGGGAGATTGAAATCAAGGGGAAAACATAGCGTTTCGAGAGAAGAAACAATGATGGATTATAAGAAGAGGAAGAAGTTTAGATGTGTGTTTTTTATAGTGGTTTATTTTTAAGATGTTACCTATTGATGTGAAGTGGTTTTAGTTTTTATGTTGTTCTTAGTTTTAAGGTGTATAGAAGACGTACGTATGACTGCAGTATGAGGGCATACTGAGTGTAGGAGGGCCGAGTGTAGGATTGGTGATCGGTAGATGCATGGTAAGGAACGTGTAAGAGATCGATATTTGAATTATAGAATGACGTGCGAGAGTGAGATAGACGACGCATGGCCGACGACTGAAAAAAGGTGTAAAGACGTAAAGACGATTATAATCAATATAGAAGTATTCCCGAAACCTGGGTGTGTTATTTATCCCATCCCACATTTGGGGGCTCGTCCGGGATGGATAGAAAATAAACATCATAGGAGACGGTATAAAGGAAGACGAATAACGACGAACGACGAATAAAAAATGACGATCGGGGAAATCAAGACGAAATAAAGACGAAAAAGAATTTGTAAGTTATTAAGACGTAAAGAAGATGGGTGACGAAGAAAAAAGGCGACGGAATGAACATGCGCACTTCCACGTTAACCAACTACGTTTTAGTGGAAACGGAGAAGAGCGCAATGCTGGTGGTGATTGGCTCAGAAGGCTTGAAAGGTGCGCATATGATGAAGGATGGAGTGACCGGTTAACTTTGCGGATAGCCTTGAGTTCCTTGGCTGGAGACGCGGCAATGTTTCAGGATCTACGTTACCAGGACTATGAGGAGTTTAAGGAGGAGTTTTTATACATTTTTGGTCCGGAGAGTGAAACTGACTTCAAAGAGGACGCAAGATGTGAATTTTATGACGACGAAGACGATGACAGTGAGTACGATGAGGAAGATGAAGAATGCATGGAGCGTAAAAGCAGCGGAAGTACTGACCTGGAGATGATGGAAAACGTGGATGTGGACGTTCAGCTGGAAAACATGAAAAGTTGCATAAAAGAGTGCAGCCACGACTGCGTTGACATTGTTTACCAGAAGGTTTACAATGACAATCATGAGTATGACAACGTTGATACGAAGATGGCATCGGCCAGAGAGGAATGGCCAGAGACAATGCCAATAGAAAGCATGAAGAGCTGTCAGGAATATCATCCACATGCCAAAAAAGAATGTATTTATGAATCTGTTTATGGTATGCAAGACGAAGTCTCTAACAAAACATCGACGGCTGTCAAATATGTAATGTTTGACACTAAAGTTATATACAAACATCTCGCGGCAAATAATTATGAAGCTCAAGGTCGGAAAACGATTAGTGGAAAAGGATATCGACACAGAGGCAGTAAGAAGAAAAGAAGTAGAACATGGACGGCGCTTTGGAAAAAGGAGGAAAAGAGGGAGATTGAAATCAAGGGGAAAACATAGCGTTTGGAGAGAAGAAATAATGATGAATTATAAGAAGAGGAAGAAGTTTTGATGTGTTGTTTTTATAATAGTTTTATTATTGTAAAGTGGTTTTATTTATGTTAAGAAGTTGTTTTGTGTTGTTTTCTAAAGATGTTATTAGTTAGTTAAGGTGTATAGAAGACGTATGAGTGCAGTATGAGGGCATACTGGATGTAGGACGGCCGAGTGTAGGATTGGTGATTGGCCGATGCATGATAAGGAACGTGTAAGAGATCGATATTTGAATTATAGAATGACGTGCGAGAGTGAGATAGACGACGCATGGCCGACGACGGTGAAAGGCGAAGGACGTAATCAAGAGGATTATTATTATAGAAGCTTTTATTCCTAAAACCTGGGTGTGTTATTTATCCCATCCCACACAAATATATACATTTATTACTTTTCTTTTGTAAATACGTACTTATAATACATAGAAACACCCAGAACAATACAAGCAGTCATGTTCATGCACACAAATGTTTATACTGGGCTTCAGCGTTCACTACTACTATACCAAGCGCACCTACCGTCAAAATATTTGATAAAATTTTGTATTTTCAGAAGCCAGGATGTCAAGGAATATCTGGAATGTAGACATACATTTAATGCGATGAACACTTGTGTTTGTTCAGAGTCTGGGTGTAATATATGTATTTAAAGTAAAATATTTGTGTTCCTCTGTTGTCTGATATCTGTAACACAAGTGCTTAAGCTACTTAGTACGGAATCAGGTCAACGTATGAGATGTTGTGAGAATTATTTGTGTGAGAATTATGAGTTATGGGGTCATGACCCCCTTGACTTAGTCTAGGATTACACAGCGCAGGGGGAATTTTATAAATAATGCTTTAAATATTTAATCTATTTGTTTGACGGCTAATCAGGAACGAACGTATCGAAAATTTGACTTCCTCTTTTACACCCACAACGAAAACAATTTATGTGACCCAAAGCTGGTGGCTTAATTTAAAGCCAAAGGCGACACACAGCGCGTGTGAAAGAGAGTGAAACTCCGATTCGGTCGTAACATCTGCTTTAAAATAAGGGGGAGCCTTTTGTAGTAACAAATCGCGAACTAAGGATAGTCCCAGAACAAAATTCGTGCCAGCCCCATTTAACAATGCGTGTTGGAACGAGATGACATGAGCTTTAGTACGGTAATAATTTTAAATTGCGATTTATAATAAGGTGGTCTGGGTCCACCATTACCCGAGCTACACTATCTACCTACTAACTAAAGTCAAGCTGAAAGAGTCTTTCAAACGCCAACTCGAATCAAATCATAAACACAGCTCATTATCTATCGAATAATAATCGACCAATTTCTTTATCAGATATAGTTGCGATTAGGTCTATATTAATGAGATACCAGTATTAGTGGGACTGCAACATGGCGGTGACGCGGCGTGGTTACATCTTCGGTGCATTTCTGTTGAGTGTGCTGTGCGCATTATTGATAGTTGTGACTGTGTCCAGTGACAGTTGGGTGAGTATATTCATAAATGTATAGATGATCTGGTACAGGGAAATCGAGATTGTATTTACCATTGAGCATAGAATTAAGTTCTGTAACATTTTGTGCAATAAAGAGTATCTCTAACGCCCCCTTGGTCTAATGATTTAAACGCCCCGTTGCAGTTGGTCTAATGGTTTAAGTACCGAGCCATGATCTCGGGGTCCAGCAAAGGTATGTTTCGATTTTTTCGAACTTAGCTCAGGGTTTGTGATCACCAATTCGCATTTGGCAAGCGTAATGATTAAGCAGAATCCCATCATAGTAGCGATGACTTGATTTCTATGATGGAGGCCTTTGCCCTGCAGTGGGACAGTATGTAGGCTGATACTTTATTTAGTATCTATCTATCCCTTGAATGCGGGTGGCACAGGACGGATCTGTGTGGAGATCATTGGGAGGGGCCTATGTTCAGCAGTGGATGTAAGTATATTGGCTGAAATGATGATAGATGGTCGCTGGAATCGTCTTAGTTTTTAATTAAAACTACTAAGTAGGAAGGTACTATACTTAATATCCTCCTATACGGACGATCTCAAGAAACAGCCATCGAAGCAGGCCATATTAATTTATTATAGTAAACGGTGAGTGCGTAAACACAAGTGCACTCTATTTTTCTTTAACCTCATATTTCAATGAGACAACGGTTTAACGTGCTTTCCGAGGCACGAAGGTCGGTAGGTACCAGTAGGTAGGTACATACAAGACCGACAACTTCTAACTTTCGGGCTGTCAATATCTTAACAGGAAAACTCATACAATTCTTTTCCCGACCTGGATCGCACCCGGGGCTTCCAGCGCAGTCATCACTTTTAAGACTGACCCACTAGCCTCTGCGCTGTGAGGCTGTAAGATCCATTACTCAGCAGCTCTTTGGTGTTGGTAGTCATAATTATAATATTAAAGAAAATAACAAATTCTTGAATCACGGTCCAGTCATTCATATCATAGATAAATGGCCGATTATAAGATCTTTTATCTGTGATAATAACACTGATAGTAGAATGTCATACATTTTTGCTTTATTTAGTAACACACGTGAATATGATGTTCGAATCCGAGCAAATTCCTCTGGATTTTTCAAATCAATGTGCATTATTCTACCAATAGCTCAGCGGTGAGGAAATTATTCGTGAGAAAGTTTGTTACGCCACGTTTCAGAAACTAAACGATGTTTCGTTTAGTTTCGAAACGTGTTAACATGATTAAGTAGTTGGTCTGCTTCCCCTGTTCAAGCGTTGCTAGCGTAAATTCCCAGCCTTTCAATAACCTGGACGTAATCGAAACAGCAGTGAACTTGGCCGTCAGCTCGTCTTCAAACTTTTTTGTCAGACTTAATAATTCTACTGATGGGAAATGCTTCTCTGAACCTCCTCCAGTGCCCTTTGTTTGACGCTCTCTCTCTTCAGTCGATTACCTCGCTGAGGATCGTGACTCCTTCCAATTTCGTCGACCGGCTGTCGCTGCTGGCGTTTATTATTAGCTATCTCTAGGAATGTCTGCCACTAATCACACAAAAAAAATCACAGCAGTGTGATGAAGATTGACAACGTCGGCTTCACACTGTCCAAGTAATGCAAGGTCGTCTGCATATCCTACGACCTTGTGTAAACCTTCTAGCTCAACCCATCCATCATCAGCAGTTTTCGGATGCTGTGTTCCAAAGCCAGATTAAAAAGCGTCGGTGACAGCGCATCTCCTTGCTTGAGACCGGTGACTACATCAAACTCTTGTGTCAGCTCATGTCATACCCTGACTCTTCATTTTGCTTACTCCTGTTGCAATCAATGAGTCGTCCGAGATACCGCTGGAGGGACGAAGTCGCCAAGGACCTCAAAGCACTCAACGTGCACGATTGGGCGGAATTGGCACAGGACCGCAAAAAATGGCGAACTTTGACGTCGGAGGCCAAGACCCACTTTGGATCGCTGAGCCAGCGTAGTAAGTAAGTAAGTGTGTGATGAAGGCAAAGAGTAAGGTCTATACCTTACTCTCCGGATGAAGGTATCTTATACCTTAGGAGCGAGTATCGCAGCGCTACCTAGGAGCTAGGTGGGGAAGGGCATCGGCCCGTGGCCCTTGGTTACCTAACTATGCATTTGCTCGTAGGTAACCTAAAGCAGCCTTGTTCCAGGTAGTATCCAGTGCGACGGCAGCAGACCAGGTGGCCGTGAGCTCCATACGCTATGGCATGTTTAAGGGGGAGCTGGTGCTCCACAACCTGGCGACACCTACATATAATGCTCTGTACAGTAAGTTGTGGCGTTGGGGCGGAATGGCCCTCGAGTGGAGGCCACGTACAGGAAGTCGGAGCCGTGGCAGGCCCCCCACAAGGTGGCCAGGTGGACCGACGACCTGGTGAAGGTAGCGGGAACCCTTGGATGTGGGCGGCATAAGACCGATCTGTGCGGAGAACTTTGGAGGAGGCCTATGTCCAGCAGTGGACGTCTATTGGCTGAACTGATGATGATGATAGTAAGTCGTAACTTTCATTCATAAAAAACAACTAAGTAGATATAATAGATCGAATCCGAAACGAGGTGATCTGACACAGAATCGAAGTCATCGGCATAACTTACCGGATTAGCAAGTTGAAGTGCCAATGGCCTGGCCTTATCAGCCCCAGAACTGACAACCGCTAGAGGTAAAGGAAATCTAGGATTGGAGACCACGTCTTTGTAAACGTAGTTTGTGGCGCCCTCAGGCCAGATGGCGTGACGATCTAGCAGGATTCCTACCTGGAGCTGGATGCGAGTAGCCGAAGAGCGATCAGAGTGACGAATATTAGGAGAGGCCTATGTCCAGTAGTAGACTGCAGCAGGCTGATGATTATGATGAGTAGCTAAGGAGGAACTTCTTGTCGAAGTCTGTTTTCCCGATAACTATAGGCATTCTGGACATCTATAATGCTATAGTGTAATCAACAAAAAAAATATATCGTACTAGCTTAAATATTAATTATTATTAATAATGTATATTTCTGCCATTCCCAATTTCATTTGTTAAATTACTTTGCACTGCCTTCCCTTATTACGAATACGATATTTCTTTCCTCTACCCAAAGGTTGTCTGGAAGAAATCGCTACAAGCGATAAGACCGCCTTATTGTACTGTCTGTTGCTGTTGTATCATGCTTGTATTTTATTTTTGTGCAATAAAGAATATCTATCTATCTATCTATATTTTAACCCTTTTGTTTCGCAGTGACATGTGTCCCAGATGTAAGCGCGTGCGCAGTGAGCTGCAAAACTGATGCTTTGGCGAGGGAGATCGAGGTAAAGAGAAAATAAATTAAACAATTAAGCATTGTAAGGACATAGCTTGGACCATATCTCCTGTCTCCTCATTGTGTGCATAATTACGTAGTTACTCTATTTCTATTATTTACTCATAAATAAGAGCAAATTTCTTTTATGGTCACATGGATCTGACCCGCCATCACTGATGTCATAGAATTGTAGCACGTTTTTTTGTAAAAGAACTTGTAGCCAAGTCCACAACGGACATACACTTTCGTCATTTTATAAATTACTGAGCTGTGTTAGAAACTCTCTCTCTCTTCAGTCGGTCCCTCACTGCTGAGGATCGAGACTCCGTTTAAGAATAAGAATAAAATAATTTATTCAGCGCCAAACATACACAAAAAAAATAAAAATATAACGAAATGGACATTAGAATGGCACTGAAATGGGCTCCACTCAGCATGTGTCACAGTGTCTAAAGGACACCCCGACGCTGGTCTTCCGTGGAGTCCAAGGAACTAAGGGACGTCACTGTGCGTGCTGACGTCATAAAGTACATAAGTACATTTAACCTTATTTAAATTAATTAAGAATAGACACAATCCAGACTATCATTACCTTACCCTATGGTTACTACTAAAGAAACAGCAATACTATTTGTAGGGCTACAGCCTTAACTGATTACTCCGAATATAACATAAAACATTGCACTCATACATATAAAACACAACATAAAATAAAAAATAATAACAATAAATACACAGCTTAACTATTTATAGTAATTTCTGGACAGATAAAAGATGTGACTTAAATTTGATTTTAAAAAGTTTAATTCCGTCAACCAGTTGTCTCCATCGGTCCCGTTCTGTAGCTAGGTGGAGTGCTTCACTAACATGGTATTTCAGTTCTTCTGCTATTTGTTCCGACCATCGTTTGAGACTTCTGCCTCTAGGTCTTTTACCTTCGATTTTACCAGTCACCATAAGGCGTGTCAGAAACATGCACGATAAAATAAAATGTGCAGCTCGAAATGTTGATGATTATAATCATTGGCATGGATCATTGGATGATTATAATCTTTCAGGTACGAGCTCTGGCCAACAGCTCCAGACCGTCTCCTATCTGCACGTCATTCACAGAAGTGGACTTTGATGATCCACGTAAGTATTGTAGTCTATGATTAGTCCAATAACCTTTCATAAGACGAGAGTGCTGGTAGTACAGCGTGCTGTGGAGCTTTCCTTCTTCATCTTAGCTTGTAATTCCCGGTTGCATTCAAAGCTCTCGCTTTGGAACCCAGGCTACGCTTAGACCATGATCCAGAATTTGGGGATTCTGCTAATTAGGTACGTACAATGAAGCGACTGCCGTCTGACCTTCGCAACCCTTTTTCACAGGGGACCAGACCAACTGAATCGTGGTTACACGTTTCAGAAACTAGCCGAAACTTGCACGTTTCCTCACGCTAATGGTAATACGCATATCGTCGACCTAATTCTAATAGGACGAATCTCATTTTTTAACATTGTGCTCCTGGAGCTCAATTCTCGGGCTCGTGACATTTATCATCATACGAATATGTATCACTAAAACATAGTTTTTTGTATGGTTTTCATGTGAAATCCGCCATGTTTTTTTCATATCGAAATTCTCGAGAATTAGACTCCAGAAACCCAATGTTAAAAAATGAGATACGTCCTTAATAGGACCTAATTCTAATGAATTAGATCGACGATATAGGTTGGAAAAATCCAGAGGTGCTAGCTCGGATTCGAACCGGGATCTCCCGCGTTCTGAACCATTAAGCTACCAGTCCATAGGCTGCGGTAATCACTTACCATCAGGCGAGCCGCACTCTTGTTCGCCACCGACCTAGTATAAAAAAAACAACAATATTTTATTATTGCTTGCAGTATCATCACCGCCAGTCATCAGCTATGGACTGTACATCTCCACGCTGCTGTTTCTATTCCTGCAGCTGGTGTTCGCCGTTGTATCAGCTGGATTGGCTATCATCAACGCTACAATGAACCCAACTGAACCCATCTTTGGGTTGCCAGGTAAGACCTGACAGATATACATACTGACTAAATCTTTTATTATGTGTTTATACACCGTGTTTTTTTTAACCACCGACGAGCAGACGAATCACCTGATGGTAAGCGATTGCCGCCACCTATGAACACCCGCGACACCAGTGGAGTCAAAAGTACGCTGCCAACCTTTAAACCCGTACCCGTGGGAGAGCACGCTTCGGCATGAATGGGTCGGCTCGACCGGAGTGATACCGTCTCACAGAAAACCGGCGTGAAGCAACACTGTGCTGCTTTTCGCTGCGTGAGCGAAGGTACCGGAGGCCCAATCCGGGCGAAAGGAGGGTCTAAAGGTCGGCAGCGCACTTGTGACTCCACTGGTGTCGCGGGTGTCCATGGGCGGCGGCAATCGCTTACCGTCTACTCATCTCCCACCTATCACATAAAAAAAAACCAAAATCCGGGGGGGATTGGGGCTCCGATACCCTCTCTCACGCAGCGAAACAGCACAGTGCTGCTTCATGCTGGTTTTCTGTGAAGTTTGCTTGGATCTTGCAAATGACCTTGAAATCGAATGACGAGGTCACTTACGGTTAGTTTCACAAGAAACTTTCTGCCCCGCACGAACTATATTTTATGAGAATCTGTACTCCAATGTGGCTTGCAATAAATGATGATTATGAGTTTTTTTCACGTGATAGGTGACAGATGAGCAGACGGTTCACCGGATCGGATGGTGGTAAGCGATTGCCGCCGCCCATGGACACCCGCGAAACCAGTGGAGTCACAAATACGCTGCCAACCTTTAGACCCCCCTTTCCCCGTATTGGGCCTCCGGTACCTTAAAAGAGAACTCCTGAAACATGATCATAATTTTCATGGACTAAGTCTACCAGGTTATGAGAAAAACAAAACTAAATAATTCTTGACTGTCTTTGATTTCACCCATTTTTTTTCAGGGTGCTTTTGGTCAAACGTATTGACAGCATTCCTCGGCTTCCTCGTATTGATGATGTTCGGCATCTATTGGGCATCATCTGGCCTCTCCGAACATCTGGCTTTCTCCTACATAGCTCTGGGCTGGTTCGTGCCTGGCGCTGCACTGGGGTATTCCTACTGGTGAGTATACAACTGGTCTCACTAAAAAACAGCGTCATGGACTTTATCTGGGCCATGACTTAAGCTGAGTGAGGGCCAATTATACTAGACTTCATAACACACTATTATTCATTTGGCACTGCCTGGATATATATGTTTTTTTTTATTTATATGTATTTTTAATTGTTTCATGTTTTGTTTTCTGATTGTGCCAAAATGTGTTCTGTTTACAACTGCTGTATATCCTGTGTTTGGTGTCTATGATAATTAATATTTTCTTTCATTCTTCTTTCTAATTTATTATTATTAGCCTGTGCCTACTGCTCCATTGTAGTGCAAAGGCTTATCTCCCCGCCTTACAACTTTTCGGTCTTGAGGTACATTCGTTCAATCCGTATGATCCGTAGATAGACATCGAATTTGTCCCTCCAGCGTTTTATCGCTCTCTCGCGTAGTCTCTCCTTATTTTCGTTAAATCCACTCTCCTCCTTTGAGCACCTACTGTTCATTTTATTGGATTTTCCACTTAACATAGTTTACCATCGACCTACGCGGTAGCAGTTCTTCCACGACTGAGTCCGCTTTCTGCTACACGTCATCCATTTTGTACGTCTTTGGTTTTGGAAATTTTTCGAGGTCATGCGTCGAAAAACAAAGATCATTGATCAAGCTGAAGTGGCAGTGGGCTAGCCGACTTGGCTAGCTGCCTTGCCTTGCTAACTGCAGAACCGATAACCGCTAGGGAAAATGAGTTGAGTGGATCATGTCTCGGTAAATATAATAGGACAACTTAAGGCCAGATTCTGTGACGATTTGTGTAACATAGCTAGAGCTGGATGCGAGTAGCCAAAGATCCATCGGAGAGTGGCGAATATTTGTAGAGGCCTATGTTCAGCTGTAGACTGCAGCTGCAGACTGATCATAATGGTGGTCTTTCGAAGTAATTTATTATTTCTTCCACAGGTTATTGATAGGAGCACTGCTCTGTTCCCTCACTAACATAGCTCTCCTCCAGGCCCGGACCTACTTCCTGGAGCGGGATCCTCCACCTCCCACGATCAAGGTGGAGAACCACTCAGACGGCACCATATTCTTGTATTAAAGGGCGGAGTAACATATATCAGCTTGTTCAGTCATTTGAAACTCTATGTAAAATGCACAAAAGTGTTTCTAAGATAGTCTTAAGAATTTATTTATATGTATTTTTGTAAATAAATGATTAAAAACTACTGTTTGTTTTATTGATAACGACATTGGGCCGATTTCGCATTTATTTGGTAGTGACCCCTCACGCTCCACGAGTCGTAGGTTTTATTCCCAATCTGGTTCTATTCAAATATTTGTGTGATGAGCAATACATTTTGTTTATTCTAAGTCTGGGCGTTAAAATATACTTTTACAAAAATGTGTTACCTTCTTTGCTTCTGTCAGCCTTGCTTTGTAGGCATGTCAATTAATGTGTTTTTAATGTGATAGGTGGCATACGAGCATATCAATTGCCTGATGGTAAGCTATTCCCGCTGCCTATAGTATTGAAAGGTAATTATTTATTGCATTTGTGCGCTTCTACGTTTGATATACTCGTTTATCACAAATTAAATCAATTAAGAAATATATATGTTTGTGGAACTCCTTACCCCTATCCATAAGACAATCTCAATCATTGCCCATTTTTAAAGCCCGAGTCAAAACTCACTTTTTGCAACTTCAACACCCTCTTCTTCGCTCTTCCTCATCCCATTAACTTTTTTACAATCATCCTGTTATCGGCAGCCTGTGGTCGATGGTCCATCTTAGATCCATTTGATTATCACATTATTATTATTTTTGTCTTTTTCTGATATCAATCTCACAATATTATGTGTATGTATTTGAGCATAACTTATTTATTAGTTTATAATACTGTATTTTACTTATGTATTAGGGTTATAAGTTATATTTTAAAATTTACAGTTTCTTTTTTTTTTCCTTATTGAATATTGCACCTAACCTACCCCTTCTCTACTATCAAATGTCCTTTACCCGAAGGTTGTCTGGTAGAAATCGCTTTCAGCGATAAGACCGCCGAAATTGTACACAAAATTTCTGTAATGCCTAGTACTCAAGTTGTGTATTTTGTGCAATAAAGTATATCTATATATCTATCTATCTATCTATATGAATTACTCGTATGTCACGGGAGATTCAAAGGCTGGCAGCTACTTCGCCCACGATCCAGCGGAGTAATGCTGCCAGCATTATGGAGACACTGCTACAGGGTCCTACTTTGTTTTTTTTTTTACTTACTTTTACTTTAGGGTCTCTGTTATTGATTATATTTTTGTGAGTTATTTTTTATGATATAGGGGGCAGACGTGCAGTTCACCTTATTCTTAAGAAAATAACACACTTAAAAATTTCATCTCGTGTTCAGGCGGGACTCGAACCCACACCTTCCACAATCCGGGTAAATGTCCTACCAATTAGACCACTGAACGCGTTACCAAGCCGACGAAATTTGTAAGTGCTTGATTCGACATGAACTGTCGATACTCTCATCAATATTGAAGGTATAATTATAATATCCAGTGGAAATATTATTATAAATATTTGACCACCAGTTTAAATGAGACTGCTAAATCTACAGTTGATATATTTATAGCAATATTTTCCATTTTTTTCTTGAGTAAATAACACACTTAAAAATTTTAGAATAAGAATTTATTTGTCAAGATACTAATAAAAAAACATAAGAAAAACATAAAGAAAAGCAATTAAAATGTTGGCAGTTAAAAGGTCTCCGCTCATCATTAGCCACGAAACCGTGAAGTCTCCGTGACGCTGGTATTCTGCGGAGGCCTTCCTTGAAAGGCACTCGCGGTACATACACACGGACATAGATATTTAATAGTAAAAAAAAAACTTAAATGTAAACCAAACCAAACAAACAAAATCTAATTAATTATAGGAAGAAAAAAAAAATTAAAACTATAATAGCAATTACAATTAAAAATATTAAGATAAATTAAATTAAAATTACATACATTGTACGATAAACAATAACATAAAATATAAATTAATCGAAGGAGAAGTGGGAGAAACCCAATGACTAAGAAGA
Source organism: Marasmia exigua (assembly GCA_019059595.1). Classification (NCBI taxonomy): domain Eukaryota; kingdom Metazoa; phylum Arthropoda; class Insecta; order Lepidoptera; family Crambidae; genus Marasmia; species Marasmia exigua. The sequence goes on along the minus strand of CM032484.1, from coordinate 4,161,029 downwards.
GAAACCACATTTCAAAAAATGTTAATATGATACTTGGAAGAAAGAGTAAAACATAACTATGGTACGCGATAGTGGCGCCACCATTTGTACGACCTCCAAAGATAAAAATCAAGTAGAGAAAATTATTATTATTATCTTACTCCATGGTACATACTTAGTTATACCAATAAGTAAACCGAGCGACTGGATCTATTTTCATTTGAACATTAAGTTATTTTCTTTTTATATATGGTACCAACTTCATCATCATCATCATCATCATCAGCCCATTTAAGTCCCCACTGTTGGGGCAGGGGCCTCCCTCAATCACATGAGGGGTAATTGCCATACTCACCACGCTTGGCAGACGGGTTGGCGAGGGTTTTGGTACCAACTTAGACAGTGTTAAATCGGCCGTGTGGTCCCCGGCAGAGTAGAATAGGCCACCCTCACTCTTACCGAGTTGTCGTAAAAGGCGACTAAGGTAAAGCTGCTGGCATGATCATCAGCACCCAGAGAAGGAAAACCCTCGCCAACCCGTCTGCCAAGCGTGGTGAGTATGGCAATTACCCCTCATGTGATTGAGGGAGGCCCGTGCCCCAGCAGTGGGGACTTAAAGGGGCTGATGATGATGATGATGATGAGAGAAAAATAAAAGGTTATAGGTTATAAATGCGTGATAAAAATTAAAAAAAAAGAGAAATGTCAAAATAATAAAATTGTAAAATGTAAAAAAATTACATAAGTATTATGCTCGTCGTTACCCATTTGATTTTATGTGTGTTCAGTGCACGTTGAAATGCTCCAACTACAAGGCAATAAAACGACCGCCCAGGCTTTACCCGTGCTGGATGAAGTCTGTCGCCGCTCGTGCGACGTGCAGGCCCTTACGGTAGGTGTACTACTCGCATTCTGTTTGTAAGTGTAGCAGTAAATTTTTATAATGCTTTCTAAATGTGCTCTTTACTTTTCATCTCACCTACATCTCACCTTCATCTCACCTTCATCTCACCTTCATCTCACCTTCATCTCACCTTCATCTCACCTTCATCTCACCTTCATCACACTTTCATCACCTTATGGTAAGCGATTACCGCCGCTCATGGACACCTGTTGTCACGTCAAAGGAGTCTCAGGTGCGCTGCTGGCCTTTTCAAAAGGGAGTACGCTCTTTATATTTTTGATTTACGTATACGTATGCAGTTCGTATCGGTCCGGAAACACCGCAGGCAGTTCATTCCACAGTTTTATCGTACGAGGAAGAAAGTTTCTTGAGAAACGCACAGTTGAAGACTGCCAACCATCTAGATTCCTCTAGTTCAATAAAATATTCGAAATACGTTCGTTGAAAGGTTACTGGAAACTATGACAAATTGTTCAATATTCCGCGGCAATTATTACAGATAAATAGCATTTCTCAAATGCTCTTAAATCGGCGATAGACTAAATTAATTTACATTCAAATGAATATTACACGATTTTAGCTTACATGAATTACTTTGAGCTTAGCAATAGGTGTCGTTAAGGGAATGTGATTTTGAATCTACTATCCATAGACTATATTTGACGGGGATTAACACGAAATTTAGTATGAGATTTAACTTCAACGTTAAGTACTCACATATTTTGCTTGACGTTTCAGCTACGTTACAGCAGCCGTGGTCACAAGCGGACTGGGCGGTAGTGTTGCAGAACTATCGATAGTTAACCTCGAAAAACCGTCACAATATCGATAGTATCATATGATTACTTAATTACGTGAGCTGAGCAAGAACTAATTAAAAATAGTACACTGTGATTTTGTTTGAAATTATGGCAGAAAACAATCTCCAAGGTAAATCGTTATCATAAATCATAAGGAGCTTTCGTGTAGCTTGTAACAAACATTAGTAGTTGTTACTCCGATTACATTTAATAAAATTTAGACCTAGATTCCCCTAATGCGTATGCTCCTATATTATCTTTCGATGTTTTTCTATGTGACGTGAAAGAAAATTGAAAAATTAGTAGGGGAAACAGCAATAGATGAAGACATTCATGCTTGTTACCATTTTTTGATGTCATTGGCAAAACCTTTGTGCAAATTACGTGTAAAACAACGACATGAATGCATGCATAAAATTCTTCACCTAACTATTGCTTATTCGCCTAATATCGATATTACAATACTACTGATAGTTTTTAGCTATCGGTAGTTCTTCATATAAATAGTACTAATACTATCGATACTATCGACAGTATTGATTAAAAACTATCAATACCATCGATACTATCGATAGTATCTAAATTAATAGTATCGATATTATTAAAAATTGTAGAGTCCATCAATAGTATTACATACTATTGGCTATCGATACTATCGATAGTCCTATCGATATTATTACTCTTTTTCAAGGTCACAATAGTATCGATAGACTATCGATATTTTATACTATTGGTTGCAACACTACTGGGCGGTGCACGGCGTCGTTTGCTGGCCGGCTCCAGTATTGTATCTCATTATAAATTAAGTGTTAATCCCTGTCTTAATTAATTATAGTTATATTGCAACGCGAATATCTGATAAACTATATTTGCTGTAGTTTAATATTATAAATGATGAGATGAGAATGATGAGATTATAAATGATGTATCAGAAATGATGAGATCCGCAGGAGAACTAAGGTCACAGACATAGCCCAAAGGATTGCATGCCTCAAGTGGCAATGGGCAGGGCACATAGCGAGAAGAACAGACGGCTGTTGGGGCGGAAAGGTCCTCGAGTGGAGGTCACGTACAGGATGTCGTAGCCGTGGCAGGCCCCCCACAAGGTAGACCGACGATCTGGTGAAGATTGCAGGAATCCATTGGATGCGGACAGCACAGGACCGATCTGTGTGGAGAACATTGGGGGAGGCCTATGTACAGCAGAGGACGTCTATTGGCTGAAATGATGATGATGAATATAATAAATATGGAAGTGTGTTTCTGTCTGTCTGTCTGTCAGTTTCACGACAAAGCGAAGGGATTGAAGAAGGGACGACATGGGCATACGAGTACTATTTGGCAAACCGAATTAAACGCGAGCAAATCAAAATGATCACTTTTAATAATAACTAGGGGCCTGTTTTCAGATTTTAATTATACATTGAATTTTTCAAGTTTTCACTTACCGCCAAGCTAATGATTTACCGTGGGAGAGCCACGTTGCGGCATGAATGGGCCGGCTTGACCGGAGTGAAACCACGGCTTCACAGAAAACCGGCGTGAAGCAGTACTGTGCTGTGTTTCGCTGGATGGATGGCGCAATTGGTAGTGACCCTGCCACTTACGCCAAAGGTCGTGGGTTCGATCCCCACCCTGGACAAACATTCGTGCGATGAACATTTGTGTTTGTTCAGTGTCTGGTTGTAATATATGTATTTAAGTATATATTTGTGTTCCTCTGTTGTCTGATATCTGTAACACAAGTGCTTAAGCTACTTAGTACGGAATCAGGTCAACGTATGAGATGTTGTGAGAATTATTATTATTATTTATTTTTATAGAATGGCCAATCAGGATGACCTCACTCCGCCTGATGGTAAGCGGCCGTGAAATCCAAATATGAGGCTGACAGGTATAAAAGAACTAGCAAAGTACGCATTGAGTCTGCCATCCTCACCCTGATGGCCTGCTGAGATACCGCTTCACACCCTGCCTTAAAGACCCCGTATTGTATGAACATGGAAGCACATAAGGGAGGGCATTCCGTGTCTTGATGGCTCGGGGCAGGAACGAGGAGCCAAACTTCTTGGTGCGCGCCGCCATTGTCTGGATGGTATGCGGATGGCAACGCTGTCCAGCACGTGTTGTTGGAGAGTGGAAAGGGGAGGATGGGATAAGTTGAAATAACTCATCAGAGCATTCCCCATTATAGAGGCGGTAGAGAACACTTAGATTGGCAATGTCTCCCCGTAGCTGAAGAGGTTCTAGGGACTTAGTCACCTTACAATCTTTAACAATACGGATAGCACGTCGCTGCAACCTATCGAGAGCCTCCTGCAAGTACTCAGCAGAACCATCCCAGAGATGGGAGCAATATTCCACACACGGGCGAACCCGTGCCTTGTACAAGAGACAAAGCTGCGCCGGAGTAAAACACCGTCTCACTCAGTTCTTATTACGCTCTCGATATAGTCCCGTTGACTTAGGTTGCTACGAACATCGATGTCAAGGATGCTGAGATTATCCTGTACTAGCTTTTGCCCGCGACTTCGTCCGCGTGGAATAGTGACTTCCGGCAGATTTTTGGTTTTTCCCACATAGTTCCCGTTCTTGCGGGATTTTCGGAATGGTCGAGTTTCCGCAGAATTTTTAGGATAAAACCTATGTTTTTTTTCGAGTTCCAAACTATTTATATCTGTACAATTTTTTAAGTAAATTAAATTATTATAGAACTTCTGCATATACTACATTTTTTGTTTTATTGTCTTGTGGCAGAAGAATATATTGATTTTCGCCACAACCTGATCTTGATAAGGCGACCGTATAACTGGCCGTGCGAAAAACAGTCTTGGCGTAAATCGATCCCCACGTGTTTGAATGTCTGCCCCTGTGATTATTTATTGTGACTGCGAAGGATAATTTAATCGGAAATTGTATTCTTTAAAATTGAAAGGTAAGTCGTTGGGTATCATTGGGATGCGGGGTATGAGGACTGTTTGACCAACTGCTGGACCAGTCAAAACTATTGCAACGATGACGTTATTGCGCAGAAATTTTACTTGAAGTCGGGTCCCGTTGCATAAATTTGGTGGTTTGAGATTTCTTAGTAAAATGATTGGGCACCTATTAGGAACCTAATTGTTTTTATTTTTAACGATTATGTCAAAAGAAAATCCGTAAAAATGAAAATAAGTTAACAAACTTTATACTTAAACTTAACCCTAATCTAATGAGAATAAATAGGTAGACCACACCTATTTACAGGTTTTACCTAAAGCGAAAAAAAAATAGAAACTAAATACGTTAACTAAACCCTAATCTAATAAGAATAATTAAGTAGGCGATACCTATTTAGGTACCTACAGGTATTATGTACCACAAAAAAATATTAGAAACTGAATACTATTTTTAAAACAAACGATACTATACTTTTAAAAAACACATACTTATTAATTAATAATCTACATGAAAACAAAAAAGTGTTATTATTGTGTCACTAAATACTATCCTAAAACAAATAAAGTACCTACTATATAGAAAACAACCTCAAAATGAAACTGTGTTTAAAAAGTAATATTACGATGATAATTATATCGCATAAACAAATTAGCGCTGTATTCAACCGTTCAGTAGGGAGCCGACCGCGCGAGTGAGCCGCGCGGCATGGTATCTCGTAGAGCTGCACCCCCCTCCCGGCTTGCCCGCAAGCACCGCCTCTCTCCCGCCGCGCCGGCCAGCGCAGTGAGCGCAGAGAGCGAGTTGGTTTTGTTTCGGAGTTATTTATCATTGTAATCTTTAAAGTTTTTTGTTGAAATTAAGCTATGTCAAAGACAATTTTATTCACAATGAAGTACTCTTAACCAACAACATATTTATATTTATATTTGAATAAAGATTAATATTATTATGTTCATACAACTTAAACAAATTATTTCGACCAAATTTGGTACCATAAAAACGGTCATTGTGACTAAACCTTAAAAGATAGATATATGCCGTCGCGGACTTTTTTTTAGATCATGTATAGAAGAATAATTCTTTCATACATATTTTTTTTGTATCTTGAACCGTTTTCGCAGCGCACGCAAAGAAAGCCTTCAAAAATGAATAATTTTCCCCGTTTTTTACACATTTACCGCTCTGTCTTTGCTCGTATTGGTCATAGCGTAATGTTATTTAGCCTATAGCCTTCCTCGATAAATGGACTATCCAACAAAAAAAGAATTATTCAAATCGCACCAGTAGTTTCGGAGATTAGCGCGTTCAAACAAACAAACAAACAAACTCTTCAGCTTTATTATATTAGTATAGATTGGTAAGGGGGTGCTCCGAAGAGTGGGATAGAATAGGTAAGGTGAAACTTTAGCAGAGAATACACACACCTGTGTTTACTTAGCGTTGAACTGGACAAGATTGCTGGCACGCTGGAATACCGTCAGGACCACTGGCTTTTCTTACATCGAGGGACTGTTATTCAGAACGGACGTCACATTGCCTGATACGAATATCAGGCATTGTGGTGCCGCAGTGTGGGATTTTAGGCGGCTGTGCTCCACAGTCATCTATGCGGGAATTGGCGCCAAAGAGTTCGGCTAACTCTTACGGCTGATGAGCCGTATTTATATTATCCATATTATCCATCGGGATATTTTAGCGGGGGCAGCGAAGGTAGGCAGAAGTTGGATTGCACATGTTTAGCCAGACGCCAGAAGGAACGGCTACCCGTGGGGTGCGCAATTAGTTCCGGGCCGACACGTGCAACACGCAAAAGCAGCGGCTTTTAGGGAGGTTATGTTAGGATCATTGAAAGCTTGAGCTCTGGCCCAGACGCGGTATGCCGCCCGTTGCTCTTCAACGGCTGCACCACACTTCCAGTTGAACCAGAGTTCATCTTTGTGACCGCTAGTGACATCGGTGAATGGAATGTAGTATTCTATTCCAATACTGATCTCATCAGCTATGGCCACTGCACACTCCGATGGAGACTTTTTCCCAAAGCAGCCCTGCCTCCGAGGGACGGACGTGTATTCCCGCAGGCCATCCCAATCTGCTGACGAGTAGCGCCATAGTCTCCGCGTCACCTCCACGGGTTGTGGGGGAGCGATGCAAGGCACTGTTGCGCCAACCAGGCAGTGGTCGGAGGACCTTAGTGGGGCGCCAACCGACACTTGGTACCCGGATGGGTAACAGCAAAAGGTCCAGCAAGGAGGGCGCTTGACCGACTATGTCTGGTACCCGGATGGGCTGGAGTACCAGTTTGGTCAGGTCATGGGTGAGAGCAAATGCGTGGGCGGTTCGGCCAGCATGGTCTGTTTTAGGGGAGCCCAACCAGGTGTCATGGTGAGCGTTAAAATCCACTATAAATACCAGCTCGCTATTAGGGAACCGCACCTGAGCGTTGTCAGCTACCTGACTTAGATGGTCGAAGAGTCGAGTTGTCTCGGTGTCTCCTTTGTACGAACGGTATATGCACACGTAGATTCTGCTCGTCGAGCCTAAGTCTACGTGTACACAAAGGTTGGAAAAGAATGGGTCTTCAAGGCAGTGAAGACGGTCGCAACAGATATCCGATCTGACGAAAAGGCATACACCGGCCTTGCGGTAGAAGGACTCTTCCAGTACATAGCCGGGATATTGCAGGTATGCCGTGTCAGCAGGGCAGAAAATCTGTTTCCGTCAGAAACAGCATCGCATGTCTTGGAGTCCACGGATGTAAGTGAACTCCATCTCAAACAGCGGGTTGGTGGGGGTTTGTAATGCCGCTGTAGAACGTGTGCGATGATGTTGTCCTGCCATTGAAGAAGGAAAAGAAGGGACGTCGCTAAAGGGATGACTGTTATCGCGGTAAGAACGAGACAAAGCGTGGAGCCACGCATTGGTATTGGACAGTGCAGTACATAGAATGCCAGTCCGCCGGACGGAAGGGCCCCCGTACCCCCCCGGAGATGGTCGCCGGGCCCCACTCGGATCGGGCACCACCCGGCACGACGAGCTACCTGTTTAGCCGACTGATGCCTCATTCTCAGTTATATATAAGTTACTCTATGGCGCACGTTATTATTTATTTTTTCTAAGCTCAGTCACAGTAGATAAATACCTACGCTAAAGCAGTATCGACATTCCGCCATTTTCGATTGAAGGTTGCCCACGGTGTAGGGTTGTGCTCCTCTTATTTTAGTAAAATATTATTCTTACCATTCTACATTAACAGGAAGTTTACAAAATTTAAATACAAAATATGTACACAAAATGATGGCTAAAGTTGCAAAAAGTTACACATTCTTTTCATAACGTTTTGTTTCGTGACTTGGAAGCCACGTTAAGCTGGTCCTACATCCGATGACTCGAGCAAAGTCACAGTGAGGTCCCATATCAAAATACCCCCTCTCCGACCCCCAAATTTGTATTGTGATCGCTATTCTCAAATTACAGCAGATACTTAAATATCACCCCCCCCCCCTCGCCCATATGACTTTAAAAATAGGACAAATTAGTTTTGATAAAGGAAAGGGAAATATTTAACACATACATTTACATCATTGTCATAACATTTACATTTCTAAATGTACTGCCTATTTTCTCTACCAAAATAAAGTAAGTGGCACTCGAGAAAATCTGACAACCCTGAATTTAGTTCCTGCGATCTACTCCGATGAGACTTTAGAATCCTTGTTAAGAGTGCGTCTGTGTGCGTGCGTTATTTCGAGCGTTTGTTCGTAGTGTCGATACTGCTTTAGCGTATATATCTACTGTGGCTCAGCGACTGCCGTCTGACCTTCGCGACCAGACCAGACTCCATCTTAATAAACTGCTAGATATAATGAAAAAGCTAGATTTAACAATGAATAACTACCTTATCCTTGCTCATCTGGTTTCATCAGTTTTTTATTAAGACATTTTCTACTTGTGTTTTTATTTTAAGGGTTGTCTGAGAGGTTTTATGTACGCTCGGAAATGAGGCGTTTACCACCTGAAGAGCGAAAATCGCTTGCAGCTTGCATAGTTTTTTCTTTGAAATGATACCATTTTTGTATTTTGCGTTATTAAATGTGCCTGAAGATGGAAAATTTAATACTCTAAACGTTGTAGACGGAGAGAATTATTTGCATTTAGAGTGAGATAGTTAGTAGGTAGACAGACAAAATAGATAAAAAAAAACGGAGTATACTGTCCCACATCAAGGCAAAGGCAAGTACTATCTTTCACATAAAAAAAGAAATTAAGTAAGTAAAAGATTGATTGCCCACATACAAGATTTACACATATAGGACACATAACATTCAATTTATTAGAATAGTTATTTACGAGATTTCTACCATGTACCTTATTTTTGAGTTTCCGATATTTCGGCACTGTTGCAAGCGCCATGGTCACGGAGTAACTGAAGTTTTTGCGGGTAAGATGCTACTGGCAGACAAAACGGTCTACTCTCCTTCGCAGTCTTTTACTACGCGCACCTGCGGTACCACTGTTCACTAACTCACTATTTTCTCGCACCTGTTCTCGACACACAACACTCATAGTATCTGTTTGTTTAGTTTTACGGTTATTACATTTTCAAATCACGGGATTCCAGAAAAAAATTTCAATCGTGAGGAAGGGTTTAAATTGTCAAATGACAATTTAAACCCATCCTCATGATTGAAATTTTTGTACTTTGTAACTTCAATCGCTTCCCTGACCAGTCTTAAAACTCCAAAATAAGGTAAATGGTAGAAATCTCGTAAATAACTATTCTAATGTTAGTGACCATGAAAGTTTAAAACAATATATTACAAAATAGATAGTCCCTCTAGAAAGATTCCGAGGGAAAGGGGGGGGCTTAAAGTTTGGCAGCGCACTTGCGACTCCACTGGTGTTCCATGGGTAACGCCAATCGCTCACTATTAGGTGATTCGTCGGCTCGTCTGTCATCATTTCAGTCAATAGACGCCCACTGCTGGACTTAGGCCTTCCCAATATTTTCCACACAGATCGGTCCTGCCTGTGCCACCCGCAACCAAGGGATTCCCGCGACCCTCCCCAGATCGTCGGTCCACCTTGTGGGGAGCCTGCTACGGCAATGGATTTACCTTTTTATTATTAGAAAACCGGCGTGAAGCAGCACTGTGATCAGCTGCATGAGTGAGAGTACCGAAGGCTCAATCCGGGCGGGCTTAACGGTTGGCAGCGAGTTTGTGACTCTTCTGGTGTCGTGGGTGTCCATTACCCTTAAGTACTCTGTCTGCTCGTCTGCCACCTTATCACAATAAAAAAAATAGTATAGATATAGATTTGTTTGCTTTATGAGATTAGTAGTTCATTGCTCTTTAGTAAGAAGCTCTGAAAATTTCAATGATACGTTATCTGGACAAGCTCTAAGCAATAACAATAACACCTTTCTCAAATCGGAAAATCATTGAAACGGAAGCGAATTATATTAATAAATAATAAATCAATATTTCACAACATCAGATACATTGATCTGACTCCGAGATAGGTAGCTCAAGCACCTGTGTTACGGATATCAGAACCAATAGCGGAATTACAAATATATACATTTATTACTCTTATTTTGTAAATACATACTTATGATACATAAAAAATACCTAGAACAATACAAGCAGACATATTCATGCACACAAATGTTTGTACTGTGCGGCAGCGTTCACTATCACTGTACCAAACGGACGGTCAAAATATAAAATTTTGTATTATAAGAAACATTTGCAAGGATGTCAAGGAATATCTGGAATGTAGACATACATTTAAATTCGGTCTGTTTCAATATTTCTATTCCAATCCTATTGAATATCAAAATGGATATCTCGGATGAGGGTATCGGGTCTTTGGGAGGATCCTATTCTTATACTTACTCAGTACACCCGATATAAAATATCTTATGAAAAAATTATATTTTAGTAGGTAATTCTTTTTTTGACGACCCGTTTGGAACAGTGGTAGTGAACGCTTCCTTTGGTCCAAGGGTGGCGGGTTCGATCCCCGCACAGTACAAACATTTGTGTGTATGAACATGTCTGTTTGTATTGGTCTGGGTGTTTGTATGTATTTACAAAAGAAAAGTATTATTTGTATATATTTCTAATTCTGCTGTTAATTCTGATATCCGTTATACAGGTGCTTGAGCTACCTATCTCGGAGTCAGATCAATGTATGTGATGTTGTGAAATATTGATTTATTATTTATAATTCTTTGGTCACTAGTTTATGTATTATCTAATTTTATTTGTTCTTCTTTGACTATTTCTTTCCTATGTATTACTATGCAATATCTATTGAATGTTATGTGTCCTATATGTGTAAATCTTGTATGTGGGCAATCAATGTTTTACTTACTTAATTTCTTTTTTTATGTAAAAGATAGTACTTGCCTTTGCCTTGATGTGGGACAGTATAATCCGTTTTTTTTAACGTTTACAGCCCGAATACCACATAATACTTACGAGGTACGACGATTAAAAAAATAATGAGGGTCGTGTTTCGAATTCGAAAATGCCTCTCTGGATTTTTCATATGTGCAGCAAGAAATTGCCGCCACCAATAGACAAACGCGACACCAGTGGAGTCACTAGTGCACGGAAATCTTTTTAATTCCCCTTTGCTCCATGATTAGGCCTCCGGTATCATTGCCCACTCAGCAAAACACAGTGTTGCTGTGCCTTAGCTTTTCTAGTTACATTATTCTATTTCTAAGTATCTGCCATTTTTCTCTCTTATTTCGCCAATCATAACATGTTACGATGTTTTAAATTGCCTCAGCCATTATTCCATCACGAGCAGTAGGCGCGGCTCTCACTGACCGACGAGATGATTGATGACAGACCCCAAATTGCTTCGGCCCGTCTATCCTCAGCAACGTATTTTAGGGCCAGCCTCTTTACATGGTCGTTGGGCTAAGTTACGGTTTATTAGCGGAATTATTAACAACTCTACAGCTACTAGGAGAGTACAGGCAGCATTTTAAAAACGACTTAACCCACCATTAGGTGGGTATACAATTTTAATTACTTTGAACCAATTCAATGTAATTGCCCCACGTCTTAAGCGCCCACAGCATAACACGGATACGTTTAGGGGCAGCTCTCGTTACGCGCCACTAAATGTTGGAAAAATTTGCCACCGCCAATCAGAAATTCACAGTTTGTCTTCTCCTATAAACGCAATCTAAGGACATTTCTGCGCTTCGAGTAGCTATGACTTAAGTGCAGCTGTGCTTTACCATACTATATCCACACTTTCTTACGAGACGTACCTATAGTCAAACACACACTAACACTCACGTAGCTACATGCGTACATACACTCATACGCACCCATACTCCTACAAATATGCACGACCGCATCCGAAACAAGCAAGCATAATTATGCGAATTAATTAACTAATTCTGATTTGTGGAAAATAATTTCGTTGTACATTATTTATTACGTAGGTTTTAATTGTATTGGCCGACGATTCCCTCTCTCCCTCTCTACCTCAATCCCTAGCGTATATTATCAAAGGTCTGTAACTTCTATTTCAAATAAACTTGCACCACACCCGCCGCTGACGCTCGCCGTGTCTCCTCCAATTTGCATGTAATCATTCGAATGGTAAACGAATATTGTGCTGCTCTATTCGATTACATCGAGGATAGTTGAGTGCGAACATTTTGAGTCACTTTGACGTTGGGATCCTAGTGTATTTTGCACGAATATTGTTAGAATCGATAGGATTTATTTGTTTAAATGGGACTAATGTATCTGGACTCTCTAAACATAGCATAAGAACCCGATGTCGAGTTTGCGTCAACAACGTCTCCTCATAGATAGATAGATACTCTTTATTGCACAACATACAAAACTTAAAAGCTAGGTATACAGAAATACAATGTACAATTTAGGGCTCATCTTAGCCTGTAATTCCCGCTTGCGTCAAAAGCTGTTGCTTTGGAGCCCAGGGTACGCTTAGACCATGATTCAGGATTTGGGCAGTCTGGTAACTACAATAAGGTGACTGCAGTCTGATCTTCGCAAACCTTTGGCAGGGGAACCAGACAAACTGAATTATGGCTACACGTTTCAGGAACTATTCGAAACGTGCAATTTTCCCTCTTCATCATTTTAGTCGATAGATAGATCGATAGAAACATTTATTCACTGAAACACTAAAAATACGACACACCACATTTTACAGATAAGAAAGTCCTCTCAATCCTCCTGTTGGCGACGGCCACAACCATTCTTTTTGATATGATCTGTTTTTTATACTTCTTTTCCTTTTGATACTTCTATTTTGTCTTTGTAAAACAGTTGCCTAAGTACCGATTATATCTTGTGGTGAATAAGTGTAAAGTGTGTTTTATTTAATTGGCGTGCTTTGGGGACCGTAAGCTAGGGACACTTAGCGTTATTAACACCTCCATGAAATGGCACAGTTGCTCTTCCGGCAAGGCAAGTTCACGACTCCGGTTTTTTTTTTCATCATGATCCATATTATGTTGAAGCAGTTTCACTGACAATGCAATAAAGAAGTAAAAAAAATATTTTATGCAAAATCATCAGTCCTACACAAAAACATAAGAACTTACAGACAGGCACACATCGGGTTATAGTGATTTGTCAAATATCCTCAATATTGGATTGGCACTAGGTAAGAAACTGGTAGGTATGAATTTATTGACTCTATCCGAGTTTTGAACTTGGGACCCCAAGTGCAGCCTTCGCTTTAAAATGTGATCTTCTAACAAATGCCTCACAGAGGAATCATAACATGTACCTACAATTTAACACTACCTATACCTATCTATACATAGTTTTCGACTCCCGATTTTCCGTCATAAGTCAACCAAAGTTTCAAAGTCGCATTACGCCGTACACGCCTCATAAAACAAATACCTTTACCCAGCAATTTATATAGTGCTGGTGAAAAATCGGATCCCAGCGAAGGGCGGAGATAGTGCATGTACGTTCGGAAATTGCCATCATAAATTATCGTACAGTCACCTGAGCCGCGGTGTGAGGGGAAACACACATTTTGGATGCTGAAGCGATTGGTGGGATATAAAGATTCTAAGGGTAAAGGTATTCCACCTTTACCCTTAGAATCTTTATATCTTTATATCCTATATTTGGTAGTTCAGTGGATAAGAACACGCCTTCCATTATGGGGGTCGTGATTCGAATTTAAGAATGCCCTTTTGGATTTTTCATATGGGCAGCGATTGTCGCCGCCCATAGACAAACGTGACACCAGTGGAGTCAATAGTACACTGAAATCTTTTTAATTCCCCTTTTCTCTATTACTAGGCCTTCGGTACCATCAAGCACTCGGCGAAACACAGCGTTGCTTTATGCCTGTTTTCTGTGATGCCCTAGAAGGCGTCACATTGGTCGAGCCGGCCTAATAATGCCGAAGAGTGGCTCTCCCACAGACATCATCGTGATGGTGGGATATAAAGGTTCTAAGAGTAGAGGTGATATTTGTTTGGTTGTGTTTCGCCGTGTGACTGAGGTTACCGGAGGCCCAATGGGGGGAAGGGGAAAAGGTTGGCAGCGCACTTGTGACTCCACTGGTGTGGCGGGTGTCCATGGGCGGCGGAATTGCTTACTATCAGGTGAGCCGTCTGCTCGTCTGCCACTTCTCATATATAAAAAAAACCTTAAAATAATCCATACTAATATTATAAATGCGAAAGTAACTCTGTCTGTCTGTCTGTCTGTCTGTCTGTCTGTCTGCTACTCTTTCACGCCAAAACTACTCAACGGATTTAAATGAAATTTGGTATACAGATAATCTAGACCCTGAGAAAGAACATAGGCTACTTTTTATTGCGAAAAGGGGGTTGTAAGGGGTTGAAAGGGGGGTAAAAAGTTACTTTTCCACGCGGACGGAGTCGCGGGCGGCCGCTAGTTACATTATAAGTACTACTTTATGGGCAATCATATAATTAATACACCGTTACTTTTTTATCATATACATCCATCCATCCATCATATTCGATATGGATAAAAATTGGTGCACGAAATCCATAAAAAAAAAACTATGTTTTAGTGATATATGTTATACTAGCGGCCGCCCGCGACTCCGTCCGCGTGGAAAAGTAACTTTTTACCCCCCTTTCAACCCCTTACAACCCCCTTTTCGCAATAAAAAGTAGCCTATGTGCTTTCTCAGGGTCTAGATTATCTGTATACGAAATTTCATTTAAATCCGTTGAGTAGTTTTGGCGTGAAAGAGTAGCAGACAGACAGACAGACAGACAGACAGAGTTACTTTCGCATTTATAATATTAGTATGGATGATGATAAATGTCACGAGCCCGAGAATTGTGCTCCAGATATCGTGAATTCCGTCTATTTAGCATGTTAGATCGCCAAAATAAGAGAAAAATAATCAGCTGTTCCATACAAAATAGAATATCCATCCGGCAACAATCTATGGAACAGTGTATAATATAATTCTCTGCTTCGATGGCGCAGTGGTTAGTAGGTTTCGGCAGGTTCGATCCCCGGGTCTGGCAAAAAGTTTGTAGGTACATAAGTTTTCGGTAAGAAATAGGGAATTCTCCTATTTTTTCAAATATTTTTTATAATGCTCATATATCAGATAATCAAGCATTATTTTTATTTCTGCAAAATATGCCTGCTAAATGTTATAAAAAATTAACAAAAATTTGACGTAAAATATACGCGCTAAAACACCGACCGCCATGATGGTGACGGCACATGACGTCACTATAACTAAATCAAAGGGCATTGAACTAAAATTGAGAAATGTCAAAATTTCGATGAACGTTCTAGGTAAGTAAACAAAGATGTCAAAAAGATGTTTTAGTATAATGACGTCACATCATGGCGGTCGGCGTTTGAAATCACGTGACATACAGATACTAAAACCTCAATTTTGATTTTGAAAAATAAAATTTATCTTAGGATTTCATGGGAAAATAACGTTATATTTGCATTTCCCGTTATGAAAACTATACAAGTAATACAATTTCATAATTTATTGTTGATAGATGAAAATGGCCTATTCTTAGTGTCAGCTCGTAGTCTGAAAGTTGACGGTCTTGTACTCCCGTGCCTCAGAAAGCACTTTAAGCCGTTGTTCCTGCGTCCGATCCCTCTCCGGTCGTGTCACACTAATGTCCCTTCGAATTAAGAGGGTAAGGGAATAGAGCCTGGGAGAGAAAATATACTACTCGAGCACTAATAATATATATATCCTGCATACGTGGCCAATCGTTGGAGATTGGTCGCCGTAATCGTAATCGGTTGAATATTATATTATTGTACCCAAAGGTTGTCTGGAAGAAATCGCTACAAGCGATAAGACCGCCTTATTGTACTGTCTGTTGTTGTTGTATCATACTTGACGACCCGTTTGGAGCAGTGGTAGTGAACGCTGCCTCACAGTACAAACATTTGTGTGCATGAACATATCTGTTTGTATTGGTCTGGGCGTTATCTATATATTATAAGTATGCATTTACAAAAGAAAAGTATTATATGTATGTATTTGTAATCCCACTGTTGATTCTGATATCCGTAACACAGGTGCTTGAGCTACCTATCTCGGCGTTAGATCAATATATGTGATGTTGTGAAATACACAATATACATACTTGTATTTGGTTTTTGTGCAATAAAGGATATCTATCTATTATACTTCTAATATTGCCTCATCATCAGCAACCCACACTCGTCCACTGCTGGACATAGGTCTCCCCTAATGCACGCCACTGCTCCCGATTTTCGGCCACTCTCATCCAGCCCACACCAGCCAGCCTTCGAATGTCATCATCCCATCTTGTCGCTAATATTGCCTAGAATCTAGAATTAGGTACTACTTCTAGTGGTCCCCACAGGACAGGCTTGCCTAGTGTGGGGACCAGCAACATTTTATATGTATGTGCAATTTTTGGTTAATAAATAATAATAATAAATAATAAATATTTCACAACATCACATACATTGATCTGACTCCGAGTTAGGTAGCTTAAGCACCTGTGTTACGGATATCAGAATCAACAGTGGGATTACAAATATATACATATAATACTTTTCTTTTGTAAATACATACTTATAATACATAGCAAACACCCAGACCAATACAAACAAACATGTTCGTGCACACAAATGTTTGTACTGTGCGGGGATCGAACCCGCAACCCTTGTATCAGAGGCAGCGTGCACTACCACTGTTCCAATCGGGTAGTTAATAAATACTTACTTACTAGTTTGATCTCAAACGTAACGTATCGGCTAAATCAATGTTCTTAAATTGTTGGGTTGCTACTAATGAAAAAGTAAACAAGCTGCATCGTTTGTCGTTGCAAATGGTCACGCCTGAACATCGATCTACGTAAATAAAATTCATCTAAAATACACTTCACTCTTCGAATATGGCCTAGATAGAAAAGATTCCTCGCCTTGTATGACGTCATAATATTACCTCAAAAATTATGCGTACTAAATACTTTTGCATTAAAAAAATGTATTTGTGTGCTTTGATTCGACCGCTGAATTATTCTGCAGCAGCTAATCTTGCGTATCTATCTACCTACGGAACCCTTCGGTGGGCGAGTGAGTGGGCGAACTTATCTGGATTGTCTACTAAAGCTCCTACAAGCTCTTCTTTTTCCCATTCTTGATTACGCAGATTGCTGTTACTCGGACCTAAATGAAAACCTTCTCAATAAGCTCGAACGTCTCCAAAATTTTTGCATCCGGATCATTTACGGTCTGCGTAAATATGACCACGTCTCCGAGTATCGATCTCGACTCCAATGGCTGCCTATACGTCTCCGTCGTGACTCCCACATTCTCCCCCTTTTATATACAATACTATTTAGCCCAAAATCACCACCCTACCTTCGGCAGCGCTTCCAGTTTTTGCAGCCCATCCAGGGCCATATGCGGTCGTCCAAACATCTTCGCCTGAAGACTCCCCCTCACTCCTCTCATTTCTATACCCAGTCCTTTACCGTCCAGTCCATCCGTTTGTGGAACTCCTTACCCCTATCCATAAGACAGTCTCAATCATTGCCTATTTTTAAAGCCCGAGTCAAAACTCACTTTTTGCAACTTCAACACCCTCTTCTTCACTCTTCCTCATTCCATTAACTTTTTTACAATCGTCCTGTTATCGGCAGCCTGTAGTCGATGGTCCATCTTAGATCCATTTGATTATCATATTATTATTATTTTTCTCTTTTTCTGATATCAATCTCACAACATTATGTGTATGTATTTGAGCATAACTTATTTATTAGTTTATAATACTGTATTTTATTTATGTATTAGGGTTATAAGTTATATTTTAACATTTACAGTTTCTTTTTTTTTTTTTTTCCTTATTGAATATTGCACCCCCTACCCCTTTTCTACTATCAAATGTCCTTTACCCGAAGGTTGTCTGGTAGAAATCGCTTTCAGCGATAAGACCGCCGAAATTGTACACAAAATTTCTGTAATGCCTAGTACTTAAGTTGTGTATTTTGTGCAATAAAGTATATCTATCTATCTATCTATCTAATAAATAAATATTAGGATTGTCTACTAATAGAATGTTCAATAAGTTACCTCAAAATATCATTGATTTACCGGTACATAAGTTAAGTTGCATGTAAAAAACTGCCTAATGCAGAAAGGCTACTATAAAGTAGATGATTATTTGAATGATAAGGATTCCTGTCGGGCTAACATGCCATCGCGAGATATGTCACGGAAGAGATACGACAAATTTGTCGATATCGACTAATATGTCTTTTTCTCTAACATGCGCATCGCGATCGACAAATTTCTCGTGGTAGACAAAGGATTACTCGTGTAGACAAACCAGTGTTGCCCTTTGAAATATACATTTATTTTCTTATATAGCTACACTGGTTTCGTTCATTCAATTAACCACGAGATACAAGGTAGACAAAATTATGTCGCGGTGCGCATGTTAGGCTAACTGGACATGTTGATCTCTTCTCCTGTCCTCTAATGTATAATTCATTTCATAATTTTTCTTCGACAATTTATCTAAACGATATTGATTATAAGCATTGTATATCATACTGTCACTGTAATCATAATTTGTATAAGAATGAATATTGTAATTACCATATTATTTGAAAAGAGTAACTACTGAGTTTCTTGCTGATTCTTCTCGGTAGAAATTGACATTCCGAATCAGCGGTAGATTACATAATATTTGACATGCATAAATGTTCTATATGGACTTAAATTGAATAAAGACATTTTTGATTGATTTTGATTTAAATATTTCACTTACATTCATCTGACTCCGAGATAGGTAGCTCAAGCGCCTGTGTTATGGATATAAGAACCAACAGCGTACTTACAAATACATACATATAACACTTTTCTTTGTAAATACGTACTTGTAATATATAGAAAACACCCAGGTCAAAACAATCAGACATGTTCATGCACACAATTGTTGTGCGGGTCTCGAACCCGCAACCCTTGCACCAAAGACAGCGTTCACTACCACTGATCCAAACGGGTCGTAATAAAGCAAGTAAATAATGTTTCTGTTTCTGGATTTTTTTTTCGACTGACTACAAACAGGACTTTTATCTGCTTGGATGTCAGTAGACGTTATTGTTATTCGAGCCTATTATTCTATCCTATCTAGTATTAGCAAATGTAATTTGGCAAAAGCCTTTCCTGATGTCTTGTCAGCGTGTTTGATTATATTGACGATATTTCCTCCTGTTCACATTTCCATGTATTAATTAACGGATGCTGTCGCCGCGTGGTCGAAATCGACCGGACTCCATCATCATCAGGTTAGGCATGCCATAATAGTTAATAGATTATCTTGAAATCTTTGAGTAGGGAATAGAATTCCCTACTCAAAGCTTTAATTTAATCTGAGGTATGTTGAGAGTTCTTGATATAATTTTACAATCGAAGTTATTTATACCTACGTATTGTTCTAATATAGAATCAATAACAGCTAAGGAATGAACTCCTTGTCGAGGTCTTTCCCCTGATCAATACAATCTGGATATCTTTAAAGCCTGAAGATTTGTTTTTTTTTAATACTAAATGCGACAAACGAGCAAGCGGTGATCAACGACGGCCACGAACATCCGCGAAAACAGAGAGATTGCTAATGTGTTGCCAGCCTTTTAAAAAAAGAGTACGCTTTATTCTCGAACGTCTCTATGCCGCGGTAGCCATCGAGAAATACTCTAGCAGCCAAACCATTCCACACATACTTATTTGTTCATACAGGGTGTATCTGTGAACATTTACATCCCTTTAACCACGTGTTCTACCAACCATTCTGAACAACATTTATTCCACGACTTTTCGAAATTCATCGAATAACTTTCCCCACATTTTATCGCACGTCCCGAGAATTGGGCTCCAGATGTGCCAAATTATCTTCTATTTATTATACAAGTAATCCAGGTAAATCATTAAGAAATATTGATCGATTTAGCTACATTCTTTTTATGACACTTACCGGTGGGAAAGGGCAGGTACCCATTTCCTGGCTCGCGAACCCAGTCAGGTGTTTCTTGAACCAGGCGTGTCTCACGTAAAGGCACAGAACGCCTAAACAGCCAATGCTCAAGTGACCTCTGTACGTTCGGCGTGAGACAGAGACTAAGCGGAACGAGTGCAGGAGAGACAAGATACGATATATTACCTAGAGCGTAGGTCAACGAAATCTTCGATATCAATCGATCGAACTGTTGTCTCAGCCATGACTACGATATCAGATTCGCAGATGATATCGTAGTCATGGCTGAGACCTTGGAAGACTTAAGAACAATGCTCGACGACCTCAGTATAGTCTCCCAACAAGTGGGTCTGAAAATTAACATGGACAAGACGACAATTATGCCCAATTCCAATGTCGTACCCACTCTTGTAAAGGTTGGAAGCTCTACACTGAAAGTTGTAGACGAGTACATCTACCTCGGACAAAAAGTCCAGCTTGGTAAGTCCAACTTTCAGAAAGAGGTCGATCGACGAATCCAGCTCGGCTGGGCAGCGTTTGGGAAGCTACGCAGCATACTTTCGGCCCATCTGCCGCACTGTTTCAAGACGAAAGTCTTCAATGCGTGTGTGTTGCCATTGATGACATACGGAACCGAAACGTGGCCGCTTACAATGTGCCGATTAAGGAGGCTCAAAGTCACCCAGAGAGCAATGGAGAGGGCTATACTCGGAGTCTCCCTGCGTGATCGTATCAGAAATGATGAGATCCGCTAAGGTCCGAACTAAGGTCACAGACATAGCCCAAAGGATTGTATGCCTCAAGTGGCAATGGTCAGGGCAAATAGCGAGGAGAACAGACGGCCGTTGGGGTGGAAAGGTCCTCGAGTGGAGGCCACGTACAGAAGGTTGCAGCCGCGGCAGGTCCCATACAAGGTGGACCGACGATCTGGTGAAGATCGCGGGAATCCATTAGATGTGGGCGGCACAGGACTGATATGTGTGGAGAACATTGGGGGAGGCCTATGTCCAGCACTGGACGTCTATTGGCTGAAATGATGATGGTGATGATGACTGGTTCTGCACAGACAGCATCCTTCTTACACCAGCTATCTTTGTCAAATCGCCCAGTCCACGATCATAATTATATTTTATTTAACTTATTTTGGATTAATGTTGATAATCTTTACATAATTGACATTTGCAATCAATGGTCTTTCATGTATAATAATATCCCACACGTCACCGTTAAGACTTTTTAGTTCTTTACTTTAAGTTCCAGAGAAGGCGCTGTAGTCAATTCGATGAGCGGACAATCAAGACCCTTCCATGGACACCTCATGTCCAATTATTATGACTAACTTAGAAGTAATGAGAAAACAGGAACTGTACACACATACATACAGGTTTAAATCATAACCCTCCTTTTGCGTCGCCGTTGTCGGGTAAAAAATCACTTACTAGAGCGATATTTTCCCCGACAGTCACGAGAGATGTAACGGAGTAGTTGGCAAAATAATGCTTCACTCCTTGCACTACTTTACTGAAAGGCTGCAGTTTCGGAAGTACTTCTTATTACAGTACTGCAGTTTCGTTGGCCGATTTCTGTGAAAAATATTTTTAACAAGTTGTATCTGTGAACATTTACCTTTAACCACCCAACCATTCAGGGGAGTCGATAAATTTTTCGTTGAATTTCGAAAAGTCATAGAAAAAATGTTGTTCAGAATGGTTGATAGAACACGTGGTTTAAGGGATGTTAATTTTCACAGATAGGTACACTCTGTACTCCACAGATTCCACCTGTTATTGAATTTTCGATGAATTTCGAAAAGTCGTTAAACAAATGTTGTTCTGAATGTTTCGTATTTTTTTTTCTTCTTATGGAGACGCATTGTAAAGTCCATTGGGTATATATAAATATATATACTTAATAAAAATGTGTATACTCAAATTTGTAAATCTTATATTAAATTATCACTCATTGTTATCATAATGTTACATGGACCCCAATGCTCGTGCTCGTGACATCTGTTTTCATACGACATATATCACTTTCGGGGTGTCACGAGCCCGAGAGTTGGGCTCCTGTTATCATCGTAATCTAATATAAGTTATTGCAATGTGTATTATCATAGTATATTGTTACTGAAGAACGGTGCCTCCTGATACAGGCTTTCTGAAGCTTAAAAGGGGGCTCCTGCCACTAATTTTGTAAGAGCCTTTGCTTAGTTGAAATAAAGTTTTTTTTTTAAAGTACTTCAGAGTAGTCCTCTAGGACCGTTACTCTCCCTACTCCCCCCTATATTTGTCATATCTTTTAATACCAGTTTCCTTCCTAGATTTTTCCCTATTCAAATACATTAAGCATGATCGCAAATAGCAAGGAAACTAGTAGGTATTGAGGTCAGATGTAACTATAACTTCGCATTGAAACTTAAGCCTACTGTCCCACTGCAGGGCAAAGACCTCCATCATGGAAATCAAGTCACTGCTACTGTGATGGGATAAGGTTAAACTAAATTAAAAGTCGATTAATAAATTAAATGCCGATTAAGGAGGCTCAAAGTCACCCAGAGAGCAATGGAGAGAGCTATGCTCGGAATCTCCCTGCGTGATCGTATCAGAAATGATGAGAAGGTTACAGTAAAGTGGCAATGGGCAGGGCACATAGCGAGGAGAACTGACGGCCGTTGGGGCAGAAAGGTCCTGGAGTGGAGGCCACGCACAGGAAGTCGCAGCCGTGGCAGGGCCCCCATAAGGTGGACCGACGATCTGGTGAAGATCGCGGGAATCCATTGGATGCGGGCGGCACAGGACCGATCTGTGTGGAGAACAATGGGGGAGGCCAATGTCCAGCAGTGGACGTCTATTGGCTGAAATGATGATGATGATGATGATGAAATTAATAGTAGTAGGTACTAACACCAGCACCTACTACATAGCCGATTAACATAAACAAATAATTAGGTAGTTTTTTAGATTTACGCGTTGCATTATAACTACATGGACTGGACTGAGTCCGCTCGTGACCACGGCTGCTGAGTACACAATGTTGTTTCACATAATAAATATCGTGTTAATCCCCGTATTGATACATTATAGAAATAATTAGGTATACACAATTTTCTCCATCACTGACATTGCGGAAAGAAAAGCGAGGTTTAGACCTCGCTTTTTAGTATAATTAGTTATATTTCGTTTGCGTTTATCATAAATGGTGGTAATTATGGTAAAATAACCTATGATCATCAAATAATATACTCTTACCTACCATTATTATGGCTATTGTTTGTCATCGATGTATGAACAGTCGCCCTTTCGTAATGAGCTTATAATTGACTAGTCGCCCTTACTTACTTCGCTTCCGGAAATTAGTTCCACTTTGCATTAAAAGATGTCTCTGGGCGTCAATTACATCGCGCAAGCATTTCGCCGTTTAGGTTTACCTATTAGCATGATAAAGACCATGACCGTGGGAGAGCTACGCCTCGGCATCAATAGACCGGCTCGAGTGCTAGCACAGCTTCACAGAAAACCGGCGTGAATCAGAGTCTCTGCTATGTTTCGCTGCGTGAGGGCACTGGAGGCCCCGGAGGTTTAAAGATTGGCATCGTATTTGTGACTCCACTAGCAATGCGGGTGTCCATGGGCGGCGGCAATTGTTTACCAGTCCAGTGATCCGTCTGCCCGTCTACCACTTATCACATAAAAAAACAATTGACTGCTGCCACGGTAGCGCAGTAGCTAGTGGATCGCAGAATAATGAAACTTTTTTTTTATTGCATTAAATAGAAAGACGAGCTTGCCCCCCATCTGATATTAAACGGTAACCGCGGCTCATAGACGTTAGCTATGCCGGAGCACAGTCATTCCGCTGCCTACCGTGAAAGAAGAACTCTTTTCAAACCTCGTTTCAAAAAGGGCATGTCATAGCGATCAGGGAATACCGCGACTGGAAGCTCATTCTTTGCACGAGTTTGCACGAGCTTGGGAAAAAAGAGCGATAGAAACAAAGCGTTCTGGAAGGGATTGGTTCCAGGAAGTATTGACAGGTAGTATTGAAATGAAAGAGCTTTTTTAGCACATTTCAAATATGTAATAATTACATAACTAAAAATATGTTAAATAAAAATAAAGTTTAAAAACTAAAACCCGACTACCAAAAAAACACGCTCTAAAAAGTACGCATCAAGAAAATTGTCTGTGCTGTAATTATTATGCCGTATTGCCGTGGTCGTATACCACCTGTAGCAAAACAGATTCATTAGGTATAATAATAAAATAAAATCAATGTGGCATAAGACCACGGCGATACGGCATAATAATTTCAGCGGAGACAATTTTCTTGTTTCGTACTTTTTAGAGCGTGTTTTTTGGTAGTCGGGTTTAGTTTTTAAACTTTATATTTTCGTGTCTATATTTAAGTAAGGGCACATGAGTATGTAGAATAATGTCTACTGATGTTGTAGAGGCACTAAAATACGCATTTTGCATACACATTGCTAATGTGAATGTCATTGACCTGCCCACGGTTATCCGTGGGTAGGTCAATGACATTTCCACTGATATAGAAAACGTGTTATATTTAATACTAGAGGTGCGTGATAAACAACTTTCACCACATTTTTGCTACAACTATATAACTAACTAAATTAAATTTATTCCCCCCCCAAACCAAATGATCCCATCACACTCGAACCAAATGATCCCATCACACTCGAAACAATTACTCGAATACTCGAAAATCGTTAATTACTCGAAAATTTATAAATTGAATTATTTAATATATTTTAGTAATAAATAAATAATCAATATTTCGCAACAACATCACTTACATTGATATGACCTCAAACACCTATGTTACGAATATCTGAACCAACAGCGGAATTACAAATATATACATTTGATACTTTTATTTTGTACTTATAATACATAGCAAACACTCAGACCAATACATATAATATACAATTATACAATATACAATACTAAATGTTTGTACTGTGCGAGAATGGAACCCGCAACCCTTGCACCAGAGGCAGCGTTCACTATCACTGATCCAAGCGGGTTGTCAAATACATTTTTATTAAAAGATTTCTACCATAAATTTTATTTCTGGTCTTCTGTTTATCAAATAGCACTAAAGCAGGTAAAGTAAAGTAAAGTATTAGCCTGTATACTGTCCCACTGTAGGGCAAAGGCCTCCACCACAGAAATCAAGTCACCGCTACTATGATGTGATTAGGCTTAATCACCACGCTTGCCTATTGCGGATTGGTGATCACAATCCCGAGCTATGTTCAAAAAATTCGAAACATACCTTTGCTGGACCCGGGATTCGAACTCAGGACCCCGAGATCACAGCCTGGTACTTAAACCACTAGACCAACGGGACTGAAGTAGGTATTCGGGGGCTTAAGTAGGAACTCTTCAAGAAAAACTGAGGTACAAATTTAGTCCCTACCCGGGGTACCTGGGACCTCCCGGAACCCTAGCCATTACAACACAGAAGCAGTCTATTATAAAGCCATTATAAAAGGGCAACTGACCACTGATTACACATAACTTCAATCATGATAGGTACATACTATCCCTTATAAACGTATTTCGAGTTACCATAATTACCCTTTATAACGTAAAAAATATTCAATCACCATACTAACAGACAAGCCATTACACTGTGCCACTATTAAAAAAATACACAATTTATATCCAAATTTTCCCTCAGTAATGTCAGTGATAGGGAAAACTGTTTTAATTTTCTTCATTTGTTTTTACTTTCTTTTCTATGTATCGTGTGTTAATGTAAGTACATATTTTAAGTACCTACCTATTTACATAAGGTTACATGGATATAATACACATCATGGACTGTCTGTTTGCGCAGTGGCTGGTCACATTTTAAAGCGATGGCTGCTTCAATATGGGGTTCGAGTTCCCAAGTAATCTAAGGAAATGTTGTACCTGAGTTTATCGATATAATACATATTTCAAGTACCTACCTATTATAGGTTACATAGATATAATACCAATCATGGACTGTCTGTTTGCACAGTGGCTGATCACACTTTAAAGCGATGGCTGCTTGAATATGGGATTCGAGTTCCCAAGTAATCTAAGGAAATATTGTACCTGAGTTTATCGATATAATATTCTCAATGTAAGCCTCGAAATCTGAAATTAGGCGGTCTTGTACCCACGTGTAATAATGATTGTACGTAGACTAATGGTAGAAATACGCATATGGATTTGAAAAATCTAGAGGTGAATACTCAGATTGGAATCACAACCCCCTTTTTTATGATGCCAAATCTTGACATTTGAATACCAGGAGAAAAATTCTTAAAAGAAAACAGCAACATTTTTTTATGGCCGGAACTTTTTACTAAAAAATAAATAAACATAATGCGATATTTTTCGTCAATTTTAAATTAAACTACTTACTCAGGTCTTCCATATAACTTGACAATATTATAAATATTTTATTTCTTTTTACAAAGTTATTAATGTATTTATATTTTTAAGCAAGATAATTATTCGTTTTATTGTAATCAGAATGTGGCTTTTCATATATGGTTGAATATTCCTTCACAAATAACATTAATTCGTTTGATTATTAGGGGAACACCTCTAGAGTTTGAAAAGAAAATAGGCTGACACACAAAACATTGTACCAACGTCCAATTCTCTAGAAAAGTAAATGTTCAATATATAGATATAAATATTTAACAGAAAAATTAAATCTTGAAAAAACAAACTAATATTATAAATTAATATTATCTATTATTTACTTATCTTACATATTCTAATTTTAGCATCGCTGTCTATAAACTCATATAATATTTTTTTTTGTATTTATATAACTACTACACTCGTTTGATATTTATAATACACTAAAACTTGATAATATTTACATCTTGATTGATTCTTGATGGAACGCCCTGTTGGTCTAGTGGTTTAAGTACTGGGTCGTGATCTCGGGGATCTGGGTTCGATTCCCGGTTTGTATATGAGGGGGTATGTTTAGAATTTTTCGAACATAGCTTGGGTTTGTGATCACCAATCCGTATTTGGCAGCGGTGGTAAACTACCTACCATTTTTTCTATGTTTTGTTTTGTGTAATTGTCACCGGAAATTAACAAGATCTGTAAGTTTATCAATTTACTAGGAAGTTTATAAACTTTCGTAGGATTCTAACCGAAAGATAAATTATAATATTGTACGTCCACATTTTCGTACATTGATAAACTTACTGAACTCACTCGTAAAATAATAAGTAAGCAATATCCAAACGCTACGCGCGATCTGATTGGCATTGCCACTATGAACATTGACCAATCAGAGATCAGTGTGTTATTTTACGTATTTCAAAGATTCGTATATTTAAAAGAGTTTCTGTGATTGGTCGGATCATATAAAATATTTTATAAATTGACCGTGTGACGTCGGAAATTGATAAACTTACGAAAATGTGTACGCAAAATAATACAATTTATCTCCCGTTTAGAATCCTACGAAAGTTTATAAACTTCCCAGTAAATTGATAAACTTACGGATCTTGGTATTTTCCGGTGGCATAATCATGTGTTGTTGTAACTGTGTTCTGTGTACCAAATGAATAAAATAAAATAAAATATTACACAGCACTTGTCCACAGAAACTGCAGGGTCACAGCAAAGCGAAGCTGCAGTACTGCAATAAGAAGTACGTGCGCGACTTCAACTTCACGATGTTTTCAAAACTCGATCATGGAGTCGAGACCTACTTCGTCAACTATAGTTTAACAAACATCGTGCCTTTTACCAATAATGTCTCTTTAGTAAGTCATTTCATAAGATAAGATAGATAGATAGATAGATATACTTTATTGCACAAAGAAAACACAACTTTAAAAGGCATTACAGAAACTTAATTGTACAATTTCGGCGGTCTTATCGCTGGAAGCGATTTCTACCAGACAACCTTCAGGCAAAGGACATTTGATAGTAGAGGAGGGGTAGGTGGTGCAATATTGAAAAAGGGAAATAAGAGTGAACTGTATATATATATTAAAATATTTATAATGCTAATACATAAATAAACAAAATATTATATACTAATAAATAAATATGTTATGCTTGGATAAAATAATATAAAGTACTAGATATACATTCATATAAATTATAAGATAAGATAAGATAAGATAACATTTATTGTCATAAACTGTGTTACAAAAAGCTGTTATAAGTAGAACATAGTGAGTATCAACAGTCTGTCCATTTCGGACGTACAATATTTACATATTTCAATTTACAATTCAAATTCCAATTTTAAATTACAATATTTCATTACATTTTTACATTTCATTAAAAAACTCATTCAAATTATAAAAAACATATAGACATTAGCCAGTCTTTAAGAATAATTTTGGATTCGGCGGGCTAAAAGAAGCCGCGTGGGCTGATGCAATTCAAAGGTTTTAAATTAGTGTCTAGTGGTTTTTAGTGTGCAAGTTTGGTGTTCACCAGTGAAGTGCCGCAAAGTGATCCTAATAATAAGAATCGTTGGATTGTATCGTTTTTAACACTGCTATTGTGTGTCGAGTGCGTTGTCTCGTGACAACTTGCTTGGACCTAATAGAGTCTTAAAACCCGCGATTGCTTTTGGAGTGATATCCGCTGAATCCGTAGGTCGATAAAACGCAAAACACCGGCGTTTTATTGAGTGACTTTGACTTTGACTGACTTCGACTGTTGACTACCTACTTTTTCTCAATAAGTTACTTGACATTGGCGAATTATCTTCGGTTGTCCCGCTTAATAATGCCTAAAATCTAAAACATGACAATGGCAGGAGTAATTCTCAGTCGAGAAGTTGGTTGCCACAAATAAAATAAGAAGAAGAAGAATAATTTTAAATTTAGGTTTTTCTTGTGCTTTAATATGTTCTGGTAACTTATTAAAGATTTTAATTCCTGTCACATACATGCTCTTATCATAGTGACATCTTATCGTGACATCCAATCAGTTAAAAGTTCAAGCTACATGCTTGAACTTTTAACTGATTGGATGTCACACTTATATTGAGAACGTAAGTCCATCATTCATCGTCATATAATACAAGAAATTTTAAGATTTTTCCAGTTGCACCAAAGATCTATAGTCCATTCTGAAGGTGAACTATACAGTTCTATTTTGACATTAAGTGAAACGCTCCTTTTAAACCTAACCGATATTTTTAAAAAATCGAGAATATTTTCTTCAGAAAACTAATCGATCTTTTATTTGTTTGATTTTTATTTTTTATAAACATTTTATCTATGATTTTGAATTACTAATATGTAAAATATGCTTACGTTATTTTTTAATTTAATTATTTGTGATTTAATGCATAGTACACACGCATTAAACCCCAAATAATTCTATTATATGCATCATATTCGTCTGAAAAATAACAACACTCGACGTGACGTGACGTGTCGGAACCATATCACTTCCTAAGAATAAAACCCCGGCGACCTATCACTTGCTTTGTAGCAATCCCCGGCGGCTCATCACTTGCTAAGAATAAATCAAAGCGACTCATCACTTGCTTTGTAGAAGTCCCTGGCCGCTCATCACTTGCTAAGAATAAATCCCCGGCGACTCATCACTTGCTTTGTAGGAATCCCTGGCGGCTCATCACTTACTTCGTAGAAATCCCTGGAGGCTCATCACTTGCTACGTAGAAATCCCTGGCGGCTCATGACTCGCTAAGAATAAATCGCCGGCGGCTCATCACTTGCTTCGTAGAAATCTCTGGCGGCTCATGTTAAAAATATCGGTTAGATTTAAAAGGAGCGTCTCACTTTTAATGTCAGAAAAGAACTGTCCTATTCACCTTCACTTACTGAATGGACTATAGTAAAGCGTGTTTAGCAACGTGCCCACATTAGCAATTTAAAAAAGTACGGAATATAAACCAGAGGTCCAAAAAGTGCTCGGAATTTTGTTATATAGCATTTTTTTTATTGCGAAAAATTACAATACATACAAGCATGCTCTTTCTGTTATTTTATTTAATGATCTCCCTGACTGATTCTCGAAGGTGGCTATTCTACATAGCCGTTGCGTATTGGTCGGTTTCCTCTAGATGGCGCTAGCACTAGCTAGCCGACAGATTCCTCTATCTGAGTATTTATAAGTTACTCAATGAAAAGAACCCACCTGCTGAATCTATGACCACAACCAAGCTCTCTTATTCCAGGCATCCACCTACATAACTGATAAAGGACGCAAGTATTCCATAGATCATAAGTTGTGCGACTATTCGATTAAATATGTGGAAAGTTACACGAACCACACCTGCATATTTCCATCGGTAAGTGTAATTAATTAATATCCTCCAACCGATTACGGCCACGGTGGCCAATCTCAACGATCAGCCACGTACGCAGGATATATTATAGTGCACAAATATTTGCGCAGACACTAGTGCACTCTCTATTCCCGTACCCTCTTATTTCGGTGGGACACCAGCGTGACACTACTGAAGAGGGATCGGGTGCAGGACCAACGGCTTAACGTGATTTCCCAGGCACGGGGTACAAGACCGCAAATCCGCAAAACACTAAGAATTTCTTACCGAAAACTTAGGTACAGATTTTTTAGCTCGACACAGGGATCGCACCCGGGAACTCTTGCGCAGCCGTCGCTTTAAAGCCGTAGGTTAGTGGGTCGCACGCACTATTCTACCAATTAAAGTGACGAGTAGGGCACACTAGCGACGCCAATCGATTTTATTTGTTAGCTACTAAACCGTATCTATTTTAAATAATTTCGGGGTTACAACCTCTCGGCAAACACTTATACTATTTGTTAATTAACCATGCACAAATGTTGGATCCGTTTTTGTACGCGAAAAGTTGATTACCGCCAAAAGCGGCCACTTTTAGCTTGAATCAATTTTTCGCGTACAAATGTTGAGTTTGCATTTGTGCATGGTTATTTAATAAATAGTATAAGTGTTTGCCGAGAGGTTGTAACCCTGAAATTGTTTAAAATAGATCCGGTTTAGTAGCTAATAATTAAAATCGATTGGTGTCGCTAGTGTGCCCTACCCGTCACCAATCATCGATGTGCGGCGGTGATTACTTACCATCAGGTGAGTCGCTTGCTCGTTTGCCTCCCTTTCTTATAAAAAAAACTAATTCAATTCAATCATGTATTAATAACTATTTGTAAGCTGCCAATTTTTTCCAAAAATTGCAGATGTGGACTACGTTTGTCTGAAATAAATTATTTGAATTGAATTGAAACGAGCAAGCGAGTCACCTGATGGAAAGTAATCGAAGCCGCCCATAAACATTTGAATGTGGGAGAGCCACGCTTAGGCATGAATGGGCCGGCTTGACCGGAGTGATACACAGAAGACCGGCGTGAAGCAGCGCCTGCGCTGTGTTTCGCCGTGTGAGTGACGTTACCGGAGGCCCAATGGGGGGGAAGGGGAAAAGGTCGGCAGCGCACTTGTGACTCCACTGGTGTTGCGGGTGTCCATGGGCGGCGGAATTGCTTACCATCAAGTGGTCTGCCACCTCTCACAAAAAAAAAAAACATCCGCGAAATCAGAGAGATCGCTAATGTGTCGGCGGCCTTTTTAGAAAGGAGTATGTTAATAATCTTTACTTTTTTACAGGGTTCATATTATTTTTATAACAAGAAATTAGCCCCCGTAACACTTCCAGTACCCTTGTTACCCGGCAGATACAAACTGGAGACGACGTTCTACGTCACTAAGAGCAAAGAGAAAATGATAATTATGTTCTACGACTTGTTTATAGGGAGGCAGGCTAGGCCGAAGAAGACGATGAAGCCAAAGCATTAGTTAATTCTAAAGTAAATAATACACTTAAAAAATATCGACAGTCTTCGGGAAGCTCAAAGTCACCCAGAGAGCAATGGAGAGGGCTATGCTCGGAGTCTCCTTGCGTGATCGTATCAGAAATGATGAGATCCGCAGGAAAACTAAGGTCACAGACGTAGGCATGCAATCCTATCCCTATGTGCCCTCACATAGCGAGGAGAACAGACGGCCATTAGGGCGGAAAGGTCCCCGAGTGGAGGCCACGTACAGGAAGTCGCAGCCGGGCCAGGCCCCCACAAGGTGGAACCGACGATCTGGTGAAGGCCGCGGGAATCAATTGGATACGGGCGGCGCAGGACCGATCTGTGTGGAGATCATTGGGGAGGCCTATGTCCAGCAGTGGACGTCTATTGGCTGAAATGATGAGTCTTCGGGTGGGACTCAAACAAGCGATCTTTTGCTAGCCGGGCAACTGCCTTACCGACTAAGCTACTGAAGACATTGGTAAGACGACAAATTTTGTAAGACGTGGTAAACTCCACCCATACTATCTGGAACCAACCCCTTCCAGAATGCTCCGTTTCGAGCGCTCATTTTTCCCACACTCGTGCAAACTCTGGAATGAGCTTCCAGCCGCGGAGTTCACTGATCGCTACGACATGTCCTTTTTAAACGAGGTTTGAAAACAGTTCTCCTTTCACGTTGGCAGCGGCATGACTGTGCTCCGGCATTGTTGATGACTATGAGCGGATGTTACCATTTGCCATCAGATGGACCGCATGCTCGTCTGCTTACTATTCGCTATAAAAAAAGTGCCGAAGTCTGTCGATTAATTTTTAATTGCATTAGGTATTTACTTAAGAATAATTCCAGTTCGCTTTTTCGTTCCACTTTGTACCAATAGATGGCGCTAAGTGTCGATTACATCGCGCAAGCGTTGCGTTTTTTCAGATTACCTATATAAATTATATGTAATAAATATGTAACTTTATTGAAATATCATTCTTATAATCTACTTATACTTAGTGAGCAATTTTAAGTTTTGCTTGCCTGAACTAGGTATAAGGTTGGAAAATGGCCATATTTCGTCTTGCTTGGTTCCAATATCATTGATTACGTTTCGGATGTAACTACTACTTATCCACACTTTGGATGATCATACAAAGGTACAAGAAGGAAGAATTCGAATGTTTTTAGTACGAATTTCATTATAGCGAAAACGCTAAGCTACATTTTTGTTCTCCACATTTACATTTGACCGAAAAAACTATTGACATAAGTATAGCTGATATTCCGTTTTTCTAATAATATATTTATAAATCTACAAGTTTTTAAATATAAACAGCCTTTGATAGATAAATAGATTTTAGACGAATTAGTTTCCGGTTTCGTTCGTTTCGTAATCGTTTTCTATGTAATTAAAAGGCAAATAAGTTTATATAACAACTACTTATTATGCATGCATGCAGCATTCAAGCAAGCATGCAGCATGCATGCAACTGGGCATGAATGCAAGCAGGCATTCAAGTATGCAGCATGCATTGTTTATGTCACGGCTCCGGCGCCGCAAGGTTTCGGCGGTCCCACTCCAGCTTATCGTCGCAGATGATTCTCGCTCGACACCGCGGCCTCGGCTTATTTGCCGGCTTTGCCGGTCAGCCTCAGCCGCGAAATCACCTGCTCCTCAGCGCGCGGACCGCCTCGCCCTTCCGCTCCTACACGGGTTTGAATTTCACTTTAGGGGTAGGGCAGACAAGACTACGTGGAGTCGGTTTTTCAGCGATTCGCTTCTGTCAATACATTTTGTAGCGCAAAATAAACCGATATTAGGTGAAAGACCACCTTAATTATGTAATAGATCTCTTTTTAACACTTGTTTTTTTATTTCAATGAATAATAGTTTACAGATAAATAAGTTTGTTTGCAATAAATAGTAGTAAGGTTACTTGGATATTTAAAACAATGAAAAAAGAGGTTTTGATAATCGGCTAATAGTGTTTCAGGAAAATGAAACATATATAAAATAAAATGATTACATATATGTATATGTCATGTCAAAAAATATTTCTTCGATTCAAAACTTCGATATACCGTTTTCGAAGTTTTGAAATTCAAATATTAAAGTTACGAAAGTAAGATAGGTTAGCGTAAAAGAAATATATGAAAAATTTACTTTACTCTTATCTATTTTCGATCTAAAACTGTATAACAGGAAATTCATTTTGAAATATAATTTGTAAGATCTGTAATTGTCATGTCAATTATATAATAATTGTCTAAGTAATTAATTTGAGTTTTATTATGGTTTTACTAAACATCCTGTACTCTTGCGTCGTTTCGAAATGCCTGTGCTATAGCAAAGACTCGTGGCAGTCAGTGTCATATTTCATGAATTCACATAACCGCCTTTAGTTACTTCGGGAAAACGTCTTATTCCTACGGGAAAACATCAACCATTCTAGGCGGGTCACGCTGTAAAAGGGTAAGTTTATGGCCCTAAAAATTTAATAAAAAAATAAAAAGGCCAATTATTGCTGTCTCGCTAGCGACCTAATGTGATGTTTTAACTGAGTTTATGAGCAAAGAAACGGAAGTAAAAATGTGTTTCATACAAATTTCTGAAAACTTGTATGGAACGCTAGAAACGCCTTAGTTTGTTGCTCCGCGGTTTGAAATAGGTTCTTCTTTGATGGATTTAGTCATAAATTCAGTTAAAACAGAACATTACCTCAATAGCGAGACCACAATTAAGCCTTTTTAATTTTTTTATTTGATTGCCAGGAATGATTAATGTTTGATGTTGACCGTGGGAGAGCCACGCTTCGGCATGAATGGGCTGGTTCTACCGGAGTGATACCACGGCCTCACAGAAAACCAGCATGAAGCAGCACTGGGCTGTGTTTCGCTGAAAGGGGGGGTTTAAAGGTTGGTAGCGCACTTGTGACTCCACTGGTGTCGCAGGTATCCATGGGCGGCGGCAATCACTTTCCATTTGGCGATCCGTCTGCTCGTCTGCCACCGATCACATAAAAAATATAAGAATGTTTTCCTATAATTACCGATTTCCTTAAGGTACGGGTAGGGCACACTAGCGACGCCAATCGATTTTAATTTTTAGCTACTAAACCGGATCTATTTTAAACAATTTCGGGATTACAACTTCTTGGCAAACACTTAAATTATTTATTAAATAAACATGCACAAATGTTGGGTCCAACGCGTACGCGAAAAATTTATTCACGTCAAAAGCGGCCACTTTTGGCGTGGTTATTTAATAAATAGTATAAGTGTTTACCGAGAGGTTGTAACCCCGAAATGGTTTAAAATAGATCCGGTTTCATTATTTATATAAAATATACAGCCTGATTCATAAAATAGTCAACTTAATAGGTAACTATCTGCCAATTGAAATGTGTTCGCATATAAAATACTGAATGCTTGTTCTTAAGAACAAGCGGTAACTTAAGTTAAACACCGCTATAATTAGGTACTAGACTACACTTGAGATCAGTATTAGTTTACGTTTACATGCCCATCGAACCAGTAACCAGATATCCGTTTCCTAGCGCTAATCATACTCGAATTAAACAGGTCAAGCTCGAATCGGTCAGCCAATACCTAGTTTAAAAGCGTTAGCAGAACTAGCTAGGAATGAGTTATTTCTATAATTGGTGGCACTGTGCGGAATACTAGGGACTGTAGGTCATCTAAGAGTCCTGCTAGGGGTTCGCAGATTCATTAAAGATAGGAGGTGCGGTGAGTCTATTTTAGATTGGGCGATTTTCATAATAAATATAGTATCGGCTATTTTTCGCCTTTCGGTTAGCAGCAGTATATGCTGCTTTCTGCACCTTGCTTCGTAATGACTGGCATAATTCCGACTTTTAAACTGCAGATCTCATAAACCTCGCTGTATTCCCCAGAGAGCAGACTGGAGCCTGTTAATATAGACATCATACTGTGGATTCCGAACCTGCGAACTATAATTCTAAGCCTTCAAACAATACTCGAGCATGCTACGCACAAAAGAACAATACAATATTTTTGCAATTTTCACACTCTGAAACTGAGAACAAGATCTCATGATGAAAGCCAGGGCCCTATTTGCTTTCTTTGCTATGTAATCCACATGTTTCTCATATGTTAGCTTAGAGTCATGTATTATGCTTAAATCTCGAATTTCTTCCACCCTTTTAAGCCTTATTTTGTGTGGTGTATAAGTAAAATCTGTTATTTTAGCTTTACGGGTGAAATAAATACTTTAGCATTTGGAGATAAATGTCAAGTAACTTATTGTGAATACGAGTAAGTACGTAGTCAACTGTCAAAGTGAGTCAAAGTCACAGTCACTCAATAAAAAAAACGCCGGTGTTTTACGTTTCATCGACCTACGAATTCCGCCGATGCCACTCTAAATACAATCGCGGGTTTTGAGACTCTATTAGGACCAAACACAGTAGATATAATGTGGTCCAAGCAAATTGTCACGTGACCACTCACTCGATACGTAATAGCAGTGTTGAAACAAATACAATCCAACGATTCATATTATTAGGATCACTTCGCGGCAATTCAGTTCATTAAAAACCACTAAACGGGTGTAACTCTTTAGTGAAACGACTCAGTGATCCGACTCAGCCAAATGATACACTGTTCCGAATCTTTAATGTTCGCTCCGTTCATTCGACTCAAATGGATCTCGAGTCCGATGAACCGAATGATCCGAATGAGCTGAATGATCCGATGAGCCGAATGATCCGAATGAGCTGAATGATCCAAGTGAGCCAAAAGATCCAAATGATCGGAATGATCAGATGAGCCGAATGATTAGAATGAGCTGAATGATCTGAGTGAGCGGAATTAATCACGGATTTATCTGAGAGTCGATGTTCCAAATGAAGCGTTTCACTGTTCCGCATCTCTGCACTGATCCAGATGCAAATGGTCCAATCTTTTTAAAGATACAAAATATAAAAACCACTAGATACTAATTAAAAAACCAGCCCACGCAATCAATTCCTCAAAAGATTTTCGTTTCCATAATATTTTACATTTCTACCGGCAAACAGTTGATAATAGGTATTAAGCCAAGTTCGTTGATCCATGGTATTTAATCACTTCGTCGGGATATTTCGTTGGCATTCTGTAATCACATTCTGTCGCAGGCTGTTTTTATTGTTTCAACTGTTTCGAGAGTTCGTTAAATATTACCCGATTTCATTGGATTTTGGGCGCACAGTAGTGAAGTAGGTATACCACGAAAATTATTATTTTGTAAAGAATACATTTTATTGCATTTGCTTGCTATTAATAATAATTTCATACAAAGTCCAAAATTACAAGCAAATGACATGAAACAAATAAATAAATCGAAACTTTACACAGCAGATCTCAAGGGCTGCAATTGGATCCAGTGCGCATACATAGGCGAATCTCAGCGGTCTGCAAACACCTTTGAGATGCCGTTTGAGTTGACTCTCAGTGGCTTGACTATAGATGCGCAACTCTTACGGACGATGCCGATGGCATGGATGGAATCCATCCACATGGCAGCTTGAAACGCACCCTAAACGCGTTATTCTATTCGACTGGATTACAATAAACCTGTCAATATTAAAAATAACATGTCTCTCTAAACACTAGACATTGACGGAATCATACGTTCGGCCGTCACCGTACATGGGATCAAGTCCAATTAAATTGAAAATTTAAAAACACTCGACGGCGGCCATCTTGGATTTGAAATTTGTTACAATAAAAACATTCTGCTTCTCAAGCCCTTTTATATGATACCCATATTGTTGGAGTTGTTTTAAAACATACAAACTATTTCTTTGTGACGGCGGCCATCTTGGATCGATTTTTATCCAACATAGCTTAAAATACCCCCCTCTTATACATCTTTCAAACAAAAAAAAAACAAAATTGCATGTCAATCTTTAATAATATTTTTTTCAATGCAAAGGCGTCACCCAAGGTCCAGCCTGAAAACCAGCGCTGCAGCTGTTGTATGTGGCATTTGCAGCATATGCTGAGGCTGAGCCTTGTTGGCCGCAACTCTTTGTCTCTGTACCTTGTTTTCTCTGTTTTGTTCTTTGTGTAATGTGTTGTGGTCAATAAATTGTTTCTTATCTTATCTTAAAAATCAAAATCGGTTCGGTTCATATGTTCGGGAGCTACGATGCCATAGACAGACATACACACAC
Organism: Marasmia exigua; assembly: GCA_019059595.1. Lineage (NCBI taxonomy): Eukaryota > Metazoa > Arthropoda > Insecta > Lepidoptera > Crambidae > Marasmia > Marasmia exigua. The sequence goes on along the minus strand of CM032484.1, from coordinate 4,122,891 downwards.
ACACACACACACACACACACACACACACACACACACACACACACACACACACATAGACACGTCATACTTATAACACCCCGTCGTTTATGCGTCGGGGGTTAAAAACAAAAAATAAACAAAAGCACTTCTGTAATTTTCAATCTATATAGTCAATAAAATTAAGTAGCCACGTTGATTGTAACATTTTCGTTACAAATTATGATTGTTTATGCATTAACTGGTTGTTAAATTATTATTTGTGTTTACGCATGGTTTGCACAACCGCCATTGAAATACATTATTATGATAGTAAATCTACATTATTAATGGCATGTAGTTTCGTAAATCAAATTTTACGCAAACTGCTAAATAAATATAATAATATAATTTTAACGGTAAGCCTAATATTGTTTTTAATCGGATTATGAGTTGAATACCTTGTTGTTTACTACTGATAAACAATGCTGTTAGCGAAATACCCTAACCAAATTGAAAACTATATTTCTCAATCAATTTTTCGCGTACAAATGTTCGCGTACATTTGTGCATGGTTATTTAATAAATAGTATAAGTGTTTGCCGAGAGGTTGTAACCTCGAAATGGTTTCAAATAGTTCTGGTTTAGTAGCTAAAAATTAAAATCCATTGGCGTCGCCAGTGTGCCCTACCCGTCACCTTAACCGTCTTATTCACTCGAGGGCATTATACTGATGAAAGCAAACATTTTCCCCAAAGGAACATAGAGACTAATCTAAAAAAAAATTCGTCTTTCGATACAAATTGCACCTATCAGTTGATCAATTTTGTATGGGAGGGTGATTTATTTTTCTGAGATTAGACCCTACATTCCTTGAGGAAAAACGTTTATTTTCATCAGTATAATGCCCTGGACAAGTGAGAAAGACGGTTATAAAAGCACGGTGTATTTTGCACCCTTGTACCATTGGTGCTTAATTTTTTTACACGCTGTATTTGAAAGAACTACCTACTTGTTAAGGTGACGGGTAGGGCACACTAGCGACGCCAATAGATTTTAATTTTTAGCTACTAAACCGGATCTATTTTAAATAATATCGGGATACAATCTCTCGGCAAACATCTATAATATTTACGTAATACATATAGTTAACTGTTTGGTCGGATTTTGCACTCGTATTTTGGATTACCGCCAAAAGTGGCCGTACAAAAACAGACCCAACATTTGTGCAAGGTTAAATAGTATGTTTGCCGAGAGATTGTAAACCCCGAAATTGTTTAAAATAGATCCGGTTTAGTAGCTAAATGTTTAAATCGATTGCCGTCGCTAGTGTCCCCTACCCTACCCGTCACCTTTAAGATTGATTCTTTACAGGTGATAGAACTTGGCCAACGTTTACCCATATATTCCCAACAGAGCTTAATAAACTTGCCAGTCACAATGACAATGAAAGCTTCCCATTTTTGATTTACAACAGGATAGATTGGTAATCGGTTTAGCCGTTTGCCACGTGTTGTTCGTTTGATGAAACTATGACGAATTGATATTGACGGTCTTTGAATTCGTAGAAAGAAAGGTACAAATACATACAATCTATGGTGAAACGACTGCCAGCTGACTTTCGCAACCCTTTAACAAGACCAACTGAAACATGGTTACACCTTTCAGAAATTAACCGAAACGTGCAGGTTGCCTCTCGACGTTTTCTCTCACACCACTTTGTTACATACACGCCCGGTACATATTCTGTTCTATTGTTTTTTTTTCCATGTCCAATTTTAAGTGTGCACGTCCATCGCCCAAGGCTCAGCCTGCAGTGGTTACTGGCTGCTGCAGTAAATGCTGAGGCTTGTTGGCCACAAACCAATGTCATGTCCCATTATATTTTGTTGTTTTTCATATACTTGTCTACTGCTGTATGTACTATGTTTTTATGGCCAATAAACTTATTATCTTATCTTTTTTTTGATGACCCAGTGAAAATGCACCTTATGCACATAAAGAGGGGCTCTCCTACGGGCTAGGTCTCTGCTAATCAGAGACCGTCCGGAGGCATACCCAATAAAAACACTGGGGCGTTTCCATCCCCCGCCAAGGAAACACTCAGACCGGGGTGAGGACTGCTAGGGCGAAGAGGCTCGCCAGCTCGGCTTCTCTCCCGCTCAACCTCCCGGGTAGCACCCACACTGCTGGCTGCATTGCAAGCACCACCGAGAAGAGGACTGCGGGCACCCCTCCCCGCACATACACTGCTGGCTGCAACACAGAGCAAGTCAGGGATTCCGCAGGCTTCCAACACAACAACGCTTTGCAGAAACCGACTCCGCTGGCTGCGGAGCCGGGAAAATCCGCGACGCAGAGACACTCCGACCTGCCACCGCAATCCGCTGGCTGCGAACTTGCAGCGCAGGTCCCAAAACGTGGGCCTTGCGGCCACTACGCCCGAAGGCGCTCCACTCTAGGGGGGATGCCGACGTCAAAGTGCTCCGCCGGAAAACCGCCGCGCAACCCGCGCGGGCGGAGCCGGACACAGCATCCCCAGGTCTGAAGACAAAAATGGCGCCTGCAACTCCGCTGTGCGATGGTTTAACCCGCTTTCACGGGCCCTAGTGCACCGTCAGGGAACGACGCGAAGACGCCGGTCCTCAGACCCTCGGCGCGACAGTATAGGCCCTGTAGCGAAGTGCGCTTCGGTGCGGTCGCACGCCAGGGCCGGTCCGTCGGATGTGCATCCTTCGGCTAACAGGTAGCAATCCACGAATGAATTACTACCCGTCATTGCCCAGGAAAAACCGTGCCTCGCGGTAACCGTTTCTGCCTAATACCAACCTAAGTTGGAATCAGGACAGAACTGATTACCAGCAAGGCCACTCGAGGAGGTAGATGCATTATCTTATCTTGTCTTATCTCATCTTATCTTATTCGGTCGATTTGTGAAATCCATAGGATTTGGATTCGAACCTACGATATCCCGCATGGAAAGAACGTTTTTATCCACAGATACAAACCGCTGAAAGCAAAATCCAAACACAGGCCACAATTTCAACACCATAAAAGGAAGCGTTCATTTTTTAAATTAAAAGTGACATTTTAAGTTTAAAATTTTGCATTTTACGCACCTGGTTGGTGGTGAGGTAGCTTTGTTTCGACTTGCCTCATGTGGCATCCTTGTAGGGTAACCATGCTTCAGACATCCTATAACTATTGTATTTATACTTCTTGTAACAAAATTGGTTCTTGTTTATGTTCCCTAAAATAATTACAATCGTTATCCAAAATTCTTTGATTAGGTTATGGGCCCATCACGCTTTCACTCATCATCATCGTCATCGTCAGCCCATTTAAGTCCCCACTGCTGGGGCACGGGCCTCTCTCAATCACATGAGGGGTAATTGCCATACTCACCACGCTTGGCAGACGGGTTGGCGAGGGTTTTGATATACTTCAATGCAGAGTTTTCCTTCTCTGGGTGCTGATGATCATGCCAGCAGCTTTACCTTAGTCGCCTTTTACGACACCTCGGTAAGAGTGAGGGTGCCTATTCTACTCTGCCAGGGACCACACGGCTAACACGCACTGCTTCCACTGCTGCGTGACTAACTTGAATATACCTCTGTTGTTGTTGTTGATAGGCAGCGCACTTGTAGACTCTACTGATGTTGCGTGTGTATGGACACCCGTCTGCTCGTCTGCCACTTATCACATTAAAAAATACATTAAATAAAATTCACATTAAAAGAGACGTCGGACAAAGGTATGGGGATAAGATTCGGCCGTGAATTCCAGTTTTGTTGCAGGCCCTCCCATACAGCCAGTTAAAAACTGTGAAATAACCTTTGTTGAATAACTTTATTTAACAAATTATAATAGAAAGTTTTTTATGTGATAGGTGGCAGATAAGCAGCCGTATCATGAACACCCGCAATACCAGTGGAGTTACAAGTACGCTGCCAACCTTCAAACTTCCCCTTTCCCCCACATTGGACCTCCGGTACCCTCACTCACGCAGCGAAATACAGCACAGTGCTGCTTTCACGCCGGTTTTCTGTAGTTCAATTGCTTTTTAGTGCTGTGGTGGTGTTAAGGTGAAGGGTATACCCCACTAGCGACACCAATCGATTTTAATTGTTATCAACTAAACCGGATATCTTTTAACAATTTCGACTCGACTCGTCTACGATCTCTCGGAAAACACTTATACTATTTATTTAATACTTATACTTAAGTAACTTTTGAGTCTGTTTTGCCATTTGAAATTTAGATGAATGCCATAAGTAGGCCGTTTTTGGCGGTAATTTAAATTTAAAGTACAAAAGCAGACCCAAAAGTTAAGTGTAAATATTAAATAAATGGAATAAGTGTTTTCCGAGAGATTGTAGCCTTGAAATTGTTAAAAAGATATCCGGTTATGTTGCTAACAATTAAATATCAATTGGCGTCGCTGGTGTGCCCTACCCGTTACCTTAAAAGTCTACTTTGCAAAGACTTTACTGTGACAATATCTATGATCATCCATCGCGAAAAAATATCAGCTGTTCCATATAGATATTAATGCCGGGTAGATATTCTACATGTAAGCATTTTAGTAAATATTTCAAACCGTTAAATTAAAAATATAACATTTAAACTTAAAATGGGCTAATGTGTATAGTTATGATTTAGTTTCCGAACGTAAATTTGCAATCGGCCAGACTTTAAAAAATAAGAAAAAAAAGAAAATGTGTCAGATTCGAACGATTCATGGAGGAAACGAAACGGAGCTCTGTGTGTATTAACGTGGTACTTGTGGTTTTTGAAATAAAAATATTGGTAACTTGATATTGGATATTATTTCGTGCATAACTCCTGAAGTATTTTAATACTTCAGAAGTGGGATGCAACAAGAATATTACTCAATATTCTAATCACGTCCACTTGTAGAACTATCCACTTGTTGTGTTGTCCAATCGTAGAATAATTGAATTTGAAACGGAACGGACAGGTAACAAATAAATTCAGATAATAATAAGAAAAGATATAAAATATGTCTGAATGTCGTGCGGAACGTATTCATGGCAAGGCAGAGGTAGATGATGGAGGGAGGGGAGTCGCAGCCGCAGCCCTGCGCGACGCCCTCACAAGCGCCACAGGAGGAGTCGCTCTGCTGGGCGGCGCTCGCGACCCTCGCGCTTGAAGTCGTGTTCTGCAAGCCGTGGAGGGTCGAGAGGCCGTCCGCGGCGGAGGCGTGATGACTCTGATGAGAGCCCGAGGCGACGCAGAGCTGACTCGCGCCGAGATGTCGCGAAAGAATCACGAGCATCGCGTTTGCGACCTTCGCGATCGGGTTCGCGGTTGCGTTCGCGGTCTGGTGATTCCAGAAGGACAGTAAGGCGCCGGCAGCGACGCAGTCAGGATCGACGGAAGCCCGGCGACTACGGCAATAGTCGTGTACCACATCAAAAACGGAAGCGGCATGAAACTGTGAGTCAATCTTCATATTATTCTAATAGTGATGAAAGTTATACGAGTGAGAAAACAAAGCGTAGTGCTAATAGAGTCTATGCAAACATGACATGTAAATCTAATGATAATAGCAATAAGTTAAGTATTAGCGACGTAATGGATTTAATAAAATCGCTACCCTCATCGGCGTCTCATACTCAGAATCATTTTAGTATGTCAACAAATACAGTACCGGAATTCGATCCTGGAAATAAGGAGCAAACTATTCACTAGTGGATTTCTAAAGTAGAAGAATGTGCAGCAATGTATAATTGGACTGAAATACAATTACTTCACTATGCGTTGCCAAAATTGATAGGGTTAGCTAAAGTATGGTACCATGGGTTAAACTCTTTAAATCATAATTGGGCGGAATGGAAGAAGCTATTAACTAAGCAATTTCCTACCGTTCAAAACTATGCTCAAATGTTACATGAAATGCTAGATAGGAAGGTTAGACATAACGAATCATTAGAGACGTACTATTACCATAAAATTAACTTGCTAAACCGATGTGATGTAACAGGAAAGAGGGCAGTAGACTGTCTGATATATGGTTTAGAAGACAAAGGTATGCGTTTAGGAGCTCAAGCAGCAAATTATTCTCAACCAGAAGAGTTACTAGCTTATTTCAAATCAATTAAGATAGAAGATACTAAAGATAAATCATATCGTCAACCATTTGTTAGGAGGCGGCTTGATGGTCCAAGCGATAATACATCTAAATCGAATACTTTGCGATGTTTTAATTGCAATAAGGTAGGTCATCCGTCTTTTAAGTGCAGCAAACCATTGTTGACGTGTAATATACTGAAGATACAACGCCAATCGTGTATCGACCTTACAGACTTGCTTATTCTGAGAGAAATAAGGTTAAGGAGATGATACAGGAAATGCTAAATTCTGGTATTATTGCGGAATCTAACTCTGCTTATGCAAGTCCAATCATTTTAGTACAGAAAAAGACGGGTGATCAAAGACTTTGCGTGGATTACCGCGCTTTGAATGCAAAAACAGTAAAAGAGCATCACCCTCTACCCAGGATCGAAGATCAAATTGATCAGTTAGGTGGTTTTGAATATTTTGTAACGTTAGATCTCGCATCCGGGTATTATCAGATTCCTATATCTGAATCATCTCAAGATAAAACAACTTTCGTCACCCCTGACGGCCAGTACCATTTCAAAGTCATGCCATTTGGTCTGGCCAACGCGCCGTCTACTTTTCAAAAAACTATGAATAAATTGCTTAAAGACGTTAAAGACCAAGTACCTGCATTTATGGATGATCTTATAATTCCAATTCATAGCATATCACAGGGGATGGAAAGACTAAGGAATGTGCTAGAACTTATAAAGGCAGCGGGATTAACATTAAAACTGTCAAAATGTACATTTTTTTTCAAAGACATAAATTATCTCGGTTTTGAGATAAACAGTAAAGGAGTTCGGCCAGGTTCAAAAAAGACTGAAGCAGTAGAACATTATAAACGTCCCACTAATCAGCATGAAGTACGCCAATTTGTAGGTCTGGCTAGTTTTTTTCGGCGTTTCGTTAAAAACTTGGCTATAATTGCTAATCCACTGACTAAATTACTCAAAAAAAAATAGTAAATGGGAGTGGGGATTCAAACAAGAGAAATCATTTTCTACCTTAAAATCTGAGCTAGTTAAAAGACCTATTTTGGCGTTATATGACGTGAAAGCTAATACACAAATTCATACCGACGCTTGTAAAACAGGTATAGCAGGAATGCTTCTTCAAGAGGATAATCAAGGTAGGTGGCGAGCGGTTGCGTATTACAGTAGACAAACTACTTTGGAAGAGCAGAAGTACCACTCTTTTGAGCTAGAGACCTTGGCCGTTATTGCGTCTCTCCAACGGTTTAGAGTGTACGTTCTGGGTCTTAGGTTCACGATAGTGACCGATTGTAATGCATTACGTACCACTCTGTCTAAACGAGATATGATACCACCTATAAGTAGATGGTGGCTCCAATTGCAGGAGTACGACTGCAGTATTGAATATAGACCGGGTAATCGCATGAGTCACGTGGACGCGTTAAGCAGGAATGCAATTCCCATCTCGAGCGAACCCGAACCAGTATTCGATACTTTAGCGGTAGAGTCCGAAGACTGGTTGACGACAATTCAAGGGGTAGACGAAGAGGTTCAGCGGATAAAAAAGTAAAAAAACTAAAACCCAACTACGACAAAAAACGTCGCTGAAAAAGTATAAAACAAGCCTTCGTTGTCAATTTATGCAATATTCACTATGTAGAGATAAAATTTCATGTTTGGAAATCCGCAGTCACACGTTGTCAAAGGGTAGTATATTTAACGTGTGACTACGCCTTTCCAAACATGAAATTTTATCTCTACATAGTGAATATTGCATAAATTGACAACGAAGGCTTGTTTTATACTTTTTCAGCGACGTTTTTTGTCGTAGTTGGGTTTTAGTTTTTTTACTTTTATTTTATTTGTACTATTTTGGTGTCCAAGTGCTAGTAATATATATATATATTCAAAATGTACAAGTCAAGCGCTTTCAAATGATACCAAACACGGCATATTTATCATAACTTTATTTTTTTACTCTGTATGTTTTGTCCGCTAGAGGGCGCCACATTAGATTTTGTGAAACTTCATATAGCCTATAACCAGCGGACGATCAAGACGCTTATAATGATATGTCATTTGTCGAATTCTGATAAGTAGTTAAGAAGTTACGTGGAAACAGATGAACATACATACATACATACATACATACATACATACATACATACATACATACATAGCCTGTCAAAATCATAACCCTCCTTTTGCTTTGCCGTAGTCGGGTAAAAAGTATATTAGAGGACCCAGAAACGCCTAAACTTTATGAGACTTACCAAAATTATCAGTTGAAAGGTGGGAAGTTGTATAAGGTTATAGGCGGTCAATTAAAATGGTTGGTGCCAAAAGGTTTTCGATGGCAGTTGCTTAAGAAATGTCATGACGATATTGGTCATTTCGGGGTAGATAAGACATTAGATAAGTTAAAATCCCTTTACTGGTTCCCCTAGATGAACAAGTTCGTTAGAAAGTACGTTCATTTGTGCTTAGAATGTAGTTACCATAAAGTGCCAGCAGGAAAAAGACAAGGTATGCTTCATCCAATACCAAAGATAGACAAACCCTTCCATACAATACATATGGACCATTTAGGCCCATTTGTTAGGAGTAAAGCAGGGAATACTTATTTACTGGTTATTGTGGAAGCATACACTAAATACATTACTCTACATGCAGTTAAAAACACAAAATCAAAATCGACCATCAAGGTCTTAAACCAATATTTTAGTTTATTCGGAATACCAAGCAGATTGATAAGTGACAGAGGCACTTACTTTACAAGTAAAACTTTCAAAGATTATATCAATGAACTCGGAATTAAACACATTTTAAACGCGGTGAAAAATCACAATTGTAAAGAAAATGAATGGGATACCCACTTGGAAGAGATTCAATTGGGTCTTAATACTACAATCAATAAAGGTATCGGGAAAACTCCACCTGAAGTGTTATGTGCTAAAAGTGAGGGAATTGTAACTTCACTAATTGACCCAAACGAATTAGAGAGCTCACAAGAAAATCTGGATTCAATTAGGGAGGCTGTTAGTAATAAAATTAGTGAGGGTTGACCCTCACTAATTTTATTACTAACAGACAAGCAAAAAGCAAGATTTGATAGAAACAGGAAGGTAGGAAGAAAATACAAAGAGGGAGACTTAGTTAGAATTGAAAGAGAAATAGGGAATAATAACGGACAATCAAAAAAGCTACTACCTAAGTTACAAGGTCCATACAGAATAATAAAAGTGTTAGATAATGATAGGTTTATTATTGAGGATACCCCCTTAACGCGTAAACAAAATAGGAGGTATGAGGCAGTTGTGGCTTTAGATAAAATTCATCCGTGGTTGAGCTTTACTCGGGAAAGTTTAGTAGATTCTGATACAGCGAGCTCAACTGAAGATGAAAAAGAGACTATTTTGTACAGGCCTGACAATGAAATTCAGTCTGAAGAGGTAGATGTTGCGAATGCCGAGGAGAGTAGTGATAATTAAATGACAGCAACTATACGTGTTTATTTAAAGGTATCTTACTTTGTGTATTAATCCAGATTGATTAGATTAGAACAAGATTTTAAGTTGATGTTATTATTGGATTTCTCGAAAGAGTTATTGTGCCTCTGTATATTTCTGTTAGTTCGTCGAGCAATAATTCGATGGTCTGTTAACCTTTATCTGGCGTTAAACGTTTATAAGTACTTAATTAATTATTTAAATAAGAAGTGAACTGGATATGGAAAATTGGTGTACAAGGAGTCTTTTGACGATTTTGAGTATGTCCAGTTTATTAGAATAAAATGTGACCTAATTTATGGATGTGTTCAAGCATGATAATTTGAATAAGATATGGAAAAATTGACATACAATGGAGTCTTTGACAACTATGAGTATGTTAATTTGCTGGAATAAGTCTTACTTTGGTTAAATTTAATTATACATAAGATATGAATTTGATTTGGAAAAATTGATATACAATTGAGTCTTTTGACAATAATATGAGTATGTTCAATTTGCTGGAATAAAATCTTATGGCGCACGGAGGCTTTGAGCCAAGGATTTGAGCGCTTATGTATTAACGTAATGATTTGATGTCCTTAATGATTAAATTTATTAGTTACGTCAAATAAGTCATAATATGTATTTTTATAGTTTTATGTATTTTTTTTTACTTTTACTTTTCTCCTTTTGATGTAAATGATTAGTATATTAATTTTCTTTATTCTATCAAATGTTATGTAATCTACATCCCAGAACAGACTAATTGATGGAACAATTATTGTAAAAGATGGCCGAACATAATAGAAATCCTATCTGTGCCTGAATATAAAAGTAGTAAGATTATTAGCATCAATAACATGAAATTACTTGTTAAAAAAATATATATGCATGTGTAACTGAAATAATAACATAAATAGTATAATATTAAAAATAAAACTATGACTAATGGTGGTAATAATTTTCAATAGACTATTATTGGTTTATATAAAATTTGTCTGTAGTGACATTTTGTAAATAGTTTCAATCAATTAAGGTTAAGTTTAGTACCTTTAATTTCAATTTTTGTAAAAGAATATTACTAAAATTATTAATTAACGAGAGGACTTCGTTAATTCAGAATGGCCGACTGTAAGCATTTTAGTAAATATTTCAAACCGTTAAATTAAAAATATAACATTTAAACTTAAAATGAGCTAATGTGTATAGTTATGATTTGGTTTCCGAACGTAAATTTGCAATCGGCCAGACTTTAAAAAATAAGAAAAAAAAGAAAATGTGTCAGATTCGAACGATTCATGGAGGAAACGAAACGGAGCTCTGTGTGTATTAACGTGGTACTTGTGGTTTTTGAAATAAAAATATTGGTAACTTGATATTGGATATTATTTCGTGCATAACTCCTGAAGTATTTTAATATACAACAGTATTTTCCGCTCATTGTATGATCACATTTTGGCAATGAAATCTTTATTCTGTAAGTAGATATTTGCTGGGTCTAATAATACCTTAGTTTTTTACCTTATATAGTAGGTAATGCTGGCCTAACAAAAAAAACTCGCATACAATGCATCTGTGTGTGTACGCGTTTACAACGAACAAAGCAGAAACATTGTGTATTTGCATAAAACACATTTGATACATAAATGGTATAAAAAGTATCAGAGTCATGGTATTCAGCCTGCCAGCAGGCGCACAAATGGTGCTGGTAAGATAAAATTCTGTAGTCTTAAAAGATTACATTGATAAATCTAAAATTAACAAGTTAATAATTTAAAAAGTAACAAAATACTTATACATCTAATTATGTATTGACTAATATTATTTATGAAATTATATCTATTATATGTAGTTATTTTCTACACCACACGGCCTCACTCTTACCGAGGTGTCGTAAAAGGCGACTAAGGTAAAGCTGCTGGCATGATCATCAGCACCCAGAGAAGGAAAACTCTACATTTATATCAAAACCCTCGCCAACCCGTCTGCCAAGCGTGGTGAGTATGGCAATTACCCCTCATGTGATTGAGGGAGGCCCGTGCCCCAGCAGTGGGGACTTAAATGGGCTGACGACGATATGTAGTTATTTTACAAATCTAATAGGTATATTTTATAAGGTTTTATAAAATTGTAAGATAAAATTATGATAAAGCAAAATTTAAGTCTTAATCTACCTGTCTAATTTAAATTATAAATTCTACTAACAAACTCTAACCCAGATGTATGGATTTATCTAAGATGAATGGACTAAAATTTTTATTATTTTTTTATTAATTTTAATGTAGATACAGGTGGAGTATCAAAAGTCCTGTACTGAAGGAAACAACTTTTTATCTGACAAATGACATCTGGGATCTGGGTCCAGTCATATCCAATTAAAGGATATCCCATGGTAACCCTATATCCGTCGGGAAAGAAAATAAATTCACTCGCGATGAAAACGTAAAACCTTTGTATTTTTAAGTTGCCACGCCAATTTTGACCTTATTCGGAGGGAGTAGGGGTGCGAGGGTTGCCCTGGTGTATGTTGGCAGCCGGTGCAAAAATGCCCGGCGTCCAACGTACTCAGGGAAGGTAGTGAGTTCCACTTGGGACTCGAAATTAAGGTGTTATTTTTTATGGAATTATTTCTTTTGCACGAGAAAATACTTGGCGTCACGTCGACCCTTGTTGGATTTAAGACAGTCCTTATGTCCCTCTAGGTTCTTTGCTTATGCCTGATACTTCGAAACACAACAAAGACTTTATCTAATTAGTTACTTACCTTGATCGCTCCCAGCGATAAGAACACTTGAATTGTACATTATATCTTTTTTTTGTGATAGGTGGCACGACTACGAGCCGTAGCCTAATAAAAGACTATTTTTTTAGATTTTCGTGTTGCATTATAACTATAATGTATCAAGACGGGAATTAACACGATATTTATTATGTGAAACAACATTGTGTACTCACATTTTTGGCTCGACGTCGATTGCATGCGACAGAGATGAGATGAGTGACGAGAATGGACAAGATAAGGAATGAATATATTAGAGGAAGTATGAAAGTGGCCCCCATCATTGATAAATTGAAGGCAAATCGTCTTTCCTGGTATGGCCATGTAAGGAGAAGAGGGGAAGAACATGTTGCCAAAAAAGTGATGAGTTTAAACGTAAGTGGGTGGAGGAACAGAGGACGGCCGAAAAAGAGATGGATGGATTGTGTGAAGAATGAGATGATGGAAAAAGAGGTGGATCATTCGATGACGAATGACAGGGACGTATGGAAAAGGAAAACATACTGCGCCGACCCCAGATAACCTGGGAAAAGGGCAGGAGGATGATGATTTTTGGCTCGACGTTTCGGCTACGTTACAGCAGCGTTATGTCCGCTCGTGACCACGGCTGCTGTAACGTAGCCGAAACGTCGAGCCAAAAATGTGAGTACACAATGTTGTTTCACATAATAAATATCGTGTTAATTCCCGTCTTGATACATTATAGCAATAAAGAGTATCTATCTATCTAAGGTAAGTAGCAGGGCGGCATTACTCACTCAAAGGTTACAAAACGGAAGAAACTTTTATAAAAGGCAGTACTTTTCACGGCGGGATGCCAAGCTTACGCGTTACGACCTCTAATGGAGTGACATTTGCGGTTTCCATGTAAGAAGATTATACTCTTTCCCCCTCTAGCATTAGGTAGCACGTATTTTTATCCCTCTCTAGCAAGATTCGAGTAATGAAGGAAACTTGATGTTCGGGAACGCACTTGTGTAATTCAATTAGAATTGTAAATGTTGTTGCCTTTTTGGGGTTCTGTGTGAAATGGATGCAGACGAGCAGGCGGCGCACCTGACAGTAATATAACAGGTCAGTCGTCTGCTTGTCACTCCAAAAGATGGTGGCTTTTCATGGCATCTCGCCGTAAAAAGCGATGGTCGCCGCTCGTGTGCACAAGTGTTATCAACCTTTTGTTGTTCCTCCGGAATTGAGCCTCTGGCACCCTCACTCACTCGGTGAAACAGTTTTCTGTGAGGCCGTGGTATGACTTAGCTCGAGCCTAGAATATAGAATAGCTCGAGAATATATATATAGCAGTATATCGTATCGTGTTCCTCCCGCCCGTCTTCCTTTGTCATTCACGCCGAAGCACGCCAAGATTATACTCGCATTTGTGTGTAGCCTGAGCGCCTAATTTAAAGCACACGTTATGACCGAATGGTAAAGCTGCTATCATGATCATCAGCACGATCCATGCATATGATCCTTCCCCCCCCATTGGGTCTCCGGTTACCTCACTCACACGGCGAATACACTTATACATAGTAAATTGAAAACAGGAATTATTTTTTATTAAAAAACAAAACCGTCGCCTCGAGGACCAGAACGTCATGGATAGTTTCTAATAAATCGTGGATTCCTACTTCCCGAATCCTGGATAATGGTCCAACCATACCCTGGCCTCTGAAACGACAGCTTTTGATGCAATTGGGCATTATACAATAAGATTAGGAGGAAAGCCGAAGCTGGGTTATGAGTGAGCCGTGATTTAGGTAAGTCCAGTAAAGACCACCTGCCGTGACCTTCGTATCCCTTAGACAGGGGAACTGGACCACTTGGAATCCCACGTTCAGAAGTATTATCTCAAAAAAAATTGAGTATCCACAACTTTTAGGAACTATCCGAATATGCAGGTCTGGCTCTCACTTTTTTTATGACATAGGTGGCGGACGAGGAGACGGATCACCCGATGGTAAGCGATTGCCGCCGCCCATGGACACCAGTGGAGTCACAAGTTGTGACTCCATGGGCAGCGAAACACAGGACAGTGCTGCGTCACGCCTGTTTTCTGTGAGGCCGTGGTATCACTCCGGTCAAGCCGGCCCATTCATGCCGAAGCGTGGCTCTCCCACTGTTCACTGTCGAGCTAGTGTTAAAAATATGAATGTAATGAAAAGCCCTGGAGCCCAATTCTCAGGTTCGTGATATTTTGAAAACATGGCGGATATCACCTGAAAACCATACAAAAAAACTATGTTTTAGTGATATATGTCGTATGAAAATAAATGTCACGAGCACGAGAATTGGGCTCTTGAACTGTTTGCCCGGATTAGAAACTTACAACGACCCGTTTAGAAGGCGTCGGGTTCAATACCAGCTTGGATCAATATTCTAAATTTGTCTCGAAACTGGGTGTGTTGGCAGATGCCCCCGGTTGTCGTGATTCCTTCCTCTACTGCTATACCTACTACCTACTCTCTACCTATTCTTACTCATAGTATTTCTTCTTCTTCTTAAAGTGCCTCTCCGACTAGCGAAGGTTGCCCATCGATCTAGCATATAGAATACAACAGAATAGAATTCATTTATTTCAACCATAGGTCATATTGAGGGTACAGATAATATTAATAACAATAAACAAGATTCATTTCATTTTATAATTACATTACACAATTGTCAAAAATTAAAATACAATTAAATTAGGAAATTACTATTTTAAATAAATTATAGAATTATACAATTAGAATTAGAATCGTGAGATGCTCTACTGTTACATTATTTTAATAATTTGTTCATTAGTCAGTAGTACATTAACCATCGACACATGGTTGATGTACTGACAGTTAAACCTAAGCGCGAACATTTGCAGGATGATGTTTTGGCTGCCCCGGACCCTGCTCACTAAGGATGTACATTGCTTCCTTAGGGTCGTGTAAAAACAGTCTACACGCCACTACAGGATCAAGAGGAACAGCTCGGCAGCGCTCGCGATGCCCGTCCACTCCCGAATGTTACGCAGCCATGATTTTTTCCTCCGACCCAGTGACACGCCACACGAAAATCGCAATTTCATAGGTAAATACCTAATATTATAGTACTCAAGTGTGTGCGCAAACACAAGTGCACTCTTTATTTCCTTGCCCTCACATTCCGATGGGACACCAATGTGACACGACCGGAGAGGGATCGGGCACAGGACCAACGGCTTAGCGTGCTTTCCGAGGCATGGGTACATGACCGACAACTTCCAGACTCCGAGCTGACACTGATTTTTGAACAGAAAAACTCAGGTATACATTTTGGTCCGACATGGGACCCCAAGCGCAGCCGTCGCTTAAAAGTGCGACCTACTGCGCCATCGAGGCTGTCTACTAAGTTAATAGCTATTAGAAGAATACAAACGAAACGGTACTCCAACGTATCGCAATGACCCGTAACTTTATAAATAAATAAATAAAATAAATATTTTTTGTAGAAATTGTGGTTTACAAAATATGCGGGTGTTGAATTATATAATAGTTCTCACAATTACCTGTTTAGGCATACAATAGTCTATTTACTAAATCATTTGATTCTAATTAAATATTGTTTGACATGCATTTCAATACTTTATAATTAATTACATAATGTAGGTATGTCTAAAATTACTATTAAATGTCAAAAGAGGAATGTCAACAAAATAGTTAAGTCAGAATATGAAAATAGATAAAAAATTATTGAGATGTCAAAATTGATATGAATAAAAATGGAAATGGAAATATAAACAATTAATTAATAGTATTGCGATATATGTCAATGACTTATCATCTGTATTTGCTATCGAAGTATTCTTTCAGGTCATAAAAACAACCATCAACCAGCCACTTTCTTGCTCAAAAAGCGGAAATCGAATACCTAGGTCACGTACTGAGGCATGACAGGTACGAGTTGCTTCAACTCATCATGATGGGTAAAATAGAGGGGAGGCGACGTGTTGGAAGAAGGAAAAAATCGGCTGCGCAATATAAGTGAGTGGACTGGCATCGCATCTGTGAAACGGCTGTTTTGTCTCGCAATGTAAAAAGAGGATTTTGGAAAGCTGACGGCCAACCTTCAGAACTGAAGAGGCACTCAAAGAAGAAGAAGAATTACCTACCACGCTACCGCGCCCTCACAGGGCACTGCAAATTAAACAAGCACCTGCACAACATGGGTCTTTCAGATACCAAAATCTGCAGGTTCTGTCGCGAGGACGAGGAAACGATTATCCACGTCCTCGGCGAGTGCATAGCGCTGCACCGCTGCAGAAGCCGGCACCTAGGAGCACACATGATCTCAGCAGACGAGATCAAGAGCTCCCCCATCAGCTCCATTCTCGGGTTTATCCTGGAACTGGAGCTACATGAGGTGCTGTAATTGGTTACGGGGCTGCCACAATAGATCATCTACTGGTCGCAGAGGCTATGAGACGCAGGGCTCACCCCATTTCTATCAAATAATACCACGGCTCAACAATTCGTGTGCAATTTTGACCCATTTGTTAATTTCTAATACGGAACCTCAACAGCCCAAACACTCTCGTCACAAACGTAACATCTGATGGCGGGATATTTTTTATTTTACGAGTTAAACGGCAGAGGGCGTGATGAGCGTTTGTGGAAACGAGTGTAATCCGCCGCGGGTATAAAGAGAGCAGTATCTGCTGAAGAGGCGATTCTGGAGACATTGTGATTTAATACAAGTGTTCCTTTTGATATCCTTCCACTAATATTGTAACGCGAAACTTTGTTGTAAGTAAGTAAGTTCTTTATTGTGTATGGAAAACAAGGCTACAAAATTGATCTTAAAATACTTACATATATAACATGAAAAAAATTAGCAATAATACTTAAAGGTGTAAACATCGTCATCATCGTCGGCCCATTTAAGTCCCCACTGCTGGGGCACGGGCCTCCCTCAATTACATGAGGGGTAATTGCCATACTCACCACGCTTGGCAGACGGGTTGGCGAGGGTTTTGATATAAATGCAGAGTTTTCCTTCTCTGGGTGCTGATGATCATGCCAGCAGCTTTACCTTAGTCGCCTTTTACGACACCTCGGTAAGAGTGAGGGTAGCCTATTCTACTCTGCCGGGGACCACACGGTGTGAACAAGGTGTGAACATATACCGTGTAAAGAGAAAAAATCTGCTGTTCCATAGATACTAAATAGAATATCCGCGTCAATAATGTATGGAACAGCTGACTTTTTTGCTCAGATTATGCTCATATTTTGGCAGTAAAGTATTTACACGGGTTCACACCCTTAAGTATTATTGCTTATTTTTTTACACATTGTATAGTATCATTTGATCCTAAATTTTCAGGCATATATTATGGCTATTATCTGTTATAAGCCATTACCAAATTATTATTACAATTGGATTACGATCTAGACTTAATTTAATATGTTAAGTTATTCACTGCAATGATTGTACTCTGTGTTTTTTAATAAATGAATGAATGAATGCTTGAATGAACGAGTGAATGAATGAATAAATAAATAAACTTGGTTTTCTATATTTTAAAATCTAAATATTCCTGAACACTATAAAAGCAATTACAAGTTAACCATTTATTTATTTCTTTTTTAAATCTCGAAAACTTTTACGACTTGAATTTGTCTGGTTATGTATTATAAATTTTTGTAGACATAAAAAAGGAGTTTTTGGATGCAAGAACTAATATAAACAAAGACCTCACAAGTTTGACTTACTGCAGGGCAATTTTTATACATAAGTAGTAAGTAAATTTCGATTAGATATTTGACTTTTTTGGACATCTAAATTTTGGTGCTGGTGCACAAATAAACAGCGATCAAAGATATATAGGCAAGGTAATGAAAGTAGTTTATGTTTTTTTTATATGAGAAGTGGCAGAAGAGCAGACGGATCACCTGATGGTAAGCTATTCCGCCGCCCATGGACACCCGCAACACCAGTGGAGTCACAAGTGCGCTGCCAACCTTTTCCCCTTCCCCCCCATTGGGCCTCCGGTAACCTCACTCAGACGGCGGAGGCGCTGCTTCACGCCGGTCTTCTGTGAGGCAGTGGTATCACTCCGGTCTAGCCGGCCCATTCATGCTTAAACGTGGCTCTCCCACATTTGTGTTTTCTTAAAAGTCCGCTGGAGAACTAAGGTCAAAGTCAGACATAGCCCAAAGGAAGGTATGTCTCAAGTGGCAATGGGCAGGGCACATAGCGAGGAGAACCGACGGCCATTGGGGCAGAAAGGTCCTCGAGTGGAGGCCACGTACAGGAAGTCGCAGCCGTGGCAGGCCCCCTACAAGGTGGACCGACGATCTGGTGAAGATCGCGGAAATCCATTGGATGCGGGCGGTACAGGACCGATCTGCGTGGATAACATTGGGGGAGGCCTAAGTCCAGCTGTGGACGTCTATTGGCTGAAATGATGAAAAAGGAAAATATTCACCTTGAACAAGATAGTTTGTGGGCCTCTAACCCTAACCAAAACCCCAGGGGTGTCCATCTCAGCGCAATCACGATCGGATACCCCAGAGACTGTACCTTAGCGATAATCGCGCTCGCCGCGCTAGCCCTTCTCTGGTGTACGACTTACCAGAACACCTAGTAACGTCATCCACCGCGTGTCACAACAGTGGTGTCACAAGTGCGCTGCTTACCATTTAACCCCCCTTCCCCTGGATTGGGCCTCCGGTACCCTCACTCACGCAGAGAAACACAGCGTATGCACTGCTTCACGCCGGTTTTCTGTGAGGACGTGGTATTACTCCGGTCGAGCCGGCCCATACATGCCGAAGCGTGGCTCTCCCACTGTTGAATTGTTATGCTAAGCAAACCACTTCTTAGTAGTGGGTATGCTACCGTACTCCAAAGGCCCGATTACTCGCCGTCTTACGACAGGTCGGGAATACCCTGGCAGTATTCTAAACGCCCCTAGCGACAGGGCACGTCTATCTGTATTTAAGTTAGCTAACGAAACCATAAACCATTTGCTTAATCAGGATTCAAGAAAACAAAAAGGACATCTTTACATGTATTCTAACCTCAAAACCCTTTTGACCCCATGGAAATAAATCTATTACCACTAAATGTCCCAATATAGGGTTGCCAGATGAGATGAGAAGAGCAATGGTAGCTCAGTGGATAAAAATAAAGATATTCTATCCTATTCTATTGAACGCACACTATGGGTGTCGAGGTTCAAATCCGAGCATGCACCCACCGGTCTGTACCGAGTAAGTAAGTAATTGTTTATTTTCCAGAATATGGTTACAAATGATCTTATATAAATAAATTAGTAGATGTGCAAATGTCATTCAAAATTTAAATTTTACAATTCATAATTAGTTTTATTTTATTTACATTATTTTTATTCAATAGGTGTGGATTTGTAGTTGCTATTATTTATCTTTATTTGATTTGATAAGTTTGATTGATTTTTATTTTTACCCAAATATTTATCCTTTTTTATTTTTAGATAATTTTCAATGAGGGTTTTCGCGTGTGAAATGAGCGCATTCTAGCGGATTTTTCTGTCTGTCTGCGGGTTTGAGGTCCAACATCAACCGGATTGGATGGTTAGTTTGTCAAATTGACATTTTGACAGATCACGTTTAAAAATAATCACATTGTATATGGATCTGACGCCTATAGTACTCCATCTAGCGGATTTTTCACACGCAAAAACCTTCATTGATGTAGGACATAATTTTTAAATATAATTTGACATTCAATTTTGGGCCGGAACCACTGTTTTTAACATCGTAATTACCATATTATATTGTCATCTTTGAAATATGTGATAGTGCAATAAAGAATTTTCACAGTAAACCGACGTAAAGCAGCACTGCGCTGTGTTTCGCTGCGTAAGTGAGAGTACCGGAGGCCCAATCTGGAGGAAAGGGCGTTAAAAGGTTGGCAGCGCACTTGTGACTCCACCGGTGTCGCGGGTGTCCATGAGCGTTGCCTAAGCGGCTTCACGCCAGTTTTCTGTGAGGCCGTGGTATCACTCCAGTCGACGCGGCCTAGTCATGCCGAAGTGTGGCTCTCCCACGGTCAAACCAAAGGTACCAAAAGCTCAATTCGGGGGGGAGGGCTAAAGATTTGCATCGTACTTGTGACTCCACTGCTGTTGCAGTTTATATTCGGCGGCAATCGCTTACCATCAACCGCTCGTGACCTTAAAGAAAAGGGCTTATTCCTATTTTAAGAGCCGGCAACGTATATGTAATAACTGAGGTGTTGCAGATGTCCATGGGCGGCGGTGATCCTACCATTAGGTGTGCCATCAGCTTGTTTGCCCGCTATAATGTAAAGAAAAAATATTTATAACATAAAAAAGATATTTTAACAAATTGTTTAAAATTTTATTTCAACCCTAGAGAACTATACATTAGGCAAATTAAAGTTACACTTCTTACACCACTTAAATCGGATATTGGACCGTATTCTATTTATCTTAAGAACCACCCTTAAATTTAGTTTTGCCATCGACCGACTGTACCTTCATTGAATACTTATTCCAAGTTTTGGAGATTTGCCTAAAATACGAAGCTATTTACCACTTTGTACATTAAAATTACGAGGGGCCAGAGCTGGACTTGGGACCTGTGAAAATATAGTGGGTCCCGTTGGATTTGAATGGCACTTGAAATGATCAGTTTCAAAAATAAAGGAAAAGCAATGGTTTTCATTGAGAATACGTTTCAAAATGATTAAATGGTTCAAAGTAGTGCAAATCGACCTAGGTGGCGATCTCTTGTTTTGGAGGCCAAGATTGTGTTCGAGTCGCTGAACCAGCGGAGTAAGTACATAATTATATCGTTCAATGTCCATTGTAGTAATATTTATTGTTTGGAATAAGTAACATATGTATTGGTTTCTTAATATCGAAGGATTTTTATTAGCAAAAACCGTTATAAGAATTTAATTACAATCAACTGATTCGGCTACGGCAGCCTCATCGTCAGCCCATTTAAGTCCCCACTGCTGGGGCACGGGCCTCCCTCAATCACATGAGGGGTAATTGCCATACTCACCACGCTTGGCAGACGGGTTGGCGAGGGTTTTGATATAAATGCAGAGTTTTCCTTCTCGGGTGCTCATGATCATGCCAGCAGCTTTACCTTAGTCGCCTTTTACGACACCTCGGTAAGAGTGAGGGTTTATTCTACTCTGCCGGGACCACACGGCCCAGCCTATCTCAACTTATTTTATTTTTATAGCAGACCCACAGTTCAATTATCCCAGCAAGATAGATATGTAACCAGGAGCCGACGTATATGGTAAGTAATAATGTTTTGTAATTTTGTTAATTCATTTGTGTCATTAAATAAATGTTATTTCTTTCTTTCCCAGGCGCTGGTGTACAGTATCGCGATCGCGTTGTTAGATACGACTCCGGGCTGACACTGAGAATCTTACATAAAAACCAATATACAAATTTCGGTTAGACTTTCAAATCGAACCCGGGACCTTCAGTAGAGCGGTCACTCCCACTACCCAAGGCAGTCTTGTCAATAATACGTTCTATAGTAACTACATTGCGAACCAAAATAATTATAAATTTCAACATTTTTACCACATTCTTATGGACCTAAATAGAAAAAACTATTTTCATTCTTCATTTTATTACTTTTCAGTGTGTCGTACCAATGTGTGGTTTTCTTCTCTGTATGTTATAAAGTGGGCAACCCCCATAAAATATTCGTATCTTATCTACCTAACTCCGTCCCTGCCAAAGGTCTTTGTTAGCAGTTAAGCATTCAACATTTGTACCAGTCATTCGGCACATCTCTCATGAATATTATTTGTTTACAAGAGAAAATAAAGTCGCCAAGAAAAGTCGTAGACTCGCTCGCTTTAACTGAGTTGGCATTTTTGTGAAAAAATATTTTCGATTGCGTTTGAGCTGTTCGGCGCCTTTTGTGAAATTGTGTCTTTTGGCGGGTGTTGAGTTGTAACATGATGTTAGGTGTAATTTGTGAATGACATTTTTATTGTTATCTGTTACTTTTGTAAACGTCTAAAGTGGTGTCTTAATTTTGACGACCTGTTTAGCGCACTGGTTTGACGACCTGTTTAGCGCAGTGGTTTGACGACCTGTTTAGCGCAGTGGTTTGACGACCTGTTTAGCGCAGTGGTTTGACGACCTGTTTAGCGCAGTGGTTTGACGACCTGTTTAGCGCAGTGGTTTGATGACCTGTTTAGCGCAGTGGTTTGACGACCTGTTTAGCGCAGTGGTTTGACGACCTGTTTAGCGCAGTGGTTTGATGACCTGTTTAGCGCAGTGGTTTGACGACCTGTTTAGCGCAGTGGTTTGACGACCTGTCTAGCGCAGCGGTTTGATGATCTGTTTAGCGTAGTAGTTAGACGACCTGTTTAGCAAAGTGGTTAGACGACTTGTTTAGCAAAGTGGTTTGACGACCTGTTTGCATAGTAGTGTTAGTATTATGAGAGAGTGAAACGGAATGGAAGACGAGTAGAATGGAACGGAGTAAGATGTGAACAGAGAAGAGGTGAACGGAGGGGAATCGTGGAACTTATCTCTGGGCGTGAGAAAACGAAAGACGCGATAGGTTTGCTCTTCGATTTTATAAAATAAAGAAGACCCTGAAATCCTTTTTTCAATCTCAAGTCCCGCATTTGGGGCTCGTCTGGGATATGACGTGATTGCTAGGATTGTTCGCTGGGGCAGCGGCGTAAACGGTTACTTTAAAACAAAACACGGTGACGACGACGACGTCGAGATTAAAGGACAAAATCGCTACTAGCTGAACCAGGACAATGCCTAAGGACGTGCTAAGGACGGCGGAAGCAAGAGCAGGCAACGTACGATGACGGACGACCGCAAAAAAGACACGGCGACGGGAAAGTATGCAAAATGGCGGCGGAATTGATCCCCGATTTTAGTGGACAAGATACCGACCTTACTTCCCTGGTCCCAACCAAGTAATTTTTTATGATAAAATTACCTTCCAAGTTAAAGCTGTTTTCCCCACCACTACTTTTCCTCAAAAATGAGTCTACTTTTCGTATAAAGTGGTATACTGTATTAACTCAGCCCAGTAGACGTGCAGCTGCCGCCCAGACCAAGTAGTGCATACCTTGACGTGCCTATATTTTGTGTGCTGCTCCATGATTCATCATTTCAGCCAATAGACATCCACTGCTGAACATAGGCCTCCCCCAATGTTTTCCACACAGATCGGTCCTATGCCGCCCGCATTCAATGGATTCCCGCGATCTTCACCAGATCGTCGGTCCACCTTGTGGCGGGCCTGTCACGGCTGCGACTTCCTGTACGTAGCTTCCACTCGAAGACCATTCCGCCCCAACGACCGTCTGTTTTCCTCGCTATGTGCCCTGGCCATTGCCACTTGTGGCATGCAATCCTTTGGGCTTATGACCTTTGTTTTCCTGCGGATCTCATCTTTTCTCATACGATCACGCAAGGAGACTCCGAGCATAGCCCTCTCCATTGCACTTTGGGTGGCTTTGAGCCTCCTTAATCGGCACATTGTAAGCGGCCACGTTTTGGTTCCGTATGTCATCACTGGCAACACACATTCATTGAAGACTTTCGTCTTGAGACACTGCGGTAGATGGGCCGAAAATATGCTGCGTAGCTTTTCGAACGCTGCCCAGCCGAGTTAGATTCGTCGATCGACCTCTTTCTGGCCGCGACCGCCTTATTGTACTTTCTGT
The DNA here is from genome assembly GCA_019059595.1 of Marasmia exigua. Classification (NCBI taxonomy): domain Eukaryota; kingdom Metazoa; phylum Arthropoda; class Insecta; order Lepidoptera; family Crambidae; genus Marasmia; species Marasmia exigua. Next base: position 4,098,871 of record CM032484.1, on the reverse strand, counting down.
TGTTGTTGTATCATACTTGTGTAGATTTTGTGCAATAAAGAATATCTATCTATCTATAACGGTCCTGTGCCACCCGCATCCAAGGGATTCTCGCAACCTTCACCAGATCGTCGATCCACCTTGTGGGACTGCCACGGCCCCAACAGCCGTCTGTTCAAGCTGGTTCAAGCAGTCTGTTTCCTCCAAAGTTAGAAATTGTACACAAAAATCATTATCATTATCAGACTGGGGGACATTGGGGGAGGCCTATGTTCAGTGGACTGAGAAGTCTACTGAACATAGGGCTCCCCCAATGTTTGCCATTTCAACCCTGTCTTCGGCTTGACGTATCCAATATACTAGACCTGGTAAAAACGTATCTTTCAAAAGATTGGAATATTTGAATCTGGATCAGTGCAACGATGCGTAACAGTGAAACGCTTCATTTGAATCATTTGGAACATCAACTCTCAGATAGATCCGTGATTAATAGATTTTGTTACTGATATATACTTGTTGAAAATATATGAGGCACCTACCTAGCGTGTGTGTCAGCGGCACTAAAATAAGGATAAGAGGACTCACCTAAGTGGACAGCAGCATCAAAACGCACTTTTGAGCGTAACTTTTATATTGACAAGACCCACCATTTACTTTTACCATCAGAATTAGACTGCCTTACAAATCGTAAAAATATGAATATCAAAAGGAACAAATTCACAATCAAAATCCAAACAACGATTACCTATTTACCCCGGACAATCCACTGCTTACTCATTCGCTCTGAATTCGGATCATTCCATTCGTTCGGCTCATTCGAATCACTCGGATCATTCAGCTTCATTTGGATCATTCCGCTCATTATAAATTTGAGTCGAATGATACATTCGGAGCGAATCATTTGGTGAATCATTTCGCTGAGTCGAATCACTGAGTCGTTTCAGCAAAGACTTACACACGTCTCCAATATACCAGTGGGTGTTCGCACATCGCCACTCCATCAAGCTGGAGAGCGCCCTACGTTTTCTCCACTCAAGAACTCTTACCACAACGGTTATACAATTTTCCTTTCCGAATTCGGGTAATGACCTCATCAAAGCGCCACTTTTTACTGTAAGTACTCGCAAACGTGGCGTTTCTCATCCAATTTGTGTTTTATTCTCCATTCGCCTCTACATAATCGAAAGGCGTGCGTTAACAATATTGTACCAATTATTTTTGTAACTGCCAATTTAATTTAATGTTACGTTGTTATTTTTTACGTCTTATTCCTCAATTCGCTTGGTTGACTTGAAAATTGTTTAAAGGAAATTTGGAATGTTTGTCAATTGATAGAAAAATTTTCTGCGAAAAAAAACCGCCTTCAAAAACCACGAACTAAAAAGTGTAAAATAATATTTTTATCACTTTATATACTTATTTCAAGTAACGTTTTTATAACAATACACTAGAGAAAAGATGTTACCGAAGTCGGCGTCCAATACTATCTTGTAATTTAATACAATATTCAATTATTCAACAGGGATTAGGCGCCGACTTCGGTAAAACCTTTTGTCGAGTTTATTGCTATAAAACGTTACTAGGAGTTAAGTAAGTACATAAAGTGATAAAAATATTATTTTACACTGTTTAGTTCGTGCTTTTTGAAGGAGGTTTTTTTTAAAAGTTTCGGACGTCAGTGAAGACGGTATTATTATAACATTATCAGTTTTTAACCGACTTCAAAAAAAGAGGTTCTCAATTCGACATGTATTTATATATTTTTTTATGTTTGTTCGCCCATAACTCTGCCATTTATCAACTGATTTAGATAATTCTTTTTTAGTTGTAAAGTAGATAGTCCCGGATTGGTACCATGATCAGGATACCAGTATCTGATGGTGGAATCCTGGAGAAATTGAGGAGAACTTTAAAATTTTATAGGGACACGTAATGATTTTGTAACTTTTTTTTCAAAAGTGCACTAGTGTTTACGACTGATTATATTAATTTTGTGGCTCTGCTGATGATGGAAGGTCAACTTCTTAACGGTAAGGAGTCAAAGGATAACTCTTTCAATATTATACTCACAATTACTTTGTTAGTTATTTAGCGGGGGTGGAAGGGGGGGGGGGGGGGGGGTCTAAAAAATGAGAACCTAAAAAATTTAAAAAGGTCTTTTTAGTGTCTCATTTTTTTCAAAAATATTATTTTACAATTTTCAGTTCGTGGTTTTTGAAGGCGGTTTTTTTTTCGCAGAAAATTTTCGAAATATACGACGTATGTATGTCGACTTTGTGTAAAAGGCCCCAGAAAGTTTACAACTGAAATTCTATTTTACAGCGGTAATGCGGTTATAACAGAGCAAGCTTACAAATGATGACGGTCTATTCATGAAATAGGCTCAAACCACATAAACGGATTTGGTCGTTTCATTTTCAGTGGTCTGCGGTTGGTACAGCTTTTAGAAGTTTTACCGAATGAAATGCTCTTTGAATATTTTAATGATCTGTGTTACTGAATCGTTGGAGAGATCTGTAGGTAGGTTGAAACTCACCCTTCTTATTATTTTTTACTTTTTTTATGCTAGAGGCGACAAACGAGCCAGCGAGTCACCTGATGGAAAGCTATCATCGCCGCCCATTAACATCCGCGAAATCAGAGAGATCGTTTATGCGTTGCCGGCCTTTTTAAAAAGGAGTACGCTCTTCTCTTGAAGGTCCCTAAGTCGTAGCCGTCGGGAAATACTCCCGTTGATAAACTGTTCCACAGAACTGAGGTACGTGGTAGAAGGTTCCGCGAAAAACGCACAGTATTAGACCGCCATCCATCGAGATGATGGGGATCGAAAAACAATCGCTTGCGTGTGGTTCGATGTAAGAATTCAGCTGCAGGGAGTAGATTTAACAGTTCCTCAGAGCACACCCCGTGATAGATGTGGTAGAGAATGCTGAGGGAGGCTATATTCCGCCGCAGTGCTAGAGGATCAAGTCGACTAGAGAGTACTTACAATAATAAGCCTAAACCCTCATAGTAGCGATGACTTGATTTCTATGATGGAGGCCTTTGCCCTGCAGTGGGACAGTTATAGGCTGATACTTTATTGTTAATATTGTCCGGAGTCTGGAAGGCGGTCTTGAACTCTCGTGCCTCGGAAAGCACGTTAAGATTTTGGTCCTGCGCCCTCTTCAGTCGCACACAAGTATCCTATCGGAATATGAGCGTAAGGGGAAAGAGAGTGCACACGTGTTTGCGAACACACTTGAGCACTATAATATATCCTGCGTAAGTGGTTGATCGTAAAGATAGGCCACCGTAGCCGTAATCGGTTGGAGGATATATTATTATAAGTCAAAAAAAGTGAGGGCCTAAATTTGGAACTTGAGATTTTGGTCTAGTGGTTTAAGTACCAGGCCGTGATCTAGGAGTCCAGGATTCGATTCCCGGGTTGAGCAATGGTATGTTTCGAAATTTGTCGAACATTGCTCGGGATTGTGATCACCAAACCGCATTAGGCCAGCGTGGTGATTAAGTTGACGGGTATGGCACGCTAGGGACGCCAATCGATTTTGATTTTTAGCTACTAAACCGTATCTATTTTGAACGATTTCGGGGCGACAACCTCTTGGCAAACACTTAAACTATTTATTCAATAACCATGCAAAAATGTTGGGTCCAACGCGCACGCGAAAAATTGATTTACGCTAAAAGTGGCCGCTTTTGGCGGTAATCAATTTTTCGCGTACAAAAATGGACTCAACATTTGTGCATGGTTATTTAATAAATAATATAAGTGTTTGCCGAGAGGTTGTAATCCTGAAATTGTTTAAAATAGATGCGGCTTAGTAGCTAAAATCGATTGGCGTCGCGAGTGCGCCCTAACCGTCACCTTAAGCCTAATTCCATCATAGTAGCGATGACTTGATTTCTATGATGGAGGACTTTGCCCTGCAGTGGGACAGTGTATAGGCTGATACTTTACTTTCATATAAGCAAACGCAAGAAGTCCAAGCCTCTAAGATATTCATTGGAAAAAGAAGTGAATAAACTCATTTTCATATTACATTGGTCGTATAATACTGTAACATAAACTTTGGGGAATTCCCTACGCGTTCGTCGTATGTTATTTATCTCACAAAATGTAAACAGTTGGGTATGAATAAATCAACAAGGGAGAAAGACTGGTTCCCGAGATATTAGTGTTGGAGTTCAAGTTCGGGGATATTTCCAATAAATGGGCCAATTTCAGACCTCATCCGATCCCTTATAAGAGGTTCTTTGTGTCTATAAGATACAAGTAAAAGAGATAGGTAATTGTCATAAGATTTTTTGCGACCAATTCGTTCTTTCTTGGCGCACTAAAATCGTATGGAACGGCAATGAAAATCACTCTAAAAATGTGTCACTAACAACACATGGCGTATAATATTTTCTCTGTTTCATTGAAATGGAGTGCAAACCTACAATATCTGATGTTTGTCTAATTAATAAACACTCGTGTTCGCTCTCTCAGTATTTGTGATGAGCTTTTGTTCGGCGTGTGTGAGATGAATACGGTCATGTTATTGGTTCAGGGGTTAATACACTTTTTCGTAGTCACGGTTCAATTTTCATTGCGATAGTAGTTTAGTAAATAAGAATCCGCCTTAGTAACGCTTTACCAGGCAATTAGACATCATTGAATTTCATTGGTTTTCAACCCTATGTCAACTGCACAAAGTTCAAAATCAGGTGGTCTCTTATTATACATTGTGTTGAGGTCCATAGGTCCATAGATTCTAGCTGGTAAATTAAAGAAACGAAGGACCACAAATGTACGGGCAGGAAGCGATGGTTATAAGGCACCGCCTCCCGGCGAACAGATTATAAGGAAAGGAAGGGAACCTAACTCTCTAGTGAGCCTAGAGCCCTTTGTCTAAGACACTAAGTCCCTAGAGCCCTAGCCCTGCCTCTCCGGAATAAATACATATATAGATAAGGTGATGGGAGCTTGCTCCCGGGTAGCAAGCGGGAAGAGTCAGGACGGTAGGTAGGAGGGGAACCGCTGCCAGTCGAGCAGGCTCGCTCGACTGATCATAGTGACGGCTAAAGATGTCTTGGCCGCAGCGGGAGAAATGAGACCCAACACAGACGGTTGAAATCTGTTTATTGATGTTAATTACAAAGTTTATATAGAACGTTTAATCTTATGAACACATTAAAAGGTGTTTGCTAGTGTGCCGTCGGTGTAGAGTGCCGACGGTGCAAGAAGACGGTCCATCGATCAGCCGCGCTGCATGTTGGTCGTTGCTGACCTGGTCTGTGCGACGTAGCTCGTACACATTACCTGGTTAATCGTTAAGCTCCCATGTCCGAGGTCCAAGGTACCAATCTGAGTTCGCACCTCTGGATTATACAAATCTTTTTTTTTTAATGGAATGGCCAGACATTTGGCCACAATCTCACCTGATGGTAAGTGATGACGTGGCCGAGGATGGATCATGTCTGTTTAGTAACAGCCTATTCACTCTTTTCTTGAATATGTCCAGATCATATCGTTCAAGGAACACATCTTCCGGCAGATCTTTATTTTAGAATAGTTATTTTTGAGATTTATCTACCATGTAGGTACTGTAACGATGGTGAACTCCTTCGTTGCTGGCTGTCGGTTAAATGTCAGTCGTTTAGAAGAAAACTTATGCTTTTGAATATGGACTTCTGACGGGAGTGTAAATGAGGACTTAGAGAGGTTACATGGAGAGGGCCGCCTCCGTGGCCGATGAGTTTATTATAACCAGGAATTGAGCGCGCACAGTAGAGATAGTAAATAGTGATGAAAGAGTGAACCGCCCGCTTGTCCCATATATTGTATATTTTGCAGGTTGAAAACGAAATAAAAGGACGTATAACGATTGCTTGGTTTTACTCACTGTTTACGACCTTATTTTTGAGTTTCCGATATCTGTTGCAATATCGAAGAAATCTCATAAACAAGCAACAATTCTAATGTTACTGACCATGAAAGTTTGAAATCATCTTTCATATCCGAAACGTGCAGGTTTCCTCGAGATCCTTTTCCTCACTGCCAAGCAGATAAACACATTCAAGAACGTAAATCTATGACTTAATTTTTCTTTTTTTTGCATTGAAGTGGTAATTCAATTTTACATTGTATAGCATTGTTTACATCATTTCTATCCATAAGCAAATACCTATTAATAGTTTATTAGTTATAAAAATTTGGTAACCATAACTTCATGTAAATTAAGCTTGTGGTGTTCCAAATAAAATAAAATTAAATAAATAGATTTTTAAAATTCTACTGAGTTTCTTGCTGGTGTCTCCTCAGTAGAAATCGACATTCAGCAGCCGATCTCAATGGGCCACGTACGCAGGATTTGTGTTCAAGTGTGTGCGCAAATAAAATAAAATTAAATTAATAGATTTTAAAATTCTACTGAGTTTCTTGCTGGTGTCTCCTCAGTAGAAATCGACATTCCGAACCAGTGGTAGATATTATGTACCTATTTTGACATTCATAAGTGTTCTGTGTGGACCTAAATTGAATAAAGAATTTTTGATCTTTATTTTTATCTTACAATGTGCCGATTAAGAAGGCTCAAAGTCACCCAGAGAGCAATGGAGAGAGCTATGCTCGGAGTCTCCCTGCGTGATCGTATCAGAAATGATGAGATCCGCAGGAGAACTAAGGTTACAGACATAGCCCAAAGGATTGCATGCCTCAAGTGGCAATGGGCAGGGCACATAGCGAGGAGAACAGACGGCCGTTGGGGCAGAAAGGTCCTGGAGTGGAGGCCACGCACAGGAAGTCGCAGCCGTGGCAGGCCTACCACAAGGTGGACCGACGATCTGGTGAAGATCGCGGGAATCCATTGGATGCGGGCGGCACAGGACCGATCTGTGTGGAGAACATTGGGGGAGGCCTATGTCCAGCTGTGGACGTCTATTGGCTGAAATGATGATGATGATGATGATGATTTTTATCTTATCTAAATACAGAGGTGCATGCTCGTATTGGAACCTCTAATCCACTGAGATATCATCGCTCATCACGATAAAGTATATCGCCTCCTTAACCCGAACGTGTGGATTGGTCGAAATACCGCTTATGATACGAATCCCTACGGAATACCAGTAATTCATGGATTACTACCCTTTTTGAATTACAAATGTTTTGTGAGGGATCGATTCGTTTGTTACGTGATCCTGAATTTTTGTTTTACAGTTGTGAACTGTTTCGGAGAAGTATTTTTTTTCTTCCAGCCGATTCGGCTACAGCAGCCGATCTCAATGGGCCACGTCATGGTCATCGTCATCGTCAACCCATTTAAGTCCCCACTGCTGGGGCACGGGCCTCCCTGAATCACATGAGGGGTAATTGCCATACTCACCACGCTTGGCAGACGGGTTGGCGAGGGTTTAGATATAAATGCAGAGTTTTCCTTCTCTGGGTGCTGATGATCATGCCAGCAGTTTTACCTTAGTCGCCTTTTACGACACCTCGGTAAGAGTGAGGGTGGCCTATTCTACTCTGCCGGGGACAACACGGCTTATGGGCCACGTACGCAGGATTTATTGTGTTCAAGTGTGTGCGCAAACACAAGTTCATTCTCTATTCTTATACCCTCATATTCCGATGGTACAACTGTAATCCCCTTTTCCCCCGGATTGCCTCCTATCATATCCTCACTCACTAGGCGGAAGATTTCACAGACGCTGCATCAAGCCGGTTTTCTGTGAGGCCGTGGTATCACTCTGGTCGAGATGGCCCATTCATGCCGAAGCGTTGCATTTCTATGCATTAGCCGAAAAATCTATTTACAATTATCTTTCAAAGACATTACGAAACCAAAAACTTCCATTTTGACCAATAAAAACTCACTAAACCCATAAAACAGTCTGAAAGACCAAAGAGAATGCCTCAATTAAAATTTAGGGCCTACAGCCTTGGCAAAGATCCATCCATTTGATATCAAACTTTAAACTAAATACATAAAGATCAAATTCAAAGATTGAGGGCAGAATTTAGTATTCAGACTGAGATCATTAGGGGTTATGGCCTATAAAAGGATTTGGAATGGAACCATTGGAACTGTTTGATGATGGGACAAAGTGTGTTCATTAAAATTCGCACTTTGTTCTACGCTACAGCTATGGCAAACATGTTGTAACTGTGTTTGTCATATTAACCCTTACTTACACACAATGAATTGGAGCGTTTGTCCTAGATAGACATATTCCTGACTAAATTAGGCAGAAACAAGTTCGAGAGAGAAGCCAATAGAAGAATTCAGCTAGGCTGGGCAGCATTTGGTAAACTTCGTCAAGTCTTCTCGTCACCCATCCCTCAAAGTCTTAAGTCGAAAGTCTTCGTCCAGTGCGTCCTTCCGGTCATGACTTACAGTGCCGAGACGTGGATACTCACGGCTGGACTAGTCCACCGGTTCAAAGTCGCTCAAAGAGCTATGGAAAGGGCTATGCTCGGAGTATCTCTGAAGGACCGCATCAGAAATGATGTAATCCGACAGAGAACTAGAGTCACCGACATAGCCCACCGAATTAGCAAACTGAAGTGGCAGTGGGCTGGTCATATTAGCCGCAGAACTGACAGCCGTTGGAGCCGTAAAGTCCTTGAGTGGAGACCGCGACTCGGTAAGTGTAGTGTAGGACGCCCTGCGACAAGATGGGATGATGACATTCGAAGGCTGGCTGGTGTGGGCTGGATGAGAGTGGCCGAAAATTGGGAGCAGTGGCGTGCATTAGGGGAGACCTATGTCCAGCAGTGGACGAGTGTGGGTTGCTGATGATGATGATGATGATGACACACAATGAATAGATAGTCGACTCAAGCTGAAATTTATCTCGTAGAGTTCGTTGACCTGTCGTGACTTTTTGAATACCCGAAAAACTTCTTAAGGGCATTATACTTAACAGCCTATATGCTGTCCCACTGCAAAGCAAAGGCCTTCATCATAGAAATCAAGTTATCGTTACTATGATGGGATTAGGCTTAATCACCACTCTTGCTTAATGCGAAATGGTGATCACAAACCCGAGCTATGTTCGAAAAGTTAGAACATACTTTTTGTTCGATCTGGGAATCAAACCCTTATATCACGGCCCGGTACTTAAAGTGGCAGGAAGGCCACACTAGCGACGCCAATCGATTTTATTTATTAGCTACTAAACCGGAGCTATTTTAAACAGTTTCGAGGTTACAACCTCTAGACAAACACTTATACTATTTATTAAATACAGACAACCTAAAGGTTGGATGTGTTCGACCCGTTTACAAAAAAGGGAAACGGGCTGACTACTCTAACTATCGCCCAATTATATTGCTTTCATCTATAGATAAAATAGTTGAAAAATATGTATGTCAACAAATCCATGAGTTTTATGGAAAACATAATGTCATTTATAATAAACAATTTGGATTTCAACCTGGTAAGAGTACTACGATTCTGCTGTCGGACTTCACTGATGAAGTCAACAGATGTCTCAACGAAAAGAAACAGGTATTGGCTCTTTTTATAGACTTTTCACGTGCTTTTGACACATTGGATCATAAACAGTTAGTCCAAAGACTCGATAGATGTGGAGTACGTGGACCACTATTGGCTTGGTGTGAAAACTATCTAAAAAACAGAACCTTTTCTGTTAAAATTGAAAACACCTATAGTGAGCCGAAAACTGTAACTGAAGGCACAGCTCAGGGTTCCGTTCTGGGTCCCCTTCACTTCTTGTCATATGTAAACGACATGAACAACTGTCTCTCCCACAGTATCTGTTATCAGTTCGCGGACGACACCTGTCTTTTGATAGCTGATAAAGATCCCCGGATTGCGCTTACATTTTTGCAGTCTGATTTTAATGCACTTGCAAGATGGTGTCACGATGCTGGGCTGGTACTTAACGCCAATAAAACAAAACTCCTTATTATTAAGTCACCGCATATAAAACATACACCCGTGCAGAACCTCGTAGCGCATGACCATGATTGCTTGCATGCTGGGAACTTATCTAGCTGTACATGTCCGACCATTGACACAGTCAGTAAGCATACATACCTCGGCCTTATAATAGATGACAAGTTTAATTGGGGATATCATATTGAGAGCATTTGTAGTAAATTAAGGCAATTTCTGGCGAATATATCAATCTTAAAGAACCGTATACCTTTCAAAATTAAACTGATGATTCTCTTGCTGAATCATATATACAGTATGGGCTTAGCAGTTATGGGCGTACCTACAAAACTTACCTCGATTCAATATATAGACTTCAATTAAGGATTCTTAAAAATGTAGTATCAACCAATATAAAAAACAATTTACTTGACAATGACATATACCTTCTTAAACACTGCAAGATTTTACCTGTACACACCCAAGTTAAATTTGTGCTATTAAAGGAGCAATAGTTTAATGAGTCTTTAAAAAAGGCACTTGACCATCCTGTATGCACCCGCGCCGTCGCTGCGAACCGGTTGATCACGCAGCGCGCAAACAATGTGTATGGCGAGCGAACGACATCAGTCATAGTTCCTCGCCTGATAAACAAGTTGCCATTGGATCTGCGGGACAGTTTGACACCTACAAATTTTAAACTTAAACTAAGGGAATACTGTCTTAGCAATTGCTAGTACAGTTGTATAAAATATTGTACACTTATTTATTAGTGCCGCTCGAATTGCACTTTTAATTCCCAAAATATGGTTTTCAATAAATGATTCCAGTATTGAATATAAGTTTGTATAACGCATAGCTCACGATAGCACAAGACAAACCTCAGTGGTTTAATGTGCTGTCTTATTATTGTACATGTATAATTTGTAATGTTATTTGATAATAAATTAAAAAATAATAATAATAATAACCATGCACAAATGTTGGGTCCAACGTCCAATTTTTCGCGTACAAAAACGGACACAACATTTGTGCATGGTTATTTAATAAATAGTATAGGTGTTTGCCTAGAGGTTGTAAACCCGAAATTATTTAAAATAGATCCGGTTTAGAAGCTAAAAATTAAAATCGAGTGGCTTCGCTAGTGTGCCCCACCCGTCACCCTAAGGACTCGAAATGGTACTGTTTGATATTGATGAAGAAAAAAACGTCGGTTCGAATAAAATTGAAAGTATATTTTGGTTTCATCATCATCAGCCCATTTAAGTCCCTACTGCTGGGGCACGGGCCTCCGTCAATCACATGAGGTGTAATTGCCATACTCACCACGCTTGGCAGACGGGTTGGCGAGGGTTTTGATATAAATGCAGAGTTTTCCTTCTCTGGGTGCTGATGATCATGCCAGCAGCTTTACCTTAGTCGCCTTTTACGACACCTCGGTAAGAGTGAGGGTGGCCTATTCTACTCTGCCGGGGACCACGCGGCCTTTATTTTGGTTTAGAAATTCGTAACTAATTTTTCAAGACATTACTTTGCTCTGACATATTAAATCGTTCTTATTTTTATAACTCAAAATATGAAAAGATTTTATATGCATAAAATAAATATAAATATTTCACAGCATCACATACATTGATCTGACTCCGAGTTAGGTAGCTCAAGCACCTGTGTTACGGATACAGAATCAACAGTGGGATTACAAATATATACATATAATACTTTTCTTTTGTAAATACATACTTATAATACATAGCTAACACCCAGACCAATACAAACAAACATGTTCATGCACACAAATATCGTTCACTACCACTGTTCCAATCGGGTCGTCACAATAATTAATATACACTCTATATGGAAGATATCAACTTCCATCATTATCAGCCCATTTAAGTCCCCACTGCTGGGACACGGGCCTCCCTCAATCAAGGAGGGGTAATTGCCATACTCACCACGCTTGGCTGACGGGTTGGCGAGGGTTTTGATATAAATGCAGAGTTTTCCTTCTCTGGGTGCTAATGATCATAACAGCAGCTTTACCTTAGTCGCCTTTTACGACACCTCGGTAAGAGTGAGGGTGGCCTATTCTACTCTGCCGGGGACCACACGGCTAAACAACTTCTTGTTCCCTAAATCTCTGGATCTAAATTCAAGTGAAGGTGCCTTAGCTTGTATATAAAGATGATCCATAATTGAAGGAGGAATCAAATTATCAGTAATGATGCGGCGATGAGGCGATATCCTCCGTCTTTGAAATACGCGAAAATAAACTGAGAGGGAATTAGCGATAAACATTTAAGAAGGGTGACCAGGCTATGCTTAATTGAATAACCAACTTTAATGGAACTGACATTTTTAATTTTTTTATTTCTATTTAACTTGACATTTATAATCCCCTATGAATTTAATTTAACTTGACATTTATATATTTTATATTATATTTATATACTTATTACAATGTATGAATGTCAAATATTGTATTGCTATAATTAACTATTCTATTTTCTATTTTGTATATGACCTGTAATTTGGTTGAAATAAATGATATTTAATTTAATTTTTTTTTAATTTTATGCTAAATCGTCAATAGCAGAACATCTACTGGAAATGGGAGTTAATCATTGGATGGAACTACATGACCCGAAAATCCTCTCCACCGATCGTCATTATCATACCAGGATAGTACGTGCAGCGATTGAGATCAAGAAGTATAAGACTTTCAATCGGGAGGATGGATTTAAATATCATCGACATGGAATCCAGTAATTAACAAGTGCAAACTCCCGTGCTAGGCCGTTACTAACGCAAACAAACACCGATACTGTTAGTGTAGTGTGTCGGAGTAGCTTCATTGACAATTCATATAGTGACGAATTAATATCAAAAAATGTGAGGGTATCCGAAGATTCACAGCCCGGCCCCAGCAGACGACGCCGTGCTCCGCCAGTCCGATCGTGACTACGGCTGCTGTAACGTAGCCGAAACGTCGAGCCAAATATGTGAGTACACAATGTGGTTTCACATAATAAATATCGTGTTAATCCCCATATTGATACATTACAGGCTATGCTACTTTAATAAATCAACATTATCGGATACCGTACGCAAGGGGCTTAACGGTCCAGTGGCGTTGCCTTTTGATTTTCAACCGACTAACAAAAAAGCAGGAGGTCCTCAATTCGACTCGTACACATTTTTTTTTGTTTGTCTGTCAATTACTTTGCCATTTATGAACCGATTTAGATGATTCTTTTTTAATTGGAAAGTAGATAGTCCCGAAATGGTATCTTGAAAAGGATATCAGGATCTGATGATGGGATTCTGGAAAAATTGAGAGGAACCCTCACATTTTAAAGGCAGACGTAATGTTTTTGCATATTTTTCAAAACTGCACCAATATTTACGCCTGATTGTTTTAATTTGGTGGCTCCACTAATGATGGGTCCCCATACTTAGAACTGTACAATCAACGTGTGTGGTATCTATGGATCATCATAGGCATTTTCATCTATAACAGATGTTTTAAGCAGCATCGCGTGGTGTGGTGACATTACAGCTGCGCTCGTGGATCTATAGTCCTAAGCGGGAAAGAATTTTCCGTCCGCATTTGCAACATCCCATTTATTATTATGCATTTATTTATTGGGTGAATTATTTGTTTTTTTTTATATGAGTGTATATATGTGTATATATTTATTTATTTGCTTATTTCGGTTATGTGCAGATAATGTGTTTTAATTAATGTTTTTCTTGTTTTTTTAGTGTGTATTGTTGTTGTGTTGGTGTGTGTTTTATTTTAAATTTTACATTCAAAAAAGGCACCCGCGGAAGATCAGCGCTGAGGTATCGGCCACAGCACATGCCTTAGCGGGGACCTATTTTTTTGTACATTCTTTTGAACCATGCATGTAGTGAGAACTCTGTAAATGTGCAAAAATAAACGATTTTTCTTTCTTTCTTTCTTTCAACACGTGAATTGAGCGCTGCTACGATTGGGGTGGCAGGCATGGCGTTTAGCACGTTTTGCCGCAAGCTGATTTAACCAGGCCTTATCGTGTTCAACTAGAACCTCCGACACGATTCTCCTCCAAGTCAATCGTTCAACAGCGAGCTCCTCCCACTCTGCTACCAGGATTTGAAAAACGTGCATGTCGCGCTTGGCGTAATCTTTCCACCGGAGCATACGGTGCACATGCCCCAACTAACGCAGTCTTTTCTGTTTTAACAGTGCGGTAATGCTGGGTCGTATCGTAGTGGGTGGTATCTATAGATAGGTCTTTAAATAAAGGTTTTCTACTGTGGGAGAGCCAAGCTTCGGCATGAATGGGCCGGCTCGACCGGAGTGATACCACGGCCTCACAGAAAACCGGCGTGAAGCACTGTGCTGTGTTTCGCTGCGTGAGTGAGGGTACCGGAGGCCCAATCCGGGGGGATAGGGGGGGTTTATAGGTTGGCAGCGCACTTGTGACTCCACAATTGCTTACCATCAGGTTCGTCTGCCTACCTATTACATAAAAAAATATATGTTGAAGATTATATATTTTTTCTAAACTTAATACTTTGCGCAAGTGACGCTCCCAAGTGGTAAAATGAGTCCCCCCCCTCCCCCTCTAAATTTTATAGTAAAATAATTATGAAACTAAAAGAAATAAATAATATTTATGGTTATGTAACCATGAAAACTAACAACGAAAATTGGTTTGAACTAGATCTAGTAAGTAGTTTTTTTAATACGTTATAAACCGTAAACCGCAATTTGCCTTCCATATATCTTACTTGCTGCTACGGAACCCTTCATGGGCGAGTCCGACTCGCACTTTGGCCGGTTTTTTGTTAATAGAGAGGAGGTTGATCACCTGATTGCCCATGGACACTCGCATCACCAGTGGAGTCACAAGATAGATAGATAGATAGATATACTTTATTGCACAAAAAAAAACACAACTTAAAAAAAACTAGGCATTACAGAAACTTAATTGTACAATTTATACAAGTTATATGATTTATATGATATCTCTACGTAACGGATGCATTCCGCTTGACACGAGAGTCCAACCCATACATGGGTCCAACCGAGTTCTAACTGGAGCGGCGCTTCTACACGTTGTGCGTGGGATCGCGTAATTTAATGCCAATTTTATTATTAATAATGTATATTACATGTCTTTATTATTGTTTTTTTTTATTATTTATTTGTTAATCATATAAAATACATTTCAAATTATTTTAAAATAATCACGCACTTAAACCACTATGGTTTGTGATGGCGCGACCTGAGTCGATGTTAAAGTTAAGCAAAGTGCATAACGAACAATACACAATTCCTACCAACATAATTTATTCTATTAAGATTTAAGTAAGTGCATCTCATGCAACATTATCGAGAAAGTGCATCTTGAGTTTCTGTTTGATATTTTTATCATTAATCTTATCACGCAAGCTGAGAGGTAGCTGGTTAATAAGACGTGGAATTAGATAACTCGCCATTCGTTCCCCGTACATGTTATTCGCACCGCCGATTAATTATCAACCTACGGTTGCTAACAGCGCGCGTACACACGGGGTGGTTTATTGGTTGGCTAAACTGCGTGTTAAAAAATGATGTTTTAATAATATCAATTTTACTTGGGTTTCAACCGGCAGGATTTTATAGTATTATACCTACACAATCCTATTTACTTTCATTACTATGTGTTTATTCGTTTTTTCTTATATACTATTACTATCTTACTTTATGTTATTAATATTGATTCTTTTCTTTCTTTGTAATTTTTTTTTATATGTGAGGTGGCAGACGAGCAGACGGATCACCTGATGGTAAGCAATTCCGCCTCCCATGGACACCTGCTACACCAGTGGAGTCACAAGTGCGCTGCCAACCTTTTCCCATTCCCCCCCATTGGGCCTCCGGTAACCTCACTCACACGGCGAAACACAGCGCAGGCGCAGCTTCACGCCGGTCTTCTGTGAGTGTAATTGTCTTCTTCTTGTTGTATGTATGTGTGCACGTACGTCATCCAAGGCTCCACCTGAAAACCAGCGCTGCAGCGGCTTCGGCCACTGCAGCATATGCTGAGGTTGGGCCTTGTTGGCTACAGAATCTGTCCTATTTGTGTATTTATGTCACTTGTGTTTAAATTTGTGTTCTGTGGCCAATAAAGAAATCTTTATCTTTATCTCGTTGATTCTGAATACCTATAACAAATGCGATTTCTATTACTTACACAATTTTGCTAAATTTGAAAATATCCGTCGTTACAAAAATACTTGGAAACCGTAGGTTTGAAGGCAAAACGCTGATTATATTTCCTTTGATCTCGCTTCGATGGCTCATTGATGGCAAATAGAATTAGGGAATCAGTGAAGAATAGTCCATAAAGATATTTACTGATGAGGCGATGTGATGAGATCCGATATTTCCGAATAAAAATCACATACTCATACAAATGAATGAATGAATGAACACTTTATTTGGCACAATACAAAACCAGGAAACTTAATTAGAAACATAACCTAGACATAAATCATAAACGAAAAGTAGGGACAACATTATCCCTGTATGCGCCAAACAGGCGGCCGCTTCAGCAATAGTCGGTGCTGATCCAAGAGACCAACCCCGACGCTGGTTTTCAGCGACTACTATAACAGTATTGCGCATCTGTTCCATGTCTATGCAACAGTCGCATGCATAAAATTGAGATTGTGATAGCAAAATAGAAACAAATAATTGAACCGATGCGCAATATGGGGGCAGGCAGATTATACAAAACCCAAACAAAACTATACAAAAATAAGTGTAAATTATAAAAAAAAGAAGAAAGACAGACCCATCAACATTAATAAACTTAAACTATAGACCGACCGACTTAAACTATAGTGCCGTGTGGTACCCGGCAGAGTAGAATAGGCTACCCTCACTCTTACCGAGGTGTCGTAAAAGGCGACTAAGGTAAAGCTGCTGGTATGATCATCAGCACCCAGAGAAGGAAAACTCTGCATTTATATCAAAACCCTCGCAAACCCGTCTGCCAAGCGTGGTGAGTATGGCAATTACCCCTCATGTGATTGAGGGAGGACCCGTGCCCCAGATCAGAAGGCACTTGAGTGACATTGACACTGATACGACTCGAATTAAAAATGCACAAATTGCCGTTTTCCCATATCTATCTATGCGTACGTTGCATTACGTCGCGCCGTGTTGCATTCTGTTACATTGCATCGAGTTTGATTGCATGGCGTCGCGTGGTATTGTGTCGCGTCCATTTTATTAATTGAAGTGATTGTGTTGTATCAGAATCGACGAAGGCAACCCAATTATAATAATTACACATAACAAACTGAAGTACACATCGCACGAATTTTTCCAGAGTGCTACAAAATGTCAGCCGATTATGCTCGATTTTAATTTTTTTCATACATTTTTTTCACCGCTAGCCACTCATAACTGTCTAGCTAAAAATAATTTCTTCCCCCAAATATCGTTATGCTACGCTCACAAGGACCTCTCAGGAAGTCTTCTTAAAGAGGACTCCTCTACGTAAAGCTGCCCTAGGGTTGACAAGAAGTGTAAGAATTTACTTTATACTTGAGAGCTTAATATCCTCCAACCGATTACGGCTACGGCGGCCAATGTCAACTATCAGCCACGTACGCAGGATATATTATAGTGCTCAAGTGTGTGCGCAAACACAAATGCACTCTCTATTCCCTTGCCCTCATAATCCGATGAGACACTAATGTGACACGACCGGCGAGGGATCGGGCGCAGGACCAACAGCTTAACGTGCTTTGCGAGGCACGGGGGTACAAGACGGCCAACTTCCAGACTCCGGGCTGCCGAAAACTTAGGTACACATGTTTGGCCCGACCCGGGGATCGAACCCGGGACCTCTTGCGCAGTCGTTGCTTTAAAGTACAACCTTCTAACCACTGCGCCACCGAGGCTTGAGAGTAACCAACAAGCAAAGGGGTCTCCTGACACATACTTACAAATTTATGGACGAATATGGAATGGGACGGACGGACAGCCAGAGATGGATTGTCAATGTTTTGTGACTTAAAAACAAAGCTGTAGGTATGAGTAGTTATTTAGATTTTCGCGTTGCATTATAACCATAATGTATCAATGCGGACTGACCGGCCGCTGGCCGACCGGCAGCTGATACGGCTGCTGTAACGTAGCCGAAACGTCGAGCCAAATATGTGAGTATACAATGTTGTTTCACATAATAAATATCGTGTTAATCCCCGTATTGATACATTGTAGGTATGAGATTGAAGTCTTCTTCTTCTTCGTCATAGCGTGTAATTCCCGCGTTCAAATCTGTCGCTTCAGAGCCCAGGATACTCTTAAACCAGGATCCAGGATTTGGGGAGTCTGGCTAATTCCAATAAAGCGACTGCCGTCGAAGTCTGACCTTCGCAACCCTTTAAAAGGGAACCAGAGCAACTGAATCATAGGACCTTGCAACCAAACCAATTTTTTTTATAGGCTAAGGAGAACTATAGGTTAACATCGTCAGCCCATTTAAGTCCCCACTGCTGGGGCACGGGCCTCCCTCAATCACATGAGGGGTAATTGCCATACTCACCATGCTTGGCAAACGGGTTGGCGAGGGTTTAGACATAAATGCAGAGTTTTCCTTCTCTGGGTGCTGATGATCATGCCAGCAGCTTTACCTTAGTCGCCTTTTACGACACTTCGGTAAGAGTGAGGGTGGCCTATTCTACTCTGCCGGGAACCACACGGCATATAACGCTTATATAGGTTAACGCTTGACCACAATCTCACCCCATGGAAGATGGAAAATGAATCCGGTAGAAGACTGAGGCCGTGTGGTCCCCGGCAGAGTAAAATAGGCCACCCTCACTCTTACCGAGGTGTCGTAAAAGGCGACTAAGGTAAAGCTGCTTGCATGATCATCAGCACCCAGAGATGGAAAACTCTGCATTTATATCAAAACCCTCGCCAACCCGTCTGCCAAGCGTGGTGAGTATGGCAATTACCCCTCATGTGATTGAGGGAGGCCCGTGCCCCAGCTGTGGGGACTTAAATGGGCTGATGATGATGATGATGATGAGAAGACTGAGAGGCTTGCCACACGTCTGCAACTGAATCATAGATACACGATTCATAAACTATACGAAACGTGCAGTTTTCCTTTCGATGTTTTTCCCTCTCTACCGAGCTATTTGAAAATCCAGACGTACATGCTCAATGTGAACCTCGACCTCAGCGTGGAAGGTGCGTTCTTATCCACTACCCTTGCTCATGAGATTGAAGTCTATAAGTTGTTACAGATCGACCAAGATCGAAGCCACTTCAGCGACATTGACATGGGGGCACTGTACAATATTTTTTCTATGGGAAATGTTTTTATATGGCACTGAAAACTCTTAGCACTTTTTTATATGGCACCCTGCACTTTATCATGATCTTGAGATAGCAACACTGCTAGAGGGCCCATAGCTATGTTCAGTGGAGAGCTCAATAAGAAGTTTTTGATGTCGACTCGATGGAAGGGAATTTTTAAATTCTTAATCACATTTTTTTTCGAATCTCCAGACATTTGGCTTCAATCTCACCTGATGGTAGGTGATGATGTGGCCGAGGGTAGATCATGTTCTTATCCATTGAACTACCTTGGTCATGAGATTGAAATCTATAAGTTCTTACAGACCGACCAAGATCAAAAGGCACTTCAGTGAAATTGACATGGGGGCACTGTACAATATTTTTTCTATGGGAAATGTTTTTATATGGCACTGAAAACTCTTACTGATTTAGCACTTTTTTATATGGCACCCTGCACTTGATCATGATCTTGAGATAGCAACACTGCTAGAGGGCCCATAGCTATGTTCAGTGGAGAGCTCAATAAGAAGTTTTTGAAATAAGAAGAAGGCAATTCAGTGACATTGACATGGGGGCGCTGTACAATATTTTTCAATGGGAAAATGTCAAAAGCACTGACACTAATTGTAAGGAAACAGCGTTAGTTCCGTACTTTTGCCACGTGGCAAGTAACAGCAATCGGATCTGTACGGTTGAGCCAAATAAAAGGCCACATTTGACGTTTCTCTTATGGAGAGGTGACCCTACTAAAAACTTCGATTAAAGTGAATA
This sequence comes from Marasmia exigua, assembly GCA_019059595.1. NCBI lineage: Eukaryota > Metazoa > Arthropoda > Insecta > Lepidoptera > Crambidae > Marasmia > Marasmia exigua. Next base: position 4,078,879 of record CM032484.1, on the reverse strand, counting down.
ATCGATATGTACTTCAAACGAACGTGAATCGAATAAAATAATAATGAAAAACAAGTTATTTTATTACTTTATTATTCACGAACATGTGAATCGAAATTATTGGGAAAAGAAAGAACATAGTAGGTACCGATTCTATATCGATCCGCGGCCAGTTTATTTCTTTTTCTGCGAAATCAATGCGCTTTTTTGTGTGCCATATAAGTATAGATCTTTCTGTTTACCAAGTCATAAATGTATTTATACTATTAAATAACAGAATAATACGTTTTACTTTAATCGGAATGTGGCTTTTCACTTATGGTTAAAAATTCCTAACCGAGTAAACATTGCATTTATTGGATTATTTAGGGATCATCCCTAGAGCTTAAAAATAAAATGGATTAATAATAATAATTCTCACAACATCTCATACGTTGACCTGATTCCGTACTAAGTAGCTTAAGAACTTGTGTTACAGATATCAGACAACAGAGGAACACAAATATATACTTAAATACATATATTACACCCAGACACCGAACAAACACAAGTGTTCATCGCACAATGGTTTGTCCTGGGTGGGGATCGGATTGACAGATACAACATTGTGCCACCGTTCACTTCTCTAGAAAAGTAAATTTTTGAAAAGTTTATAAATAGTTTAACAAAGAAAATAAATCGTGAAATTATCTTCTTTTGATTTTATTGCAATAAATAAATGCGAAAATAATTTTAAAAAATTAAGAAATTGTGCTATTTTAACATTGAAAGATGGATAAATTCAATGCCCGTTTATACAAGGTTACGCTGTCGAATTTTGATCAAGAAGTCGAAGTGTCAAATGTGACTTATTAGTTTGGCCCAAGCTATAGTTTTAAATAGGGATTCGGCGGGTAGGGGCTAAAACAAGCCGCATGGGCTGATGCAATTCAAAGGTTTTAAATCAGTGTCTAGTGGTTTTTAGTGTACAAATGTGGTGTTTATTTGTGCAGTGAAGTGCCGCAAAGTGATCCTAATAATAAGAATCGTTGGATTGTATCGTTTTTAACACTGCTATTGTGTGTCGAGTGAGTTCTCTCGTGACAACTTGCTTGGACCTAATATAGTCTTAAACCCACAATTGCTTTTAGAGTGATATCCGCTGAATTCATAGGTCGATAAAACGTAAAACACCGGCGTTTTATTGTGTGACTATGACTTTGACTGACTTCGACTGTTGAGTACCTACTTATTCTCAATATGTTACTTGACATTGGGGAAATTATTTTCGGTTAGAGCCATAATAAAAAAAAAGTTGTTAATATGTGACCACGTGTGACAGTAATATTCTTGAGAACGCGCAAATTATTCTTTATCCTTTGTCTTAAATAAAGATTCTTTGAATAATAGAAACGCGCCTTTTAAATATTTTCCCTTCTAAATGCGCCATCCAATATGATGTGCATTATCTAACGATTTGAGAATAAAAATAGGGTAAAAAAACTAGAACTCGACTATGCGAGTTTGAATGTCCACTGAAAAGAGGTAAACAAGTTTTCAATATTACTAACCCTTTGTCTTACTACTTGCACTTAATTATTATAAAATATTTCTTTGGCCGTGTGGTCCACGGCAGAGTAGAATAGGCCACCTTCACTCTTACCGAGGTGTCGTAAAAGGCGACTAAGGTAAAGCTACGTGCATGATCATCAGCACCCAGAGAAGGAAAACTCTGCATTTATATCAAAACCCTCGCCAACCCGTCTGCCAAGCGTGGTGAGTATGGCAATTACCCCTCATGTGATTGAGGGAGGCCCGTGCCCCAGCAGTGGGGACTTAAATGGGCTGATGATGATGATGATGATGATTGTTCTTTCCTTTCTTTCGGCCTATGTTTAGAAGGAGACGGCAACCGGCTTTATACCAATATTAAGAAAATAAAGCCTGGTACCGCTGTGTAGGTGTAGTAAATCAATGATTTTTGTCTACAGATATTTTTAATTGGCAACCCTGTTAGCCACTTTTGAAAAGGGCTCACTGCTCGCGGATCTGACAAGAATAATAAACAGTCCAAAGCTAGCCTATGTTAACACCGTACCCTTCGTACCATACCTTTTACGAACAATAAAATTTAACTTCGAAAAAAGAGAGAAAATGTGTACGGTAGAGAAATATTTTTTAATAATATAGGTGGTATAGCAGAGTCAGCCTTTCACTCCCACGGTCAGTTTGAAATCTGAACTATAGTAAAGTAAAGTACCAGCCTATAGGTGTCCCACTGCAGGGCCAAGGCCTCCAGCGTAGAAATCAAGTCATCGCTACTATGATGGGATTAGGCTTAATCACCACGCTTGCCAAATGTAGATTGGTAATCACAAACCCGAGCTATGTTCGAAAAATTCGAAACACACTTTTTGCTTCAACCACTAGACTAACAGGGCGTCATCGCAACTATAGATTTCGTAGCAAGTATTTCCTGGTTCTTTCGAACCTGCCGCTTTGGAGGTCTAGATACACTTCCTATCTAGGATTTAAGTTCCATAATTGTGATGCAGCTGCCGTCTGACCTTCACAACACTTAGACGCGGGAACCATAGCATAACAATGGACAACATTTCAAAATTGCTGAGCTATAAAACCAAAAATACCAATTCTTTATTTACTTTTCCGCTTCTCGTTTGTATATTTATTTAATATAAAAATTGCTTATATACTGAGAAAAAAAAAATTAAAAACTAAAAAACGTAAGATGACGTCATCGGACGGCAGAATGTAACATATTTCTTTGCTTAGCACATTATACTTTTAAATTTACGAATTGCCAAGCCCTTGACACGCAACTGTCAAAAAAGACAACTTGTCAACGTTGAACGAATTAATGACGTCGTCGACAGCGTATTTTCTTCCCGATGAGTCTAATAGAGCGCAAAAATGCCTCGGTCGTCATGTCCTTCAGCTTGTCGGTTAGGTTTCCTTTCCGTCATAGAAGTGAGCAATCCGATTACAACGATTGTGGGCCTACGTTTATGAGGTTCGCCTACAGTCAGTCCCAATGTCGTCAGCTGCTCAGATTTTTTAAGTTTCTCAATATCACTCTTGGATTCAGTGCTAATGATAACACCATTGTTTTTTCGCAGACCTCTTACCTGCAACTTCATTTGTTTAGGGCGTGCACCAAGTTTGCACTAAGTTTGCACCAAGTTACTAGTCTCCTCACTTGACTTAATTTTGTCCGTAAAGTGCGCCTAAGCTGGCCTTTTCAAAAGGAATACCTACGCTCTTATCTTGAAGGTTTATAGATGTAAGTAGCTCATAAAAATCCCTGTTTAAAACTATCGCCCAAAGTTATCAATACACTTGTGTGTTGATAGCTTTGAGTTTTATCGCCTTCCTTCCAAAACCCAACCTTCAAATGCTACAAAGCGGTCGTCAATCTTTTCAAGATAACTATATTTTTTCATTTGCAGCATTGTTACCGCAATCTGGTGAAAAAATTTTAACAAATAAAACCAATAAGTCGTATTTATTCGAGTCACAGTGCGGCCTTCGATTCATGCCAAAAATCACAAGCCCTTTTTTGTAAGCCCCTCACAGAATCAGTAAGTGGTTTGTACGAAACCTCGGACAAGACTGGGGTTCTTAAACTATTAGAAAATTTTTCATAAAAGTGTGTCACATTTTATTTGGAACACCTGTAGCCTAATATCTGTTAGGCTACAGGTACAATATCATTTTGAAGATACTCCAGAATACTATGATGGTCCGTCTCTGGAATACTGGGCAAAAGTGGTTAAGGGTGTCGCGTGCTGCTACGACATGATTTGACATTATATTATATAATACATTAATTTCAATTTAATTTTCTTCATTTTCAAATTTATTTCCAACTTTTAGTGTAACTGACATTTAATTATTATATACTGAATTTCTTTTTAACTTGACATTTATGATCCCCTATTAAACTCCTTTCGCTTTAGCATGATATGGGTGACAGATGTCAAAATCTATTACATGTCTGTCCGTCTGTCCGTCTCTGTCCGTGCGTCCGTATGTCACAGCCACTTTTTTCCAAAGCGTTAAGAACTTATACAATGAAACTTAGTAAATAGAAGTATTTTGTTAACCGAATTACAATTTTATTTTTGGGGGGTCCCCATACTTAGAACTGAAACTCTATTTTTTTTTCATCAAACCCATACATGTTGGGTATTTATGGATATTTTTTTAAAACCTCAACATTAAGGTTACTGATATATTAAAAATGATGTTGAGGTTACTTCCTTGAAATCTAAAACCGTCTTCCCCACTGATCCTTTTTTAGTAACTTCATCTGTCTTCCTTTCCTGTCATTGACGCTCCAGACAGATCAATCCATATATTGTAGGTATAAAATATATCTTCTCTAACCTTATAACGTATCTATAAGTAGTATATTTTATATAATTCGTGTAGGTTATATTGTATGCCGTGTGGTCCCCAGCAGAGTAGAATAGGCCACCCTCACTCTTACCGAGGTGTCGTAAAAGGCGACTAAGGTAAAGCTGCTGGCATGATCATCAGCACCCAGAGAAGGAAAACTCTGCATTTATATCAAAACCCTCGCCAACCCGTCTGCCAAGCGTGGTGAGTATGGCAATTACCCCTCATGTGATTGAGGGAGGCCCGTGCCCCAGCAGTGGGGACTTAAATGGGCTGATGATGATGATGATGATGATGATATTGTATTTTAGTTACGTAACATTCGTATATGTTAGTGTATGATAACGTTTTATTTATTATGTAGATATATTTATTTATACTATAAATTTACTTAATCAATATTCAAAATCAAAAGGATTGCACCACCCTCCCCTCTTTTATCTAATGTCCTTTACCGGAAGGTTGTATGGTAGAGATAGCTCTAACGCCGCCTAAATCGTACATTAAATATCTGTATACCTAGCTTTTAAGTTTTGTATGTTGTGCAATAAAGAGTATCTATCTATATTTTTTTTTCTAAACTTAATACTTTGCGCAAGTGACGCTCCCAAAGTGGTGTCCCACTCGCACTTGGCCGGTTTTTTTTACACAGTTTGGGAACCATCATTGCAGAATCGCATTATGGCGAGGTTTGATTTTAGTTACAATCGGGGAACAATGACCATCCCGCCGACGCGTGAGCGGCCTAGCAATTGACTTTTAAGGAATGGAAATTAGAACTTTTGGTGCTAATTTTAGCACTTTTTCTTAAGGCTAAGAGATAAGCGAGGATGTATCGCAATACACCCTCGCTCGTCTCTGGCTAAACAGGAATGTGTTTTTAAGAGCAAACAGAATCGCGCGTTCAATCGGGGAACAATGACCATCTCGCCGACGCGTGAGCGGCCTAACAATTGACTTTTAAGGAGTGGAAATTAGAACTTTTAGTGCAGCAGATAAGTTGGGCCATTAGGAGTTTCAAGCCTTATAAATCTGGTGGGGTCGATGGTATCTTCCCGGCTTTGTTGCAGCGGGGCGAAGATATCATCATCTCTACGCTGATAAAACTATACCGTGCAAGCTTTGCTTGGAGTTATCTGCCATCAGCGTGGACTCGGGCGAAGGTCACTTACATTCCCAAGGGAGGGGACAAAGACAAATCGCAGCCCAAGTCCTACAGACCGATAAGTCTCACCTCATTCCTATTAAAAACGATGGAAAAGGTTTTGAACAGTCACATCAGGGCAACATACCTCGTTGAAAAACCCCTGAGTGCAAGACAACATGCCTACCAAACAGGCAAGTCCACGGAAACGGCACTTATTGACCTGGTGGACAGAATTGAGAAAGCCATAGAAGACAAAGAAATTGCACTCTGTGCCTTTCTCGACATCGAAGGGGCGTTTGACAACACCAACTTCGATGTTATAACACGTAGCATGGTGAATCGTGGAATCGACGACACCACCACCAGATGGATGGGATCCATGCTACAAAATCGGACTGCAACAACAACGTTGATGAATAAAACCCTACATTATAGAGTGACCAGAGGATGTCCACAGGGCGGAGTCCTATCACCCCTTCAATGGTCATTGGTTGTTGACAGTCTCATCTGCGAGCTCAATGAAGCCAGATTTCTGACTCAGGGTTACGCAGATGACAAAGTAATAATGGTCATAGGAAAATGCCCTAGCACCATTTCCAATCTTATGCAAAGGGCCCTACGAATAGTAGAAAACTGGTGCACGAGACACGTGCTAACAGTCAATGCACGTAAGACGGTCTTAATCCCGTTTACCAAATGAAGGAAACTAGAAGCGCTCCACGCCCCAACACTTCTTGGTACGAAGCTATGCTTGTCCAACGAGGTCAAATATCTCGGAGTCTTTTTAGACCAAAAACTAACATGGAACAAGCATCTCGACTACATCACTAGAAAGGCAAAAATTGCGATGGGGGCAAGCAGTAGGTTGGTGGGGCTAAAATGGGGGCTACGGCCTATGGCCGCACTCTGGATTTATAAAACCATAGTGAGGCCGATCGTCACTTATGGCTGCTGTGTGTGGTATAAGAAGACGCACCAACTTAACTGCGTAGAGAACCTCAGCAAAGTACAAAGAACAGCCTGCCTTATAGCCACCGGCGCGCTTTCGTCCTCTCCCTCTGCAGCACTGGATGCCCTCCTGAACATTCCACCTCTGCACATTCACGTGCAGATGGAAGCGAGGATGGCTATCACGAGAGCGAAAATCAGAGGGAGGACGAGATGGCAATCTAGGGTCATGAGAAACCTCTACAACGAACTAATGAAAATTCCGGTCATGGATATGCCCTCTGACTCCATGGTCCGTGAACACCGCTTCGATAAGCGGTTTACAGTCTTGTTACCAAGTAGACAAGACTGGGAGGCTGGAACTCCCGGAAATGTTAAGCAGAATGACATCGTTTGGTATACGGATGGCTCCAGGAAGCAGGGCATATCCGGGGCGGGATTTTGTAACGATCGCTGCGGAATACGCAAATTCGCCAACCTGGGTCGCTATACCACAGTGTACCAAGCGGAAGTCTTCGCAATAATTGGCTGTGTCCAAGAGAGTCTACAAATGAATCTCCAGAATAAGAAGATATTCATCTTCTCAGATAGTCAAGGCGTTAACATCCTGTGAACTTGACTCCAAACTCACTAGCGAGTGTGTCCTGCTCCTAAACCAGCTTGGCAATGCCAACATCGTAAATCTGATTTGGGTACCGGGACACTGTAATATCAGAGGCAACGAAGTCGCTGACGTGCTAGCAAAGGCCGGGGCAGAGAGCCCACTACTCGGACCGGAACCAATATGTGGCGTTCCAGCCTGCATGGTCAGGTTCGAGTTAAAAGATTGGGAGAAAAAACAAAGCACTGAATTCTGGAAAAGACTACCTCGACTAGAACAGTCTAAGGCGTTGATACAGGCGTTCGATCGGAGACGAGCTGTAGAGATAACAAAACTGAGTAGAGGACATGTTAGGGCACTCACTCGGACCCTCACAGGGCACTGCAAATTAAACAAGCACCTGCACAACATGGGCCTTACAGATACCAAAATCTGCAGGTTCTGTCGCGATGACGAGGAAACGATTATCCACGTCCTCGGCGAGTGCATGGCGCTGCACCGCTGCAGAAGCCGGCACCTGGGAGCACACATGATCTCAGCTGACGAGATCAAGAGCTCCCCCATCAGCTCCATTCTCGGGTTTATCCTGGAACTGGAGCTGCATGAGGTGCTGTAATAGGTTACAGGGCTGCCACAATAGATCATCTACTGGTCGCAGTGGCTATGAGACGCAGGGCTCACCCCATTTCTATCAAATAAAAAAAAAAAGGCTAGAAGCTCAGCGAGGATGTATCGCAATACACCCTCGCTCGTCTCTGGCTGAACAGGAATGTGTTTTTAAGAGCAAACAGAATCGCGCGTGCATTCGGGGAACAATGACCATCCCGTCGAAGCGTGAACGGTAGCAATTGACTTTTAAGGAGTGGAAATTTGCAATCTGCGTTTAATAAACACATACGAGAGTGTTTATTAAAAGCAACAAATACATATCAAAGATAATCAATATTTATTAAGAAATTGGTCTATCATTTCGTACAATTTATTGACTGGTCATTCATTTGATAATCGTGAACCAAAGTTTAATTTGGCTAAAAATATTTGGTTTGACGTTTTCTATTCATTGCGGCTATATCACGAATTCGTTTCAGTGAAACTCACGTAGGTATCACTTTCTGTTTTTTTTTCAAACTATTTGAGAGCTGTTTCCAGGGCATGAAGTGCTTCACCATGAGATGGTTCTGCATCGTTCTCCACATCCAGACTTTCGTTTCATCTTCTTCCGATTTCTGCTGTTCATATTAGTATCTTTAACATTGTTTAACATTAGCTCATTATGTTGGCAGTACCGATACGTTCATGTTAGAATAAATTCGTAGCTGTTGGCAGTCCGGATAATCGCGAATCCGTATGAGAGCCGGATAATCGAGGTTTTACTACGATTGACGAACGATTCATCATCACGATCATGTGATGATGACGCTTCGGCATGAATGGGGCGGCTCAACCGGAGTGATACCACGGTCTCACAGAAAACCGGCGTGAAGCAGCACTGTGATGTGTTTCGCTGCGAGTGAGGGTACCGGAGGCCCAATCCGGGGGCAAGGAGGGTTTAAAAGTTGGCAGCGTACTTGTGACTCCACTGGTGTCGCGAGTGTCCATGGGCGGTGGCAACCGCTTACCATCAGGTGATCTGTATGCTCGTCTGCCACCTATCACATAAAAAAAAATGTATCGCAATACATCCTCGCTCGTCTCCGGCTGCACAGGAATGTGTTTTTAAGAGCCAACATAATCGCTTCATTTACCTAGCTTCTCTCAGTTAAGCGATTCTATTTCTGACATTTCTCGTAACACGTCCTCGTTCCTCTTTGGTGAAAACGTAGCTTAAAGCTTATATTATTCAACAAGTTGAAGAAAAGGTTGATTTACATCATGTGGTACAAGGAATTGAAGGTCCTTTTCTTTTTTTTTTGACGCTGGGGAATGCGTCCTTATGCATACCCTCCTGCCGGGGGGCAGGCGAGTCCGGCTTCTCGCTAGGAGAAACCCCCGCCAGAGGAGAGCCCGACACCGACTAAACCCCAGCGACGCTCCCTCATGGCCAGAGGGAGAGGAGTACGCGTTGAAGAACCTTACTTCATGTCCCTCCCCAGGCGGAGGGCCCATTTACACTGCGGGCCCGACACTGCCTCCCCCTGTCAAGCTGGAGGGGGCGGTAGGGACAGCCGGGAGCGCCAGGCTGTCCCTACCAGGCTGAGGCAGAGGCATGAATAGTGCCTGTGCTGGTACCCCTGTACCAGGCGCCGGCGGGCCTCTTCCTCGGAGAGGAGGAAGACGCGCCTCTGGTATTTGAAGGTACTGGCGGATTCGAGGGAAGAATGGAGGTTACTCTTACTACTGAAGCGATTCTATTTATTCCTCACAAAACATTCCTCGCAACATATCCTGTCTCCCATCTTTTGGTGGAAAGGCAGCTTTATGCTTCAACTTTTCCACAAGTTAAGGAAAAGGTTGATTTTCATGATGGTGTCCAAGAAATTGAAGGCGCTGGTGGTTTCGAAGGAAGAATGAAGGCTACTACTCCGACAAGAGCTTCGCACTTAAATGAACGTGAGAGAACTAAATAAAACATCTAGCAGTCAACAGTATACTATGTACAGACGGCGAGATCTCAAGTTAATCCCCTGCAGTGCAAAAATAACACTTCTGTCTCAGACATAAGGTTAGTCCAAAGTTCAACAAGTATAACTCGATGTGACACCGCGTGTACTAAATTTTCGAAAACAGTAAAAAGAATACTTTGGATACATAGGTAGTTTTACACTTTTTATACAATTGCCCTTCGTACTTAAATTAAGCATTATTTCACCATCTATAAAAGGTCTGAAGTCTTGTATTGGCCAACTACGTCATTATTAAAAATTCTTACTAATTTAGCACTTTTTTACATGGCACCTGGCACTTAATCATGATATCGAGATGGCAACACTGGTAGGGGCCCATAGCTAAGTGTTCAGTGGAGAGCTCAATAAGAAGTTTTTAATGTCGACTCGATGGAAAAGGATTTTCAAATTCTTTCACATTTTTTTTTTTGTGAATTTCCAGATATTTGGCCTAAATCACCTGATGGTAAGTGACGAGGATAGATCGTGTTTATTTCGTAAGAGCCTGCTCACTGATCTCTTAGATGTCATCATCATATCATAATTTCAGCCAATAGATGTCCACTGCTGGACATTGGCCTCCCCCAATTGAATGTTCTCCAGACAGATCGGTCCTGTGCCGCCCGCATCCAAGGGATTCCCGAGACCTTCACCAGATCATTGGTCCACTTGTGGGGAGTTTCTCAAACGTATGCAACTGGAATGTATGGTGGAACCGTAAAAATCAATAAATATCTTCCAGTCGATGTGCCAATCTAAACTATTAGTCAGATACGCAAGACATACCCCCCTATTACAAATCGCGAACCAAGGATTTTCCCGGAACAAAATTCGTGCCAACCCTTTTCAACATTGCGTGTTGGAACGGGATGCCATGAGCTTTATTACGGTAATAACTTTAGATCGGGATTTAAAATAAGGTGGATAGTGCTCAAGTGTGTACGCAAATACAAGGGAATCTCCTTTTATACCCTTCCATTTCAATGAGAATATATGTATTATTTAACCATGTTCTCATGTAAGTGACTGTAATCTGTCTTCTTTGAGAATCCATTTCTTCAACCATATATAACTAGCAATAACAGGTTATCTGTTCTGCTCATCTGTTAAATCTACACCGTTATTTTTTTATCGTTTTTTTATATACATTCCGAAAATAATAGGTATCGTGAATGTGTTAAATCAACAAAATAAGCAAAAAAAATCAGCAAATTTGATTGAGCGAAAAGTATTCGAAACATACTTTTCGCTCGACCCGGGAATCGAAATCAGGACCCCGAGATCACGGCCGGTACTTAAATCATTAGACCAACAGGGCGTTCTATCGTCTTGCTCTTATATATAAACCGAAAAAGCGAAACACTAGCACGCTGCACGATGTAATAGACGCCCAGCGCCATCTATTAGTTCACTTTGAAAAACAAGTATCAAAAAGTCAGAGGCAAATGGAGGATTTATCTTAAACTCTATCTTACAGTATGTTATTCGTATCAGGCTCAACTTTGTGGGTCCAACTAATGCCAACAAACAGCGAACTCGGGCCCAGCTCAGTAATTAAGAGCCAGATGCTGCGTGACTGGCCTTCACACACCTGATGAGCGGTTTCGTTATCACTTTTTTGACTTAGAAAATAAAAGGTCCTATTTTTACTCTGTGGGAATAAAACCCTGTAAAGTAAAAAGGTATCATAGAAGTATGAAAATAAGCTAAAAGAAATAGGTACACTTTGAAATTACATACATTATGTCGTGGTTATTCTGGCGGTCTGTCAAACAATCCGCGTGGGCTGATACAATTCAAAGGTTTTAAATTAGTATCTAGTAGTTTTTAGTGAACAAATCAAATAAATATCAAATTTATTTATGTAGTGAAGTGCCGCAAAGTGATCCTGACAATAAGAATCGTTGAATTGTATCGATTTAACAATGCTATTGTGTGTGGAGTGAGTTGTCACGGACAACTTGCTTATACCTGGGTCAGTCATATAACAAAATGGAATGGTAAAGTCGTGTTCACAGTGGATTCAAACAGTAGGATTTTGCTAGTGGGAAAGCCACGCTTCGGCAATTTATTTAATTTGTAACTTTTGACCAAGGAGTCATCCAAAATTTTTCTTAGTACATTTTTTTTTTCAATGTTAGTCGCACACTTCTTATATAGCGTCTCTAACATCTTAGCCAAAAGGTCTGTCTGTAAAGAAAAACCGAACATTTTCTTTTTCTATAACTTTTTTGCTGACATTCAGCTAATATTTTGCATCTATATACTTTTTTTCTCAATGTATGAATTCTTGTCTTTATTTTTGATTTTTAAGTATAAAACGAATGCTTCAAAGTTGGTCTCTTAATGAAAACTGAGTGGTGTCTAATTATGTAGCCACCACTGTACGAGTATATACTGCCCTTCGATTATTTGATCGAAGACTCTATGACTATAAAAATCTGCACGTCGCATCGACGTAACCGCACCTTATCCCTCAGAGTAGGGAGTAGGAGTCACGCATTTCACGTTTGTTTGAATCGCCTAAATCTCGCGGAGTTCCGTCTGATTATACGAGTATGCGCGTGTTTTAAGCTCCCTACGTGCTGGTGACGCCCGAAAGAAAGAGAGAAGGATAGAGACAAGAGAATGTTCAATGAAGAAGTAAGTAAAATTTGTAGCTAAGTTTTCGATAAGAAATTCTTAGTGTCTGCCCGGAGTCTGGAAGTTGGCGGTCTTGTACCCGCATGACTCGGAAATCACGTTAAGCCATTGGTCCTGCACCCAATCCCTCTCCGGTCGTGTCACCCTGGTGTCCCATCGGAATATCATCGAATATCATCAGTCAAAGAACAAATGTTGTTCAGAATGGTTGATAGAACACGTGGTTAAAGGGATGTAAATGTTCACAGATACACCCTGTATGATAGGTGGCAGACGAGCAGACGGATCGCCTGATGGTAAGCGATTGCCGCCGCCCATAGACACCCGCAAAACCAATGAAGTCACAAGTCCCTTTCTCCCGGATTGGGCCTTCGGTACCTTCACTCACGCAGCGAAACACAGCACAGTGCTGCTTCAAGCCGGTTTTCTGTCAGGCCGTGGTATTACTCCGGTCGAGCCGGCCCATTCATGCCGAAGCGTGGCTCTCAAAAATATTCTAACTCAAGTCAAAGACAATTTAACTCGAGTTTAGTCCTCAAGTTGACACTTCACTAATATCTCTACATTATACGGGTTCCCGTAACCGATAGGGTCTGTGCTGGTCTGCTCACGGTTCGACGCCTCTGAAAATAATTATTACCTACTCGGAAATCGATACTAAAGGGAAGTAATAAACAATAAGTTTGTTTTAGGTAAATATTTTTCCCGGCCGGTTTTCTGTCAGGCCGTGGTATCACTCCAGTCAAGCCGGTCCTATTCGTGCCGAAGCGTGGCTCTCCCACGGGTTAAGCAATGCTAAAACGTTCAGAAAAACATTTTTCACAAAACAAACTTCAGTGGAACTTCACAAAAGTTGCAAAGTCCTCGCCAATGTACATATGTATGGAGCCCATTCCCCCATCACGTAGCAAAAATATTTGTGAGGGAAAACCTCTGGCTTTTCGTAATCCGCCTGGGAGTTTGTTTTCTTGGGAATCGAGATCAAGTTCATTTACGTTTAGGGTTCAGTAGCGAAAAGCAAAAAAATAAAAGGTTTGCGCGTCACGTGGGCCAACTCTGCCGTGCAGTGACGCGACGCGCCACGTCGCTCTAACGCGTGTCGGTGTACCATCAAATTTCATACTGTTATGACAGGTGACGTATAACGTCTTAAATCGTGAACCGCAATTTTATTTAACTTTCACTTCCCCATGAAAGGCACCTAAGTAGTCATGCTCACTCAAATGTCTCTGGGGTGGTGGCGCTATGTGGAGGGTCATTGCATTCCCTCTAATATGTTTGAGTGAAATGATGGCTGACACATACGTCATACTTGTGAACAGGTGCCACCTTTGGGGACTGGTCTGCTTCGGTTTACCTCATTAAATTTATTTTATTATTTCCTTTATTTTATTTTGTGTTAAATTAAACTGTATGGCTTGGTATGATGAACACAACATTGTATGAAAGTTTGGCGATTAAAAAGAGTAACTGGCGAGTTTCTTGCCGGATCTTCTCGACCAGAAACAACTTTCCGAGCCGGTGGTAGAATCGCATTATGTTTATTTATTTTTTAGTATCTATATTGTATCAACATATTTATATATTAACATGTAAATTATACATACATAAGTGCTTATAAATAGTTTTAAATCCATTCACATGTATAACGATTTGTAAGTGCTGTGGGTCAAGTCAAGTCAAGTAAAATAACTCTTTATTTGCCTATGCAAATAAAGAGAACTTTCGTACTAGACCGCTTGATGCTACGATACGAATCTGTAACCTCTTGGTAAAAAGGCTTCTATTTAATCATCATTATCACTATTAGAGGTGGGTCGACTAGTCGCCGACTAGTCGGGAAAGCCGACTAATCGACATTTTCAGTAGTCGGCGACTAGTATTCGGCAGAATGTGCCGATTATAATCGGCACTAAAATTAAATTTAAAGAACAATTTTACTAACCGCATATATTATAATCATCAAAAAAACAGTTAGGTAACGTGATAGGAACTTAGTAATTTATCTGTGATGCAGTACAAAACTAGGAATATTCTATATAATAACAAAGACATACATAATATATATTTTTAAAGAACTATATTTTTTGCCAGCTTTAGAAAAGAGATGTTTACTGTAAACAGTGCTGGCAGGACAACATAGATATACTTTGGCAATACGAGGTATTTCAGGATACAATTTCCCAACGACAAACATGAAAATGATGGGCATTGCCGACTAGTCGGACATTTGAATACTGATTAGTCGGCTAGTAGGTTAGTCGGCAAATACCGTAGTCGGCCCATGTCTAATCATTATCCTCCAATAAATTACGGCTGCGGCGGCCAATCTCAACGATTAGCCATGTACGCAGTAAACATTATAGTGCTCAAGTGTGTGCGCAAACACAAGTGCACTCTCTATTCCCTTACCCTCATATTCTGATGGGACACTAGCGTGACACGACCGGAGAGGGATTGGGCGCAGGAATAACGGCTTAATGTGCTTTCCGAGGCACACGGACCGCCAACTTCCAGACTCCGGGCTGACACTAAGAATTAGGTACAAAATTTTGGCCCGCCCCGGGGTTCGCACCCGGGACCTCTTGCGCAGCTTTATAATGCGACTCACTAACCACTACGCCACCGAGGCAGTATAATATCCTTTACCTGAAGGTTGTCTGGTAGAGATCACTCCCAGCTATAAGACCGCCTAAATTGTACATTGTATCTCTGTATATCTAGCTTCGAAGGCTGGCTGGTGTGGACTGGATGAGAGTGGCCGAAAATCAGGAACAGTGGCGTGCATTAGGGGAGACCTATATCCAGCAGTGGACGAGTGTAGGTTGCTGATGATGATGATACCTAGCTTATAAGTATTGTATGTTGTGCAATAGAATATATATCTATCTATTCTTATGCACATAGCTTTATCATCGCAAAAAATCCAACCAAAATAAATCGTACCATCGTAAAAATCCTATCGAATCGTGAAAAATATATTTGGAAAACATATCGTAAAATTCCAGCAGCCGACATATTGAGAAGCGCTCGAATTTAATACCACAACCATTTTAATTAATACGCTAAAGGGGCCGTAATTTTAAATGGGAAATGGCCAATTAATCGTTGGTTAAATTTAAGTAGAAATAAGGTTTGGGTCGGAACCGTAGCCAAATATACCCATAATACGAGTACAGATAATTTTAGAAAGGACACGTACCTACCTCAGTTCTGCGGAACGGTTTTTCTGTAGGAGTAATTCCCAACGCCGTGTGGTCCCCGGCAGAGTAGAATAGGCCACCCTCACTCTTACCGAGGTGTCGTAAAAGGCGACTAAGGTAAAGCTACTGGCATGATCATCAACACCCAGAGAAGGAAAACTCTGCATATATATCAAAACCCTCGCCAACCCGTCTGCCAAGCGTGGTGAGTATGGCAATTACCCCTCATGTGATTGAGGGAGGCCCGTGTCCCAGCAGTGGGGACTTGAATGGGCTGACGATGATTTCCCAACGACTACGACTTAGGGACCTTTAAGAGAAGAGCGTACTCTTTTTTAAAAAGGCCGGCAATACATTAGCGATCTCTCTGATTTTGCGGAGCTCATGGAAGGCGTTGATTACTTTCCATCTGGTGACTCGCTTGCTCTTTTGCCGACCTCTAGCATAAAAAAAGGTGCGATCATGATCAGAAGGCATTTCAGTGACATTGACAGGGGGCGTTGTTACTGTGGGAAAATGTCAAAATCTATTTTGTCTATGACATTTAATAAGAGATTCGGCGGGTAGGGCTAAAACAAGCCGCATGGGCTGATGTATTTCAAAGGTTTTAAATTAGTGTCTAGGGGTTTTTAGTGTACAAATGTGGTGTTTATTTGTGCAGTGAAGTGCCGCAAAGTGATCCTAATAATAAGAAGCGTTGGATTGTATCGTTTTTAACACTGCGATTGTGTGCTGAGTGTGTTGTCTCGTGAGAAGAAGTCTTAAAGAGTCTTAAAACCCGCGATTGCTTTTAGAGTGATATCCGTTGAATCCGTAGGTCGATAAAACGTAAAACACCGACATTTTATTGAACTGTAACTTTGGCTGACTTCGACTGTTGACTACCTACTTATTCTCAATAAGTTACTTGAACATTGGCGAATTATCTTCGGTTAGAGCCATATTTAAAAAAAAGTCGTAGATGTCGGGAAAAACAGAACTAAGGTAGGGGTACTTTTTGAATTAACTGTTTTCTCTTTGTTATACCAAAAACTTGTTATATCTACTCACAGTCCAAACCCACGCTTGCATGAGTTTTAATAAAGTTATAAAGAATACTTACGAAGTGTGTTCATATTGTAACAGCCAACTTGTCATAACTTAGATAATAAATTCTTGACTTTCGCCGACTTAGAGTCACAGTCACAAGCTTTCGAAGTGTTTTGTTTAACGTACTTTTCGGGTGTATGTATAACGCCAACTTTTGTACTCGGAGTAGTGTTGCCGGATAATCGATTGTACGTCGATTATTAATCGATTATCCAAATGGGGTCCTAATAATCGATTGTTATATTATACATTAACAATTACATTCATTAGTAATGAATGATATGCAAGTAAAGTGGTTTAAAATGGTCAGTAGTCTAAAGGGAACTAATTCAAAAGTTTAATTAGCTATTCTTTTCCTCTAAATCGGGGTAGTTTGTCTGGAAGAGATCGCTATTAGAGATAAGACCGCTTACATGGTACTAGGATGATTATCCAAATGGGGTCCTAATAATTGATTGTTATATTGATAGTATTCGAAATAATAGATTATAATCGTTCAAATTGACGATACTATTAATTAAATCGATTCTAGAGCTAAGCCGATACTATTGTTTATATCGATTATAATCAATGACTAGATTAATCTGCAATTATTTCTAGATAAAATCGTCATTCTCTTAGAAGATGTCTGTAAATGTCGATTATATCTAGAAATGATTGCAGATTAATCGATTATAATCGATAGTATCGGCTTAGTTACAGTATCGATTTAATCAACAGTATCGTCAATTTGAACAATTATATCGACCAAATATGAAAAATAATTTAATTCATAGTTTTGATACTATCGATAGAACAATCGATTACTTATTAGATTATTGAGGGCGAAAATAATCGATTAATCGATTGTCAATTATTCGGCAACACTAACTCGGAGCTGACACTCAATGTGTTAAAAGCACACGGTTAGTTCAGTGGCGCTGCCAATTTTAATTGTGATGTATTTAAGACATTTTATACACACACGCCACAGTGCGTGTATATAGGATCAAAACGTTATTAGCCCAACATTTATCTGATACAAGGAACACCTTTATAGTCATCGCACGGACTCGCGGCAGACGGTACAGTATTACATTCATTAGTAATGAATGATATGCAAGTAAAGTGGTTTAAAATGGTCAGTAGTCTAAAGAGAACTAATTCTAAAGAATAGCTAATTAAAAGTTTAATTAGCCTATTCTTTTCCTCTACCTCGGGGTAGTTTGTCTGGAAGAGATCGCTATTAGCAATAAGACCGCTTACATTGTACTAGGATAATACCATAGACTAAGATCTGAAAACATGTGCAATGAAGTGTATCTTTCTATCTATCTATCTGTTATAGACATGCACCCTAACCAGACTAAAGATAAAGATAAAAAATTCTTTATTCAATTTAGGTCCACACAGAACACTTATGAATTTAATTGAATAAAGTTATTCTATGGTTCGGAATGACGATTTCTACTGAGAAGACACCAGCAAGAAACTCGGTAGTTACTCTACCTTTTAATAAATCTTTATTCAATTTAATAGTGATCGGTGCTGACGGGGATGGTTCGGTGCACTCGGCCATCCTCCCTTAATATGGCGATGAGGGTGCTGGTTTTAGTTGGTAGGCTTGGTTGGATCTCTTTCACACTCCGTCACGTTTTTTTCGAAACTGTCACATTCCGGTTAAAGCACGCTTTCTAGTTCCATAGTTATAATCGAGCCAAAGACTCGCGGCAGTAGGTGTCATATTTGACGACCCGTTTGGATCAGTATTACTGATTGCTGTATCTAGTGCAAGGGTTTGCTGGTTCGGTCCCCGCACAGTACAAACATTTGTGTGCTTGAACATGTCTGTTTGTATTAGTCTGGGCGTTTCTATATATTATAAGTATGTATATACAAAAGAAATGTATTATATGTAGATATATATTTGTGATTCCGCTGTTGGTTCTGATATCCATAACACAGGTGCTTGAGCTACCTATCTCGGAGTCAGATACGTTGATGTATGTGATGTTGTGAAATATGTATAATATGTACATGTATATTTAATTCATAATTATTTCAGTGCGGTTCTCACGCCACTTCCTACCGCGCGTAGTAAAACTATGGAATCAGTAACCAACGATGGTGTTTCCGAACAGATACGACCTGGTGATCCTCAAGAAAAGAGCTTATTCCTCCCTTAAGAGCCGGAAACGCATCTGTGATGCCCCGTGTGTCGCAGATGTCTATGGGCAGCGGTAATTCACTAACCATCAGGTGAGCTGTCCGCTCGTTTGTCTGGCATAATGTAAAAAAAAAATGAAATCGTCTACCGCGAGACCTTTCGTTAAAGTCAATATGCCAACGAGACAGGCAAAAACTAGTATTTCAACCAAAGAAGTAACTTATTTAACACTTATTTCTGCTTCCTACATTACATATTTCGGTCATGGCGGCCAATCTCAGAGATCAGTTCCGCAGGACATATTACAGTGCACAAGTGTTTGCGCAGACACAAGTGCACTCTCTACTCCCTTACCCTCATATTTCGATGGGACACCACTGTGACACGACCGGAGAGGGATCAGGCGCAGGACCATCGGCTTAAAGTGCTTTCCGAAGCACGGGGGTACAAGACCGCCAACTTCCAGACTCCGGGCTGACACTGAGAATTTCTTAACAGAAACACTCAGGTACAAATTTTGGCCCGACCTGTGGATGTGGTGTGGAACCCAGGACCCCAAGTGCAAGCCGTCGCTTTAAAATGAGACCCACTAACCACTGCGCCACCGAGGCAGTCAAACTGAAATACAACAATGTACCTAAATACATAATAACACTTCCGGGTACCTCGAAGTACCAACTAATGTTCCAAAACAAAATTACAACTTAGTTGTTAACCAAATTAGCGCTCGAAACAAACTGTCCACGGGCGAATTACCATTCGTCCAATTAGACGGTCGGAGTCCAAACTCAGTTCTCGGCGGGCCGATAATTCTTGCTTTCTTTGAGTCTTTATTGGCTAACGTTTAAGACACAGAAGGTAGCGGTTGTTCTGATGCAGAGGAAGGACGCAGTGGAAAAAAGCCGTAATAATAGAAAGAAAGAAAGAAAGAAAATATTTATTATTATAGACATCACAACACAGAACATATAGCAATTGTAAACAGAACACAATTTGGCACAAACAGAAAACAAAACATAAAACAATTAAAAATACATAAAAATAAAACAAAAGGAAAAAAAAAACAAAACTATATTCAATCATGTCCAGACAGTGCCAAATGAATATTATGATGTGTTATGACGTCTAGTATAAATGGCCCTCACTCAGCTTATGTCACAGCCCAGACAAAGGCCATGACGCTGGTTATAATAGCCGCTAGAGTATCCAAATAATTAGTTGTATTTAATAGGTTTAAAAAGTATACACGGTATCTTGGTCACATGGAGACAGTTAAACATGATATATTATTATAAACAAAGTACATACATCAAATTCAAATCAGTGTCACAATATTGCCAGTGTCTGATTAGACAAAAAGCAGGTTTTACCTACAGGTTGCAATAATAAATAGGCAATTCTCCGGTTTTAGTGGACTTCCACGAAAGTTTAATCTAATGTTACCAACGCTACACAGCGGAAAAAACATTCCATCACGGACTAAAAATTTGGCAGTTCCTATTTCTGCCGCACCATCAAGAAATGGAACTCGTTGCCGGCGCATGTATTTCCTCCTTCCTACAATATGGATTCTCTCAAACAAAGCGTGAAGAAGCATCTCGCGGGCCAGTATGACAGTTCCAACGGAGGTGATGCCTCGACATCGCGTCTGTTGTAATTGCAACGTGGGCTCTTCTCTTGCTTACCATCAGGCTGAGGAGAGACAATATATCAGTCACTACAACAAAAAACAACTTAATATATTCTGAATAAATAAAATGACTCTTTTATAAAATAATATAACTTTTACGTGTTTTTAGGATTCTAATGTCAATTTTGGAGTAATATTAGATTTGAAGATCCACGAAAGTCACACATCAAAGAAACCCTCAAATGAAAAATGCCCTGACGACTTAAAGAAAAGAGCTTATTTCTTAAGGTTTCCTTAAGAGGCATTTTTCAGATCAGTGGCACCGCCACCAGACTTAATTGGTTGTAACCAAATCAAGATAATAAATAAACATTTTATCAAGACATTTTAAAAAATAAGGATAATTTTGCCACCTTCTTTTGTACACTCCATTCATGTCACAATTATGTCTCATCATCATTTCAGCCAATAGACGTACACTACTGGACACAGGCCACCCCCAATGTTTTCCACACAGATCGGTCCTGTGCCGCCTGCATCCAATGGATTCCTGCAATCTTCAACAGAGCAAGAATTAAAAAGGGACCACCAATCAATTATTAAATCTTACCAGAGATTATTGTAACATCATGAGTGACGGAAAAAAAGCTTGAAAATATCACAAATCCATTTTTATTTATAACTTGGTGGCCTTTAAAAAACTGGTACCGGCGCCACTTTTCCGTAAAAGTCCCATCTGCGATTCATATTGAGCTTTGACTGTTGCAGATGTCTACGGGCGTGGGTGGTGATCATATTCCATCAGGTGTGCGATCTGCTCGATTTTCCGCTGTAATGTAAAAAAAAACATGTTTGTTGAATCATATTCTTGCTCTTTTTTTAGGTTTTACGTCCCTGAGGTGCATCCCCATCTGAAGAATGCGCCGCGATTGTGCAACCCGCGCGAAACGAACTTACAATGCACGCGCGCTGCTTGCGTGCTGCTCGTGAGTGGCTCGCGAGCAGCTCGTGAGCGGCTCGCGAACTGCAAATTCGCGGTGCGTTCGTGAGATCTGGACGCACCCTTAGTCGTCATCGAATCATCCACAATTTTTTAATCATAGCATTCTTTCCACAATCTGATGGATGGATTGTGGAAAGAATGCTATGATTAAAAATCTTTTTCGTTCGTCCTCTGTTCCTTCCATATGCATTCTCTCGTCCATCACTCTATTTTGGTTATAATGTTCTTTCTCTCTTCGCATCACATGCCGATACCAGGAAATACAACGTATCGCTGCTCTCTCCTACCTTGTACCCTCGTGACCCCCTCAGGCGAAACAATATAAGTTCTCTCCCTGAGGAACACGGACGTCTGTATCAGCTGCTTTGCAAATAACGCCTTTTACCATTTAGTAAGTTTAGTTGTTTATAGAACTTTGTCTAAAATGTTTGTGTAATGGACAGCTCAAATCAATCAATCTTCATTTATTCATTAAAAATAAATCATTTTTTATTTAAGTATTTAAAATTTATTGAGTACTGAATGCTGAGGCAAAATTTATTGAGTACTGAATGCTGAATGCTGAGGCCGTGTGGTCCCCGGTAGAGTAGAATAGGCCACCCGCACTCTTACCGAGGTGTCGTAAAAGGCGACTAAGGTAAAGCTGCTGGCATGATCATCCGCACCCAGAGAAGGAAAACTCTGCATTTATATCAAAACCCTCGCCAACCCGTCTGCCAAGCGTGGTGAGTATGTCAATTACCCCTCATGTGATTGAGGGAGGCCCTTGCCCCAGCAGTGGGGACTTAAATGGGCTGATGATGATGATGAGTACTGAATTTCACACCAAGAGGCATTCTCTATCATTCAACATAAGTTATATGCATAGGTATTTCTAGCTCGGAGGTGAGGGAAAACATCGCGAGGAAACCTGCACGCTTCGTATAGTTTCTGACACGTGTAACCATGATTCATTTGGTCTGGTTCCCCTGCCAAAAGGTTGTGAAGGTCAGACGGAAATCATGGTCTAAGAGTACCCCGGGCTTCAAAGCAAAGATGAGTATTCTCTACCAGCTAACTTACTTTCGGGTAAAATTTAAATAAGCTCTTTAAATATCCGGCGCAATTTTCCTAACACCGCTTAAATTAATCCGCGGATTCAGAAAAAAAAACATTATCTATTGACTAATTAAGTGACTTGCAAAAAATTCAGCTCCAAATTCATCAAATCATTTTAAGTCGTTAAAAGACTTTAGCAATAATTCATCCTGTAATTAACGTTCAGCATTGCGTCGAGACAACAAGCTACCTCAAAAGTCGTTTAAAAAAGATATTTCACAAGACATCGGCTGTCCCTTTCCGACAGATCTAATTTGCGAGTCAAGTACGGTCTGCAAATTGGTCACAACATATAGGTGTATTGAAGTGAAGAGGCGTATGGTAATTTCTACGTCTGCTATGGACAAATTGAGGAAAATATGGCGGAATTGTAAAATATTTTTTTATCGTTTACGTCCCGAAAACCTCATAATAGGTTTTCGGGACGTAAACGTAGGTCTTTGGTAGCGTCTCGTATCCTCGCCTTTTTTGGTCACGTATGCCGTCGATGAGAGGCTATTGACTTGTTGTCCAGGGAATGGTTGAGGGTACCAGGCTACGAGGAAAATCGACTATGAGATGGACTGACGAAAAGGCATCATTAATTGGGTGCTACTTGGTTTACTACAAAGTCTGGCAGCTATTTTTTGTGCTATACTAAATATATGGAAATGGAACTCATCGCCGGCACATGTCTCGTCCATCCTACAATACGGATTACGGCAAATGAAACGTGAAGAAGCAGTTCCAATGGAAGTGATGCCATGCCATCGCGTCCGCTGCAACACGACAAAAAACATCTTCCTAAATGAAACATACTATTTCTTGATTAGACTGAATTTTTAAACAGATATCTTCCAGTGACGTCATCACTCGGCATGACAGATCAATAACGGTTTTGCTCATGTTGATTTAAAAAAAAACACAAAACCTCTGATCGTTAAATGGCAAGACAAAATAATGACAGTGACTGTACAAACTTGAAGTCGCCATAACTTTATTTTTTTTATCTGATAGGCGGTAGACGAGCAGACGGATCACCTGATGGAAAGCGACTGCTGCCGCTCATCATAATATATCATAATCAGCCCATTTAATTCCCCACTGCTGAAGCACGGGCCTCCCTCAATCACATGAGGGGTAATTGCCATACTCACCACGCTTGGCAGACGGGTTGGCGAGGGTTTTGATATAAATGCAGAGTTTTCCTTCTCTGGGTGCTGATGATCATGCCAGAAGCTTTACCTTAGTCGCCTTTTACGACACCTCGGTAAGAGTGAGGGTGGCCTATTCTACTCTGCCGGGGACCACACGCCGCTCATAGACACTCGTGATACCAGTGGAGTCACAAGTGCGCTGCCAACCTTTCCCCCGATTGGCCCTCCGGACCCTCACTTACGCACCGAAACCAGCACAGTGCTGCTTCACGCCGGTATTCTGTGAGGCCATGGTATCACTCCGGTCAAACCGAAACATTCATGCCGAAGCGTGGCTTTCACTTCTTTATTCGAAAAGCGTATAAAAATGCTAATATTTTTTATGTCGTATTGTCAATTGCAACAACGTGGGCTCTCTTTTTGCTTACCATCCGGTTAAGGCGAGCCAGTATACTGTGCCTGAAGAAAAAGTACCTCTGAGGCAAGATTTTTATTCTATCCCTTGGGATAATGACAGGATAGTGGCTGTGGGAATGTCAGCTGTATGAAGAAGAGCGGCAACAGATGCTGAATTACTGGAACAGAAACGAGATAGGACCAGTATACCATCAAGAGATGGTCAACTCTGCATGAAGGTTTTCGACGGTTGCGTGCGTTTGCACACAAAAGGCTTAACATTAGGAAGGAGATTGATTGATGTGGAACTGCCCGAGCGCGAGTCGCTTGTGTTGTGGTGTTTCACGCCCCGTTTGGGGAGAAGTGACATTGAGATGGGACACAGACACAGACTTTGTAGGGAGTGAAGAAACGCACCGGGGAAAGAGCCCTTAGCAAGTACCTGGTGAGCGTCTCCCAAGATTCGGTCCGTATGCCGAGACGGTAGGAAGGACCATGGGCTGGTGGAGGGACTGTGTCTATCCCTTGGGATGGACACGTCTGCTCAATATTTACGGTGCCATTAAAAACTAAGCCTTTTGATACTGTCTGTACAAGCCTCCTGAAATTCAGCTTCATTTCAAGACGAAATCGGGAGGTGAGATATATGATAAGTAAGATTAATGGATGACATGAAAAAGTATTACAACGGTGACGTCACAAAAAGGAGAAGTGTTGGAGAAACTTTTACAAGGATGGTTACATAACTGAGTTGCTGAAAAACTTAGGAGTAACTCTTAATAGTTGCCAAACTTACTGCTACCCCTAATACTTCTTACTTACTTTACCGTGGGAGAGCCACGCTTCGGCATGAATGGGCAGGCTCGACCGGAGTGATACCACGGCCACAGAAAACCGGCGTGAAACAGCACTGCGCTGTGTTTCGCTGAGTGAGTGAGGGCACCGAAGGTCCCAATCCGGGGGAAAGGGGGGTTTGAAGGTCGGCAGCGCACTTGTGACTCCACTGGTGTTGCGGCTCCTCTCACAAAACCGGCGTAAAGCAGTGCCTGTCGTCTGCTGTGTTCTAAGGTCACAGACTTAGCCCAAAGGATAGCATGTCTCAAATGGCAATGGGCAGGGCACATAGCGAGGAGAACCGACGGCCGTTGGGGCGGAAAGGTCCTCGAGTGGAGGCCACGTACAGGAAGTCACAGCCGTGGCAGGCCCCCCACAAAGTCGACCGACGATCTGGTGAAGGTTGCGGGAATCCAATGGATGCGGGTGGCACAGGACCGATCTGTGTGGAGAACATTGGGGGAGGCCTATGTCCAGCAGTGGACGTCTATTGGCTAAAATTATGATAATAATAAAAATAATAATAATTCTCACAACATCTCATATGTTGACCTGATTCCGTACTTAGTAGCTTAAGCACTTGTGTTACAGATATCAGACAACAGAGGAACACAAATATATATTTAAATACATATTTTACACCCATGATGATGATAGAGGAACTTATTTTCTTTCCCTTTAATTCTTTTCCCATTCCATCCTATTTGTTTGATAAAAGTTCAGATATTTTCGGTAGGTTTCAATGTTAAGATCATTTTGATACTAACGTATACAAGGATTATTTTGTTATCTTTTACAACCGGAACTCTAAAAAGTTTTCAAAAGCCAACAGCATCAAGCAAATGGCAAAGGAAGCAAATTTACTCTCCAACTCCTCGGATATAGCTCCTTAAAAACTTTAATATGAACTCAAGAAGAAATTAACTGTCTCCCAAAGGAGATGTTTATTTATGCCAGTGTCGAGTAATTTATTTCTTCTTACAAATTAAAAAGGCTGACGCTGTTATTCTTTTCGTTAGTATAAACTTTTTCGTTTTGAGAGCTGTTTGGCCTATATATCTGAGAGAGATGGTAACTGAGTGGATAAGAACCCTCCAAACGGGGAGGTCGTTGAGGAGTCGTTGTTCGAATCCGAGCATGCACCTCTGCACTTATCTTATCTATGTGCATATTTCTACCATAAGCTTGGCGGTAAGGGAAAACATGGTGAAGAAACCTCACTACACAACTAAAGTTTTTAACCTCCGTCGAAAAATTTACAAGCTTGGCGTGTGTGTGTGCGTGTGTGTGTGAGAGTCTGTCCTTGGCATCGTAGCTCCCGAACAGATGAACTGATTTTAATTATTTTTTTTGAAAGGTGAATTTATCGGGAGTGTTCTTAGCTATGTTGGATGGAAATTGATCCAAGATGGCCGCCGCCACAAAATGGCGGATTAACATATTTTATGACAGCCCCTCTCGATATGGGTATGAAATAAAAGGGTTTGAGTAATACTTAGCTACCTATAAAATGTGTGCTTTAGGGAAACGTTGTGCTGATATTTAAATAATATGTAGAGCGTCCCCCCACGCAACAATATTTAACCAAAATCTTCATACGCAGCACAGTCAAAAGAAGTATTAATTTAATTTGGACTTTTTAAATTTTTGTCGGGCCGTGTGGTGCCCGGCAGAGTAGAATAGGCCACCCTCACTCTTACCGAGGTGTCGTAAAAGGCGACTAAGGTAAAGCTGCTGGCATGATCATCAGCACCCAGAGAAGGAAAACTCTGCATTTATATCAAAACCCTCGCCAACCCGTCTGCCGAGCGTGGTGAGTATGGCAATTACCCTTCATGTGATTGAGGGAGGCCCGTGCCCCAGCAGTGGGGATTTAAATGGGCTGATGATGATGATGATGAAATTTTTGTCAAGGATTTTTAAAATTTTTATTTTTCAAAATTAAAATACCTAAAAATTTGAGATAATGATTTTGAACGTGTACCGTGATCCAGTTTGTCTGATTCCCCTAAGCGTTGGTACGGCAGACGCTTCGTTGTAATTACCAGACATCCCGAATCCAAGAACAGCCATCATTTGTAGAAGTTATTGAATGTGGCCATTAATTCGGTTCATCTTTTGATAAAAGTCACTTTTCAATTTTTAATTAGGTAATTAGTCTGCCTCTCGACCGGAATTCAATTGTCAACCCACCCGAGATAAAAATGATTCGACCAATCTATATACGTGGATAAATATAATGGTATAACGTCAGATTTGTATAGAATGACGGCGCTATACCATAGAATTGGTAGCGGATTAGAAATCGGCCCTATCCAACAGACATTGTCAAAAAAAAGTCATCATCAGCCCATTTAAGTCCCCACTGCTGGGGCACAGGCCTCCCTCAATCGCATGAGGGGTAATTGCCATACTCACCACGCTTGGCAGACGGGTTGGCGAGGGTTTTGATATGAATGCAGAGTTATCCTTCTCTGGGTGCTGATGATCATGCCAGCAGCTTTACATTAGTCGCCTTTTACGACACCTCGGTAAGAGTGAGGGTGGCCTATTCTACTCTGCCGGGGACCACACGGCCCAAAAAAAAGTATCAGCCTATAAACTGTCCCACTACAGCGTAAAGGCCTTCATCACAGATATCAAGTCATCGCTACTATGATGGTATTAGGCTTAATCACCTCGCTTGCCAAATGCGAATTGGTGATCACACACCCGAGCTATGTTCGAAAAATTCGAACATCTGTTTTTTTTTTAAGTTACCGTGTAGCGTCCCACTGCGGAGCAAAGGCCTCACCTTAATTCTTCCATTGATCCCTGTCCAATGCCCTGTCTTGCTAATCTTGGATATACCTACATGTAAAAATCGTCACACCATCTTTTTCTGCGTAGTCGTCGTCCATCGGTCGTGCGCCATTGAGAGTCGATTTTTGTCCATCTTTCGGGGCCCATTCTGCACACATGACCCGCCCAATCCTATTTCAGTCTTTGAGCGTATGTCAGAGTTACGCATTCTACCTGATATTTTGATGCCTAGAATGCGGCGCTCCATAGCTCTTTGACAAATTTTGAGTTCTTGGAAACATCACATATAAAAAATTTCACTACCAGGAATCGAACCTAGGACCCCGATATCATGGCCCGGTACTTAAACCACTTTACCAACAGGGCGTTGTGACAACAGTGTCAACGCTTAGGGTAAACCGAAAACACGAGACACTTGCAGCATATGCTGAGGTTGGGCCTTGTTGGCTACATAATTTGTCCTATTTGTGTATTTATGTCACTCGTAATCGACACGTACGGGCCTGGACCAGATCGCTGTCTATTCCTATCTCCGATGGGTATCGAATCCGCAATCTTTGGCATAGTACTAGGATGGGAGGAAGGATGGGAAACTAGTTAATGATATATTTTATCATTAAAATCTAATGAAATAGGAACCTAATTTAATTGCACAGTTTCAAAATTCAACAAAACCCAATTATCACTTTCACATTTTGAACCGTATTTATTCAACCATAAAGACCATTCAATAATTCAAATAAATGAATTTCCAAATCGCTTAACTATTTGATTCTCGACTTTGATTCTTATGTTTATACACATAAGGTTACGCACTATACGATTCCGTAGTACAGGCGACGGTTTGCGAAAGTCGGGAATAATTTATAGGGCGTAATTTAGTAGAAGCAATTTAGTTGGTATCACTCTAGTTTGAAGAGCTACGATACTTAAGGAAGCTTTCGCTAGGAAGTTCTGTACGAGGCTCTAAACTTGACTAGAAGATGGGAATATTATTTGAAGCCGTCCTAGATGCCACACTCATCATCATCATCAGCCTATCGCAGTCCACTGCTGGACGTAGGCCTCTCCAATTGTTCGCCACTGTGATCTATCCATGGCTTCTCGCATCCAACTCTTGCCAGCCATCCTGCGCAGATTGTCCCCCCACCTAGCCAGAGGGCGCCCTACATTACGTTTGCCAAGACGCGGTCTCCACTCCAGAACCCGTTTACCCTATCGGTTGTCGGTTCTGCGGCTAATATGGCCAGCCCACTGCCACTTAAGCTTGCTAATCCGGTGAGCAATGTCGATAACTTTGGTTCTCTGCCGGATCACCTCATTTCGGATTCGATTTCGGATGCCACACTGGTTCCTTTTAAAAGAAACAAAAAGTTGTACAGTCAACTCCAAAAATATGTATACACTTTAGGACTTTGTCGCAATATATAATATAAGAAAGTAGACCTCTGCTTTCTTATAGTTAAGCATTGTGACAAGGTCCTAAAGTGTATACATATTTTTGGAGTTGACTATACTAAGCACACGTCACACCACATTAAAACCCTTCAAGAAAAGGGTTTTACTAAGGGTGCACTTACTAAGAGTATAGGGCACGAAGGGTAAAGGTAGGTACTTCCTTTTTAAAGGCTGGAAATGCTCTAGTACACATCCAGATATTGAATGATAACAATATCCTCCAACCGGCCAAGGCGGCCAATCTCAACGATCAGCCACTTACGCAGGATATATTATAGTGCTCAAGTGTGTGCGTAAACATAAGTGCACTCTCTATTCCCTAGCCCTAGTATTTTTCAATAGGACACCAGTGCGACACGACCGGAGGGGGATCGGGCGCAGGACCAACGGCTTAACGTGCTTTCCGAGGCACGGGGGTACAAGACCGCCAACTTCCAGACTCCGGTCTGACACTGAGAATTTCTTTACAGAAAAACTCAGGCACAAATTTTGGATTTTTTTTTAATTTTTGTGGATTGAACCCGGGACCCCAAGCGCAGCCATTGCTTTAAATTGCGACGTACGGTCTGTATCAAAACTAGCTTAACACTTTAGTACCATGTCCATCCTAACAAATGAAAAAAACACAAGCAATAGTAATTAAAATTAAATTAACTAAATTCAAATCGTTTATGACAGAGTATCTATCAGGCCACAGCCTGATGGATGCTCTTAGCTCTGTCACTACTGTCACGCCTAGCACTAAGTTTTTTTACTAATTTAATAAAGAAACATAAGGAATCTAAACAAATGTTTTTCTCATAAGTGTTATGTACGCCGTTATTTTGATGCATATCAGAACTGTGACCTTATTAATATGTGGCTTGTGATTGTAATAATATGTATCATGTGGCTGTACTAAATAAATAAATAATTAACCGACACTCCAATTTATTCACTATAATAATTTGATAGTATGCATCTCATTATTATTTGATATTTTCTTCTTAGTAGATAAATGTAATTATAATATACTCACATTACACACGTACACGTTAGGTACACAAAATACACTAGACACACTCACTTAGCTGGTTTCACTGAAAACCAGCGTTATGGCCTTTGTCTGCGCTGTGACATAAGCTGAGTGAGGGCCATTTATATTAGACATCAAAACACACTATAAAATACATTTTGCACTGTCTGGACATGATTAAATATATATTTTTGATTTTTTTTCCCTTTTGTTTTTATTTATATATGTATATTTTTATTGTTTTCTGTTTCGTTTCCTGTCTGTGCCAAATTGTGTTCTGTTTACAACTGCTGTATGCCCTGTGTTTATTTATTTATTTGGACTGCCAGAGAAAATTACAATATTTCTTACACAAATTAACATTACAAAAGTAGTAACATTTAAAAAGTAAAATTCTTTTAAAGGCTGCCACATCAAGCTTACAAATCTATGGACGAAAATAAAATTAAGTATTAACATAATTAATATGTGAGACATCAAATCAAAACAAGTTATAAAAGCAATGCAAGTAAACAAATTGAAATAATAATTAAAGTATTGAAATTAAATAAAAATTACAGAACAGATTCATAAAACATAAACATAGAGACTGTGTTGTGATATCTGTATTATAAATGTTTTCTTTTTTTCTAAATTGAAACCAAACAAAAACGAACTGATGAATATAAGATGTTTTTAATGTGATAGGTGGCAGACGACCGCATAGCGTATGCCCGCCACACCTATGGGATCACAAGAGTGCTATTAACTTTGATCTGATTGGTAGATTGAAATGCTTTCTCTAACTTTTCTCCTCAACGTCAAAACGCGCCGTAGACTATTTATACAGAAGCAAAGGGTTTTACGCAAACCGGTCGCACAGTAATACATGTCTAGACTCTGGGATATAAGATCTAATTTCATTTGATAATGAGCTTTCAATTGTAGTGTCAAAATGATCGTCTTCTGGCTTTAGGTTATGAAATCGTTGATTCCGATCCTCTCGAGAAGAAAGATCTTTTTCTGTGATATGCAGACAAGCAGACCGATCACCAGGATGGTAAGCTATTTAATTTTCGCCGCCCTCTGGATCTGGAAAAAAAATACTTCGTGCAACTGGAGTAGGTAGGGATAAAGACTAAGTCAATTAGAAACAGGGTAGGGAAAGCTAGCATCTTTTTTATGTGCTATAGACCAACGCTTGACCTCAATCTCACCTGTTGGAAAGGATGTGAAGATGCCTTGTTCACTCTTGCCTTAAAGTTGTCCCAGATTGTAGTGGTCCAGAAAAACAGACCTTGGCGAGGAGTTCCATTCCTTAGCTGTCCGCATCATGAATGTGGAAGCGAATCGCTTCGTGCGGATAAGGGGTAAGCCAACAACGTATGGATGAAACCCCTCGCCGCGTCTCGTTGTCCGGTGGTGGAATGGCCTAGCGAAATTATGCAGTACCTCCGCACACTCCACGAAAAGAATCCGGTAGAAGATCGAAAGGATTGCTATACGTCTGCGGTGGTCTAGGCTCTGTAAGCCAGCCTCTGAGAGTACGTCATCACCGATGAGTCTCTTCGCACCGTGCTCTATTGAGTCCAAAGAGGATGCTTTGGACTCAATATCAGAATAATAGAATAGAAATGGAACTCCTTGCCGAGGTCTGTTCCGAACCACTACAATCTGAACATCTTTAAGGCCATAGTGAACAGGCATCTCTAGGCAAACATGTTACATCCTATCGTCACTTTTCATCAGGAGAGATTTTGGTCACGCGTTGGCCTGTAATACATAATATAGCTATAAGTATACGCGGTGGTTCATATAGAACAATAGTTAGTCTCCACATGTTTCTCTTCTCAAAGTCTAACACACATCACGAACTGTCAAACTTCAATAAAACGTTTGAAATGAAGGTGAGAATCGATTGACTAAAATTTATAGGTTTGTATATAGTGCAGTTAAAACCCATTTTTCGGTAGAACTCGTTTTCCCTAGTTAAAATTAGTTAAGTGAACTTAATGCCTTTATTAAAAGTAGAAATAATCAGTTAAAACTAGAATTTACCGCTGACACGTTTGTATTTCAGATAAAACTAGTTATCACGTTGAGTTCTCTTCTTCTTCTTATTTTATTTGTGGCAATCAACTTCTCGACTGAGAATTACTCCTGCCATTATAATGTTTTAGATTTTAGGCATTATTAAGCGGGACAACCGAAGATAATTCGCCAATTGTCAAGTAACTTATTGAGAACAAGTAGGTAGTCAACAGTCGAAGTCAGTCAAAGTCACAGTCACTCAATAAAACGCCGGTGTTTTGCGTTTTATCGACCTACGGATTCAGCGGATATCACTCTAAAAGCAATCGCGGGTTTTAAGACTCTATTAGGTCCAAGCAAGTTGTCACGAGACAACGCTCTCGACACACAATAGCAGTGTTAAAAACGATACAATCCAACGATTCTTATTATTAGGATCACTTTGCGGCACTTCACTGCACAAATAAACACCAAACTTGCACACTAAAAACCACTAGACACTAATTTAAAACCTTTGAATTGCATCAGCCCACGCGGCTTCTTTTAGCCCTACCCGCCGAATCCCTCTCATCACGTTGAGTTATAGTTAAAACTAGCGCTGGATAAACTGATTTGGGATTGAAAACAAGATATAAGTTTTAAAAATATTTATTTAAAAGATCGAATATACTTGGAACCAAATAATATACCTAATAATAGTCTAACGGCCGCACTCAGAGACGTCATTTAAGCTAATGTCCATTAACTTTAGTATCGGTAGTCTTTATGCGTATCAAAATAAGTGTCAATATTTATTCTTGAGAAGCCAACTAAGTTAATCAACGACTCTGCGTGTGGCAGTAAGAGTAAAGAATTATTTTAGAGAACATTGATTTAAATTTAGTTGCCAAGAATGACAATATTAATTATAAGTAGGTAAATAAACATAGCCCACCGAATTAGCAAACTGAAGTGGCAGTGGGCTGGTCATATTAGCCGCAGAACTGACAGCCGTTGGAGCCGTAAAGTCCTTGAGTGGAGACCGCGACTCGGTAAGCGTAGTGTAGGACGCCCTGCGACAAGATGGGATGATGACATTCGAAGGCTGGCTGGTGTGGGCTGGATGAGAGTGGCCGAAAATCGGGAGCAGTGGCGTACATTAGGGGAGACCTATGTCCTGCAGTGGACGAGTGTGGGTTGCTGATGATGATGATGATGATGAGGTAAATAAAATAATCAAATAAATCAACAGAACACAACCATAATATTTTAAAAAGATTTTTTTTAAAGAACATTAATCTAACCTCGTACTACCTAGACTACCTCGACTATAAGAGTCCAAGGCGTTGATACAGGCGTTCGATCAGAAACGAGCTGTAGAAATAATAAAACTGAGCTGAGGACATGTTAGGGCACTCACGCGGAACCTCACAGGGCACAAATTAAACAATCACCAGCACAACATGGGCCTTTCAGATACCAAAACCTGTAGGTTCTGTCGCGAGGAAGAGGACACTATTCCATCCTCGTCTTCGGCGAGTGCATAGCGCTGCACCGCTGCAGAAGCCAGGCACCTGGGAACATACATGATCTCGGCAGACGAGATCAAAAGCTCCCCCATCAGCTCCATTCTCGGGTTTATCCTGAAACTGGAGCTACATGAGGTGCTGTAATAGGTTACGGGGCTGCCACAATAGATCATCTATTGGTCGCAGTGGCTATGATACGCAAGGCTCACCCCATTTCTATCAAAAAAAAAAACCTCGGTCGGAACAGTTTGCAGAACAACTGCGCAGAAGGTCCCGGATTCGATTCCCGGGTCGGGCAAAAAAAAGCATGTTAATCTGTTTGTCCTGCATCCGATCCCGTCGTGTCACGCTGGTATCCCATGGTAAGGGAATAGAGAGTGCAGTTGTGTTTGCGCACACACTCGAGCACTATCATATCGTTACGATCGTCCGCCGTTGCCGTAATCGGTTGGAGGATATTATTGTGTGTGGGGACCAGCAAACATTTATATGTATGTGCAATTATTGGTTAATAAATACTTACTTACTTACTTACTATTATCAAAAACTTTTTTCTGAATCTGTTCCTGATATCCTTAAATATTCATTACAAAATAATGATTTTTCATATGTAAATTACTTGAAATAACCAATTTATTTTTTGTTTCCGAAAATTCCCAAGAGGCACTTTATTATTAAAAATCTAATTAAGATTCCGATTTAAATGCGACCCTTTGTCACCTTAATGCCTTCCTCGAAGCTCTTCAACCGGAGCTTTTTATTTTACAGAACCTTTTCAGGGTTCCCTATTGGATATTTTAAACGAAAAACGACAAATACACAGTGATATTTTGAATACCCGAGAAATTTCCCGAGGGAAACTAATGAAAATCATTTTTTTTCCCAAAGAACTTTTTTTTTATGTGATAGGTAGCAGACGAGTAGACCTGATAGATCACCTGATGGTAAGCAATTACCGCTGCCCATGGACACCCGCGACACCAGTGGAGTCACAATTGCGATAGCCTTTGCACCCCCCTTTTCCCCCGGAATGAGCCTCCAGTACCTTCACTTACGCAGCGAAACACAGCACAGTGCTTCTTCACGCCGGTTTTCTGTGAGGCCGTAGTATCACTCCGGTTCTCATCTCTCATCTCTCATCATGGCGTGTAATTCCCAGTTGCGTCCAAGGCATCATCACAGTGTTTTCCTTCAACTTTGCTTAACTAGTATAAGTGTAGGTACTTATAAATGGATTTTGTCTTCCGACATGAGAATTTGCCAATCCGTTCTCTTCTCCGCCACCGGACGCGAATCCGGCCTTTGTAGGTGAGATCATTCTCGACCTGGAGCCCAATTCTCTGGTTCGTGATATTTTGAAAACATGGCGGATATCACCTGAAAACCATACAAAAAAACTACGTTTTAGTGATATATGTCGTATGAAAATAAATGTCACGAGCTCGAGAATTGGGCTCCTGGTCTTTCCAGCGATACCTGGGACGCCCTATTAGGTGCATGGATGATCGACCCAGGGGGTCTAATTTCAAGTTGCCACATACGATCGTTGGCAAACGTAATATAGGGCGCCCTCTGGCTAGGTGGGGGGACGATCTGCGCAGGATAGCTGGCAAGAGCTGGATGCGAGAAGCCATGGATAGATCACAGTGATGAACAATTGGAGAGGCCTACGTCCAGCAGTGGACTGTGGCTGATGATGATGATGACATACGATCGTTCAATCGAGCCGACAGTCAATCAAGTGTAATTTAGTTTGGCAATGCGAAGTATCATTGTATTGGATATATTCGTACGGAGCCGACCATAGATTCTCATGAATCTATAATAGTGTCGCCGAAAGCGAGGCATCGAATTAAACCAATTGAATTGATTTTATTTATAATTTACAATATTTTTAATAAAGAATATAATATATTTGACTTTTTAAATTAAAAAGATTGTACATAATGAAACATTAAAATGTTTAAATATATTTTTTTAATCTGACAGCTTGTCGCCCTGTTGGTCCAGTGGTTAAAGTACCGGGCCGTGATCTCGGGGTCCTGGGTTCAATTCCTGGGTCGAGCAAAAAGTATGTTTCGAATTTTTCGAACATAGCTCGGGTTTGTGAACACCAATCCGCATTTGGTAAGCGTGGTGATTAAGCCTAATCCTATCATAGTAGCGATAACTTGATTTCTATGTTGGAGGTTTTTGCCCTGCAGTAGGACAGTTTATAGGCTGATACTTAACAAGCTGTCAGTTGACAGCTTGTTATTTTCTGCACCATAGCCGTGAAACATTAAAAAAAAACTTGTAAATGATTGATTGATACGCTATCTTCACAGCTCGATCCGACTCCATTCTCTCAACGTGGCCGTACCAGCGTAGTCTAGCTGACTTTGTCTCGCCCATTATGTTGGGTTCGGTCACGAGCTCTTAAGTTTTGACGTTTTTTTTTCATAAGTTTTTTTTATGCTAGAAGTGGACAAACGAGCAAGCGAGCCACCTGATGGAAAGTAATCAACACCGCCCATGAACATCCGCGAAATCAGAGAGATCGCTAATGTTTTGCCGGCCTTTTTTAAAAACAGTACGCTCCTTCTCTTGAATGTCCCTAAGTCGTAGCCGTCGGGAAATACTCCTGTAGCCAAACCGTTCCACAGAACTAAGGTCCGAGGTAGAAAGTTCCGCGAGAAACGTTCAGTATTAGATCGTCATCCATCGAGATAATGGGGATGGAAAGACAATCGCTTGCGTGTGGTTCGATGTAAGAATTCAGCAGCAGGGAGTAGTACAAACAGCTCTTCAGAGCACTCCACATGATAAATGCGGTATAGAATGCTGAGGGAAGCTATATCCCGCCGCAGTGCTAGAGGTGCTAGAAGTTGCCGTGTGGTCCCTGGCAGAGTAGAATAGGCCACCCTCACTCTTACCGAGGTGTCGTAAAAGGCGACTAAGGTAAAGCTGCTGGTATGATCATCAGCGCCCAGAGAAGGAAAACTCTGCATTTATATCTAAACCCTCGCCAACCCGTCTGCCAAGCGTGGTGAGTATGGCAATTACCCCTCATGTGATTGAGGGAGGCCCGTGCCCCAGCAGTGGGGACTTAAATGGGCTGACGATGACGATGAGTGCTAGAGGATCAAATCGACTAGAGCGAATCAAGTCAGCGACTTCGAGTTGCCCTACTTCACTAATACACATTTTTTTATTTTATATAAGCTTATTCTTGACTTTGCACTGAGCCCGGTTGACAAGTTATATAACTATACGGAACATTATAAAAACCTTCGTTGTCTACTTGATTCCACCAGAATCCACAGATTTTTAAACTGATATTTTCATGTCAGCCATAACTGAAATTTGGGTATTATAACTGAGTTTTATGGGCCATTTCGTTGGATTTCCTTTTTTCTTTAATGGTTCTACATTTGCTTGTTTGTTCTGTTTTCATTTTGATAACAACAAGAGATATCTCGACTTAGGTACTATAATCTGCACAAAGAAATTCCCCTTCAACCGATTGAGGCTACGGCGGCCAATCTCAACAATCAGCTAAGTACGCAGTATACATATAACAATGGGAGAGCCACGCTTCGGCATGAATGGGCCGGCTCGACCGGAGTAATACCACGTCCTCACAGAAAACCGGCGTGAAGCAGTGCATGCTGTGTTTCACTGCGTGAGTGAGGGTACCGGAGGCCCAATCCAGGGGAAGGGGGGTTAAAAGGTAAGCAGCGCACTTGTGACACCACTGGTGTTGCAGGCGTCCATGAGCGGCGGTAATCGCTTACCATCAGGTGATCCGTCTGCTCGTCTGCTGCGTATACCTATCATAAAAAAAACAAGAGGTCCCGGGTTCGATCCCCGGGTCAGGCCAAAAATTTGTACCCAAGTTTTCGGTGAGAAATTCTTGGTTCCAGCCCGGAGTCCGAGCCCACTTGAGGCATGCAATCCTATGGGTTATGTCTGTGACCTTAGTTATCCTGCGGATCTCATCATTTCTGATACAATCACGCAGGGAGACTCCGAGCATAGCCCTCTTCATTGCTCTCTGGGTGACTTTGAGCCTCCTTAATCGGCACATTGTAAGCGGCCACGATTCGGTTCCGTATGTCATCACTGGCAGCACACACGCATTGAAGACTTTCGTCTTGAGACACTGCGGTAGATGGGCTGAAAATATGCTGCGTAGCTTCCCGAACGCTGCCCAGCCGAGGAATCTAGGTATATGCGTTCTTATTTCTATCATCGGCGGCGAGGGACAACATCGTGAGGAAACCGATCTCTAGATCGGTCTCGGATCGATCGTGAGAATCGCTTCCGTTAGTGTTTGAACAGTTTAACCATGGTTGCGAAGGTCAGATCGCTTCATTGTAGTTTCCAGAGTCCCTTAATCCTAGATCATGGTCCAAACGTACCCCAGGATTCTATTCGGCAACTTTCGACGCGCGGAATTACACGTTGGATGAGACAGCTTCCATAAAAGGCCGGCAAGGCATCAGCCACACTCTACGACAGAAGCAAGCGCCCCTTTGTTGCATTTATGTAAAAAAAAACTTTTAATTTCCAGAAACACAGTTAACATACAGTTATAAAAAGGTGTAAAGCAAGTTTTATATAAATAAAGAGGCTTGGCGATGGAATGCTAATAAAACTTTTTTATATGGGACACAGTATATTGGCTCTCCTCAGCCTGATGGTAAGCAAGAGAAGAGCCCACGTTGCAATTACAACGGAAGCGAAGTCTGACATCACCTCCGTTGGGACTGCCCTACTAGCCCTCGCCAAACTACTAAGATATCAGCAAAAAAATGGTTTTCTGGTATATTCTCATGTTCATCAGACACTTAGACAACAAGACAATACAGACAAAACTAAAATCATATCAAAACCAGTAAAAAAGTATATACCTAAACATAAACAATATTAAAGAGGCTGGTCCAGCCATCGATCCTCAACAGAGGTAAACCTAAATCCTACAGACAGCGGCTGTAATCCGAAAACACGAAATTGTTTGCGCTTGCGCGATGTAAACGACATCTAGCGCCATCTATTGGCTAATGTCCCGTAACGAAGTGAAGGGGGTCCACTGGTATAGTGTAAAAAAGGTCTAAGTAACAAAGCCCCATGCTGCTCCCAAGTAGGTAGCTGACTTGACTCTTGATCGATACCGCTTTTATGTTCGAAGATGTTCGGAACGTACGAGTATTATCACCCTGTCATATATTTCCTGCAGATCTCATCTCGAGATTCCGTTGCGGTGAAACTTGAAAATTGGACTTTTGGAACTTCTCTGGACCCTGAAAGTGGACCTGCACCTGCCGTGATGCTCTACTGTGGTCAGGGGAGTGTTAGCACAAGGGGGTTTAAATAAAAATTAAAGGTGATTTTTTTTCGCACAAAGTCGGTCATGTTACTTGGTCATTTTGTAAGGAGAGTTGAAAATTTTTCGATGAATTTCGAAAAGTCGAAAATCAAATTATGTTGGTAGAACACGATTAAAGGCATGTAAATGTTCACAGATACACACTGTATGCATTTGTTTGCAAGCAAAAGCCTTATTGTCTTTGTTTATCTATTCAGCAGTGAAAGGTGACGATTGACTTAACTAGCGCCGCCAGTAGATTTGTAATTATGGGGGCTATCGCGTGTGGAAAATCCGCTAGATGGCGTACTATAGGACTGAGGTCTAACATATACCTATAATGCGATTGGTTATATTTAAACGTGATCTGTCAAAGTGTCAATTTGACAAACTAATGTTAGCGAATGGCGGCCGACCCTAGACTTCCTGCTGATTTTAGATAGTAAAGTTTAACAAAATAATTAAAATGGAGTTTATCATAAATCATTATTAAATTATTAATGTTCATTTTAATATAAATTATAATTTAAATCTATCAATTTAGAAATTGTAAAATAAAATTAATATCTAATGGCGCCATTACAGTGAAATTATAAATTAAATCATATATCACAAATGTCATATAAATAATTATGTGATACTTTCGTTAATCCTAATTAATATTGCTAATGAATTTACACTTAATTATATAATTGATTTATCAAGGAAAGTTATCGGATGTACAATTATTTCAAAGGAGACTTACCGGATGTACCAAATTGTTAAGTCAGTATCCTGTAAAATATATGAATTTAATCATAAATTACAAATTGTAATTGAAATAATTATGTGATACTTACGTAAACCCTTATTAATATTATTTTAAAATGTATCTACACATAGTTTTGCAATTATTTAAATTTAGGAAGCTAACCGGATGTACTAAAATTGTCAACTCAGTAGGTAGCTTTTAAAAGTTGTTAACGAAGCTGTATAAAAGCGACAGCAATTTGTTCACACGGGCCATTCTAAACTAACAGATTGTACTAGCGGAAGCTCTGCCCGAATAATAAGTTTCAAAGTCACTCTGCGCCTTATTTCTATTTCTTAGACCACTCTCTGCTACACTAAACAACCAATGCGGTTGGTGTTGGACCTCAGTCCAACAGTGCCCCATCTAAGTACGTCGGTGAATCTATAAACAAAAGTATTATGATTTTTTGACATGTACGAGTGTAATATTATCTTAGCACAAGTAACCAAAATTCTTATTATTGCCTAAAGTGGCCAGTTTTAATAATAAAAACAATATTGGTTACTAGTAGGACGAAATTATGACACAATTTTGTCTCAAAAAATTCTTAATACTTTCTTTTATGGATTCACCGTTGCACCGTTCATCTAGTGGCGAATTAATATCAAAAAATGTGAGGGTGTCCGAAGATTCACAGCCCGGCCCCAGCAGACGACGCCGTGCTCCGCCAGTCCGCTCGTGACCACGGCTGCTGTAACGTAGCCGAAACGTCGAGCCAAATATGTGAGTACACAATGTTGTTTCATATATCGTGTTAATCCCCGTATTGATACATTATAGTTATAATGCAACCGGAAAATCTAAAAAACTATTCACCGTTGCACTTTTTTTTTAATGGCTCATAATTGCTACAATCCTTCAGGTTCAGGATGTCCTTTTGTTAGATGTCCACGCGGGTGTGAAATAGCTGGCACAAGCTAAGTAGTATTTCATATTTTTAAGAGAGGCTACGATGACTTATTCAACAAACTCATCATAACAGTAGATTGGACATTTTGGGAATTGGACATTTCGGGAATTGGACATTTCGGGAATTGGACATTTCGGGAATTGGACATTTTGGGAATTGGACATTTCGGGATTTGGACATTTCGGGAATTGGACATTTTGAGAATTGGACATTCTGAACCTGAAGGGCTGCTACAATTAATACAAACCTATTGTCAGTGCTAGTTTCGACTATGCGTCATCTTAACTCATATCTGTATAAAACAAAATGTTCAATGATTGTTCATGAGATAGGGTTAAGACGAGCTGACCTGATGATTTTTTATATTTTAATTTATTTTGTATGTGATAGGTGGCAGACGAGCAGACGGATTACCTGATGATAAGCAATTGCCGCCGCCCTTGGGCACTCGTAACCAGTGGAGTCACAAGTGCGCTATCAACTTTTAAAACCTCCTTTCTCTCGGATTGGGCCTCCGGTTCCCTCACTCACACAGCAAAATACAGCACAGATGCTGCTTCACGGCACCGGCCCAATCATGTCAAAGCGAGTGATTACCGCTGGCCATGGCAACACCAGAGAAAACACAAGGGAGCCTGCCCTTTAAGGTGACGGGTAGAGCACACTAGCGACGCCAATCGATTTTAATTTTTAGCTACTGAGCCGGATCTATTTTAAACAATTTCGGGGTTACAACCTCTCGGCAAACACTTATACTATTTATCAAATAACCATGCATAAATGTTGGGTCCGTTGTTGTACACGAAAAAAATTTATTCACGGTAAAAGTGGCCGCTTTCGGCGGTAATCAATTTTTCGCGTACAAAAACGGACAAAAATATGTGCATGGTTATTTAATAAATAGCATAAGTGTTTGCCTAGAGGTTGTAACCCCGAAATCGTTTAAAATAGATCCGGTTTAGTAGCTGAAAATTAAAATAGATTGCCGTCGCTAGTGCGCCCTATCCGTCACCTTGAAAAGAAACAAGCTCTTTTCTTGAATACACCTAAAATCTATGTATTCTACTTTCTCCCAGCTCCTAATCTCGATTTTATATGGGGAACGCCTAGGCCATAAGCCAAGACTTTGCAAGTCAGCCCAGCTTATTGAAGCGATCCTTACCCCTAATACATGTGTGTTACCGTAAAGTTAGAAAAACCGTTACGTTAAATTAAAATACTAGTAACATTACTTGGTTTGAGAGATTATCTATCTAATCCCTTCTCCGCCAACTACGCCCATGTCGGCAGCGAATAATCCCTTGACGAGACAGATACTTATAGCCACACGACAAAGTAAATATTATACGGTGACATCCAGTGGCTTAGGCAGGTGTGGGCGAATTGGTGTGTATCATAAATTACTAACTCACCTTATCATAAATCACCAATTCACCTTACCATAACTGACCAATTCACCTTATCATAGATCACCAATTCACCTTATTATAAATCACCAATTCATCTTATTACCAATTTATGCAATAATAGCAAACTGAAGTGGCAGTGGGCTGGTCATATTAGCCGCAGAACTGACAGCCGATGGGGCCGTAAAGTCCTTGAGTGGAGACCGCGACTCGGTAAGCGTAGTGTAGGACGCCCTGCGACAAGATGGGATGATGACATTCGAAGGCTGGCTGGTGTGGGCTGGATGAGAGTGGCCGAAAATCGGGAGAAGTGGCGTGCATTAGGGGAGACCTATGTCCAGCAGTGGACGAGTGTGGGTTGCTGATGATGATGATGAATTCATCTTATCATAAATGACCAATTCACCATATCATCATCAGCCCATTTCATCTTCAGCCCATTTCAGTCCCCAATGCTGGGGCACGGGCCTCCCTCAATCACATGAGGGTTAATTGCCATACTCACCACGCTTGGCAGACGGGTTGGCAAGGGTTTTGGTATAGATGCAGAGTTTTCCTTCTCTGGGTGCTGATGATCATGCCAGCAGCTTTACCTTAGTCGCCTTTTACGACACCTCGGTAACAGTGAGGGTGGCCTATTCTACTCTGCCGGGGACCACCCGGCGTTTCTACTCTGCCAGGGACCACACGGCGTCACATTTACCTTATATCATAAATGATCAATTAACCGTATCATAAATCACTAATGCGTCTCACATCACAAATCACCAATTCATCTTATCATAAATTACCAACTCACCTTATCATAAATCACCAATTCACCGTATTATAATTTCCAATTTAATAGTCATCTACATTTGCCAGCCACTTGTGAACCGTACCCGCGGCCTTTGCCATCAGACAATATACAATTTACCGGGCGAATCAGTGGACTCTTCGACAATCGTCTAATTTTCCACGTGACCGGCGACACGAGAGCCTGCCGATCAATAGCACTGATTGGGTCGCTATTTCGTTGAAGAGGTGACCACGATTCCAAATAAATGTGGATACAGTCGATCTGTTTATAACAACCATTGATCTCAATAGGTAGTGAAATTTAGGGTCAACGACCTCAAACATTAACTACATGTATATTAGTATGGATACGCCCGCGGGATTGCAAAATTTCGGAAATGTTCTTTTTTATACGTGTAAAATACATTTTCCTTTAGCAGAAAAAAAATAAACAAGTATTGAAGTGAGAATACCAGAAGTCCAAACTCAAGATTTGCCAAAGAGCTATGGAGCGTAGCATTCTAGGGATCAAAAGATCAGATAGAGTGCGCAACTCTGACATACGCTCCAAGACGGGAATCATGGATGTAGGTCGAAAAACTGCGAAGTTAAAATGGGAGTGGGCGGGCCATGTATGCAGAATGAACCCTGAAAGATGGACAAAAATCGTCACCCAATGGCGACCGACCGATGGACGTCGACTACGCGGCAGGCCCAAAAAAATATGGTGTGATGATTTAAATACGGACATATTATCCAATGATAGGGAGCAATGGAGAGACTTGGGGGAGATCTTTGCTCAGCAGTGGGACTCTACAGACTAAGTAAAAAAAAATAATTAAGTAAGTTAAACGTTACATTTTGTATAAACAACTCTTGCATCTCCATAAATGTCCATATTAAGATTTCGTCAAAAATTGCACACCTAAATCCGATCACTGATAGTTACAACGAAGGGAATTGACAAACACGTCATAGTAACTATGTCGTACTTAGCAATGTTTTTTTTCAATTCAATTCAATTCGTTTATTGCGTGTCACATTACAAAACAATTACATTAGTGGAATAAGTATAAAGGTATTCATGTGACGCCCTGTAAGGGTATAGCAAATATAGAAGGTCTATTACATATTATCTTACTATTACTAACTTATTTCTAACTATCAGTAACATGCTAATTTAATATTTATTATAAAATCATCATCATCATCATCAGCCCATTTAAGTTACCACTGCTGGGGCACGGGCCTCCCTCAATCACATGAGGGGTAATTACCATACTCACCACGCTTGGCAGACGGGTTGGCGAGGGTTTTGATATAAATGCAGAGTTTTCCTTCTCTGGGTGCTGATGATCATGCCAGCAGATTTACCTTAGTCGCCTTTTACGACACCTCGGTAACAGTGAGGGTGGCCTATTCTACTCTGCTGGGGACCACACGGCATTGACGACATATGTGGACTAGATGAAACTAATTTTAATTTGGAGAAAGGTACTTTAAGTTGATTTAAATTTCTATCATTTATTTTTTTGCATTTTACCGGGGAATATAAATGCAGGTGTTTTTGACAATCAATGAATGTAATGTACATTTGTGAACAGAAAATAAAGTGTTAAGTAAGTTATTTATTTAATCAAAGCAAGCGGACATCGTTACAAAGCAATTGGCAGAAAATTAACAAACGTCCTGTTTTGGTAAAGTTATTATTTTATAAAGAGAAAGCAAAATAAAAATAAGTGTCAAACATTATGCTACTACGTATGATGCGCATTTTTTTTTTGGCGTGGCTCTCCCAAAGATCTCGAAGGTACTTATTATTGTATTTGTTTTTTCTGCTTTGTAAAGGTCAATAAACGTATTTTATTTCTTTCCATTCATCATTTCTCCACATACATCGGTCCTGTGGCGCCCGCATCTAATGGATTCCTGCGACCTTCACCAGATCGTCGGTAAAC
The DNA here is from genome assembly GCA_019059595.1 of Marasmia exigua. Taxonomy (NCBI): domain Eukaryota; kingdom Metazoa; phylum Arthropoda; class Insecta; order Lepidoptera; family Crambidae; genus Marasmia; species Marasmia exigua. Next base: position 4,034,038 of record CM032484.1, on the reverse strand, counting down.
CGGCTGAAAATAAGCTAGCGTAGCTTCCCGAATGCTGCCCAGCAGAGTTGGATTTGTCGATCGACCTCTTTCTGTTAGTTGTACTTACCAAGATGGACTTTTTGTCGGAGGTAGATGTACTATTTTATTTTATGAATTATACCTTCACATGCCTATTTATTTTCATAACTAT